>JAPDEI010000004.1:600000-1169714 GCA_027569055.1 Aspergillus baeticus
ACGAGGGCCTATTTATAGATCTCGTGAGTGAGAGGGGTCTTTGCCGTGCATTGCAAGTGACTCTCCCACGAGCACGCATTGCGCAACTCCAGACCTCAAACTTACCCCAGAGCGATGCAGGAGGGAAACGCAATTTAGTGGACCATTGAGGAGTGCATCCCAGAAGCCAATTATGAGGCCGAGAGACCGGGAGCGGCCCGAGGGTTCGGAGGCCAGACGCGGGCAGCCAACCAGCTCTTCGCCTCTCCGGCCACTCTCCGCGTCTCCAACTTTTGCCAATCCCAAACATTCTCCACCATCACCGTGATAGACTCAGTGTGGGGGGCTCTGGGCAAATACTCTACTGCGTCTCCTTCTATTTCGGGTAAGCGATTGACTCCTGGAGAAGGTATAACACTGGCGTTTTTCTCTCCAAAACCCCGACCAACACTCAGCCGGAATTGCGCAATCTAATCTCAGTCCGCCGCCTGCAATGTCTTCTTCGTCTTCTCCTCCTCCTCATATTGATGCCCTTCTCAGCAAGCTGACACTTGAAGAAAAAGTCTCGCTTCTCGCAGCAGTCGATTGGTGGCGCACACCGGTCATCCAACGAGATGATGTTTTTGTTCCGCATATCAAGGTCAGCTTTGCGCATTCTATTCTCGCCTGTATAAACAGGTTGCTAACTGATGGCTGCGAACAGACCACTGACGGGCCCAATGGCGCTCGTGGCGAGAGTTACGTGAGCGGAATCAAGGCAGCCTGCTTTCCCTGCGGGACAAGTCTTGGAGCGTCCTTTGATCGCGACCTCCTCTACCGCTCAGGTAAGGAGATCGCAAAGGAGGCAAAGACAAAAGCCGCCAACGTGCTTCTTGCGCCTACACTCAATGTCATCCGCTCTCCTCGAGGTTAGTCCTGACTCTTTTTCTGTGCGATTCGGAAGCTGGTTTAACGAGTGACAGGAGGGCGGAACTACGAGACATACTCCGAGGATCCTGTGGTTCTGGGATTGCTATCAGCTGCATTCATCAATGGTGAGCCCGCATCTTGATTCAATCGCTCGGGTAAACTGCTTATACTGGTATCCTTAGGCTGTCAGTCTGAAGGTATCGCAGCCACGCCAAAGCACTTTGTCGCAAACGACACCGAGAACAATCGAAAGATTCTGTCTGCGGAGATTGACGAGCAGACGCTCCGAGAGATCTATATGCTTCCCTTCCAACTCTTGATGAAATGGTCAAAGCCGTGGTGTCTTATGACGAGGTACCTATGTCATGGAAGATAACGAGGCTCAAAACTGACCAAATTTAGTTACAATCGAGTAAACGGAACGTACGTGTCTGATGACCCTAGGCTGGTCAATGGAGTTGTGCGCCAGGAATGGGGGTTTGACGGACTCGTGGTTTCCGACTGGATGGGCGTTTACTCTACTGCCGACAGTGTCAATGCAGGAGTGGACGTGGACCTACCAGGACCCACGCAGTGGAGAGGCGATAAGCTCTTACAGGCCATACAAGACGGTAAAGTCTCAGAACAAACAATCGACAGCTGTGCCCGTCGAGTGTTAGAACTTGCAAAGCGTCTAGGTCGCTTTGACAACCCGGAAGAGCCGCCCGAAGTGGCTCTCCAGAACCCGGAGCGAGACCAGTTCATTCGGGAAGCCGGCGCACAGGGCATGGTGCTGCTCAAGAATGAAAACAGCATTCTTCCGCTGCCTGAAAAGGCTACTATCGCCCTTGTTGGGCAGCATGCATTCAATGCCGCTTTGGGAGGAGGTGGAAGCGCGCGGGTGGATTCGATTCGTGCCGTCAGTCCAGTCGAAGGATTGAAGGAAGCTGGATTTAACGTCATAGAAGCCCCCGGGGTCCCTGTGTTTGGTGCTCTGCCCCACGCAGATCCCGCAATAATCTATACCCCTGATACAAAGACGCAGACACCCGAGCCAGTCAAGTTGGAATGGTTCAACGGTCATTCTATAGGCCAGAGCCTCGTTCACGAAGAGACAAAAGCCCTACCGGAATATATGATCAAAGAGAAGTGGCCATCCTACCTCAGCACGGAGTATTGCACCAGACTGAGCTTTGCCATCCGCCCAACAACAACCGGCAAGCACATCCTCTCTGTCATCTCAACCGGCCCCGCAGTCTGCTACATCAACGGTGAAAGGGTCTTTACAAGAGTGCAGGAGACAGACCTCAGGCCGGAATCCTTCTACTTCTTCAAATCCCAGCTGGAACGCCGCTTCACATACCCCATGCAAGCCACCCAGCTGTACAAACTCACTCTGGAATCCTGGAACACCGACCCAGCCCTCCTCGCCTCACCCTCTCTCTCCGACCGCCTATTCCAAGGCTCCGCCCTCCGCTTCCACGAAGCCATCGACATCCCCCAGCGCATCGAAACCGCCTGCACCGCCGCCTCAAAGGCCCAATACGCCCTCGTTTGCATCGGGACAACCCCCGAGATCGAATCCGAGGGCTTTGACCGAACCTCGTTCGCGCTCGCCCCACAGCAATACGACCAAATCCTCGCCGTCGCACGCGTAAACCCAAACACCATCGTCGCCAACTTCAGCGGCAGCCCCGTCGACCTGACCCCGTTCATCGAACACGTCCCTGCTCTCGTGCAGGCCTGGTTCCCCGGCCAGGAAGCTGGCCACTCGCTCGCGCTTGTCCTCTCCGGGAAGACCAACCCTAGTGGCCGGCTCCCATTCTCGTGGCCGCGGCGCGACGAGGACAACCCGTCGTTCGGAAACTTCCCCTGCGACGAGAACAATATCGTCCGGTACGCCGAGGGCCTGGACGTCGGGTATCGGTTCTACGATCGCGAGGAGACGCCTGCTCCGCTGTTCGCCTTTGGCTTTGGGCTCTCGTACGAGACCCGCTTCGAGGTCTCGGGTCTACGCACCTCATCCGCCGGAAAGGCATCATCTCTTTCCGCCGCGGATGATACACTCGAAATCACCTGCTCGCTGCATAATCACGGCTCCCGCCCCGGAGCCACCGTGCTGCAGTACTACGTCAGCTTCCCAGCCAACGCCAATCAGCCGAAGACCTCCGTGAACCGCAAGCGCCCGCTCAAAGAACTCAAAGAATTCCAAAAAGTACACATCGAGGCTGGCGCATCGCGCACTGTCTCAGTCACACTGGACAAATACGCCGTGAGCTACTACAATGTGGAACGGGGGTGCTGGCAGGCAGACACGGGTGTGTATACGGTTTCCGTGGCGGGCTCAGTCGATGAGATCTGGGGAGCTGTGGAGGTTGAGGTCTCGAAGCGGTTTACCTGGAGCGGGCTTTGAATTCTACCTTTATTTTTTTTTTTCTCAACTTGGTCGAATAGATAGAAAGGAGCAGTAGTAGTCTAGCCCGGGTCATGGCTAGTTTGGGAGTGGGGGTTTGAATTTGAATGTCTGATAGATCGGGCGCTGTTTTTGATGGCTCTTTTTCTTCTTCTTGGAGACGAACGTTGAGGTACTTGGTACAATCGATGGCTCTCACGCCTCTCTGCCAACAGTAACCCGCAGAGAAGGCACTTTACCCCATAGATAGAGATAGAACTTCTCGACCATCATTCCACTATAGGTCATGATGTGGCGCATCCATCGGGCTAGTATGCTCAGGGATCTGCTAGTAGTAAGGACCGCGCGAGTTATTTCTTTACTTATTTAATATACTGAGAAGATACAAGGGAAATCACCAACAGGACCTCCTAACTTCAGTATGAACTACATATTTTCAAGGGAGAAAAAAGGGCGAAGCAATTCTAAATCATTGTCTGCGTGCATTTTTAATCATTTCTCTTACGCGCCTATTCCAGTCGCATACCATATAGTCTAGATACGAGATATATACATATTCTTATACCAATCCAAAGCCATCTCACTGAAACCTCCCCTTCTCAACCTTAAACCTTCTCGCAGGCACCCTCTCATGAAACAGATGGTCTAGCGTCTCAGTAGTCAGCCCCTTCGTCTCCGGAAGACGATAGAACGTCCAGACAATAAGCAGAAGCGTGAATTACGGACAAGAGCCTGGACTGGATCCGGCCAAGGGATAAGAGTCGGCCGTTCTTCCTCATGTGCCACCACAAGGCGCCGCATCACAGCTAGGAGTGTGACCCGAAGCATCGCCATCTATACACGGACCCGATCCGGCTCCCGGATTCATTCACGGACGACTATAAAAACCGAGCGAAGGCGGCGCGGGTCGCGAAGATGCGCGTTGCTGAAGACCTCACATACGGAGATCTCGGTCTCGCGCAGCCAGAGGGCGGGAACAGGCTCGTCGGCGAGAAGATGATCGACGCGTGGTGTTGGAGCGACCGCAAAGTGCCTGCACCAAACCGAGACGAAGACGTCGCGAAACTCCGGCTGATAGCCAAGGAGGACGGCGCGGTATTCACCTTCCGGACATCCCAGGAGCTCGCCGAGTTCAAGTTCCAGCGATACATGCAGCGCTACCTGCGCACGATCCAGAGCATCGACGACAACGTCGGCCGCATGCTCGACTTCCTCGACGCCGCCTAGGGGCTCGCGGAGGATACCGTCGTCGTCTATACCTCCGACCAGGGCTTCTTCCTCGGCGAGCACGGCTGGTTCGACAAGCGCTTCATGTACGAGGAGAGCTTCCAGATGCCGTTTCTGATCCGGTATCCGCGCGAGATCCCCAGGACACCAGGAGGCGGAGGCATCGTCTGCAACGACATCATCTGCAACGTCGACTTCGCGCCGACGTTCCTCGACCTTGCGAATGTGCGCATCCCGACGTACATGCAGGGCGTCAGCTTCTGGCCGCTCCTCCAGCAGCAGCGTACGCCGGCGGGCTAGCAGCAAGTCGCGTACCACCGGTACTAGATGCACCGGGATGTGCTCCACGAGGCGTACGCGCACTAACGGGTGTGTGACCAGCGGTACAAACTAATCTACTGATACAATGAGGGTTTGGGCCTTGAAGGGACGCGGCCTGGTGGTGGTGGTGAGGAAGGAGAGGAGGAAGAGAAGGAGTGGGAGTTGTTCGATTGCAAGGAGGATCCGCTGGAGCTGTTCAATTGTTTCCACGAGGAGAGGTATCGGCATGTTGTGGAGCGCATGGTCAAGTTGTTCGACGAGAAGATGGCTGAGATCGGGGATGAGCCGGTTCATACCGTTGTTTCGACTGCTGTACAATAAGTGAAAGATCTCCAACTAATACGTATCGTGTAGAACGCCTTGCACTAGATAATCGACATGGATAGATTGTGCCTAGCCCTCTCGCGCTTGCGGGTATGTTTGCTCTTGCATTCGAGTCCGTTCTTAAATCAATCTACAACCAGATTCATTTCGCACGATGCTCGTTCAGCTTTCTGATATACAATATCACCATGGAACCCACGCTAGCCTTGAAAGGCCAACCTGCTATAGAAAGGCTATCTATGTATACACTGTACACAGAACTAGACACAAAGAGACATACAAAGTACCTCGACGCATATCTATATATATAAATATCTAGGAAGAGAATACAATCTTCCAAATACGTACCTGGATCCCAATCAAGCCAACCCAACCCTAACTAAGCGTTTCAGAAGATCCCAATCTAAGTCCCAATCCTGTCTCCTGTAGAAAACGCAGGGGCATACTACAACGTCAACGTCGACGTTAAGAAAAAAAAAGAAGTAAGTACTCAGATACTTTCATCCATGCTCATCCATGCTCATCCACCTGCATACAGCTCCATCCCAACCTTCTGGTCAAAAGTTCTGTTTCTGCCCAACGTCCCGTCCCCACCATCCCCGGTCGAGGCAAACATGTCGCCATGGATGCCAGTTGGAACGAGCATCCCTGGCTCTAACGCTAATATTAACATTGGCGGTCTCGTCGTTAACTCCGACCCGGTTATCCGGGTCTGGGTCTAGACCTGTATCTAGGTCCGGGGTAGGTACATGTGTTGTATACTAGCTATATATAGACTCTTCTACATATGTGATCGACTAGCAGGTAGGAGAAACGTACCCACCGGCGCCTCTTGTGCTTTGCCGTGTTTGCTTCTATATGAGGGAGTTGTTTGACGATAGAGAACCCTGAAGAGTCGTGCTTGCTTTTCCTTTCCCTTTAATTCTAGACCATGATACTCCGTCCGTAAGTGGAGTGCTCCCGCTATTTTCCGATTGTATACCAAATCCCCATCGCTGTACGGGCTTTTTTTTCCCCCCTATTTTCCTGAACGTCGATAAACCTGGATGGATACGGGTTGGGTGAGGCTCAAACAAGACCTGGGACTGGAGAAGACTGGAATGGAGGACATGGGGAGGGGAGACTTGGATCTGGTGAGATGAGATGTAAACGGGTTGCAACGAGAAAAGGTCCATGCTTCACTTCACAGTCTACCTGCTAGCCTTGGTACTTGACAAGAAGTCAAAGACCAGAGTGGAAGGTAAGAGGAAGTAAGCGAAGCGAAACCCCGGGGCAAGAGAGCCCTCCTCTCCGCATTTCGTTTACTCTTCCTAACTGCCGTTGGGCCACAGCATGCGACGTGAATTGCGGCTTGCTGAGAAGAACAAAAGATGAGGAGCGCAGGAGCTGTTACAGCTCAGCTCAGCCACCTGCAGCTACAAGTTGGAGGTCTGTCGATCTCGTCAGAAAGGTGTTGGTGAGAGGACAGGAGGAAGAGGAATAATGCCTCAATGAGGCGTGTGGGCGAAGAGTGAGCAAGGCTAGACCGCTAGCGAGCGAGGAAGGGAATCCTAGTCAGTGCGCGATAATCAAGGAACTAACAAAAAAAAAAAAAAAAAAAAAAAGAGCTTGCGTAGTCCGGAGTATATATATTAAGAGCCAAGTACTCTGTACGGAGAATCCTTTATTGTAGCTGGGGTCGCCACAGCCCAAATCTGCCGACATACCAATATGTATTGCAATGCGGGAGTTTAACAAACGTGACTATTGTCCAGTGTCGCGGCTTGGGCTTCTAATCGCTTACTCGCTTACCTGATTCACCATCGGTCGATCAGCAGGAGCACGTACATTGGATAGGCTAGCTAGAGGCGATCATGCGGGGGGGGGGGCTATGCGTGACTCGTGCTCACTCGTGCTCGTGTCGGAGGCGCTCGGATCATCATCACCATTACCATGACCATTCTCATCGAACCCTTGAACCTTGATATTAGGAGGAAAATGGCGAGATCTAGAACCAAAACAGGGTCCTCGTGCATTGCATGGCTGAGACAGACTGGAGTGAGCCTGAAAAGGTTAGGTTGGGTAAGGTTGGGTTAAGAGATGTTTCGATGTGTAAGGCAGACATGGCAGGGGTGGAAAGTTGAGTGGGAGGGATGGACGGGAAGCGAGGTAACAATAATCAGGCATCGATATTGTGCTGACGTCTTGGATTTCTTGCAGGGGTAGCTTTTGTGGGATGTAAGATCCGAAATTGAGGTGAGGCTGCGCGAGAGGCTGCTAAGGCGGTAGTTGGGTTGTAAGATTATTGGGTTGGGTTGGTTGGGTTGAGCCCTCTTGGAGAGTTTGAGGTGGAGGTGGGGAGATGTATATGTGGGATACTAAGATTGTGGATAAACAGAGTCAAGCATCGATCATGAGCGTCCCACCCCATGTACTCCTAGGTTATGATCTAGAAAACAACGCGAAGAACGACGTTATGTACTCTATAGTATAAATATTATATGGCCTTTGAAGGAGAAGTTACTACTATGTATAGTACTCTTCCCGTGTATGTACAATGCCAAGCATGGGCGCTACACTAGGTAGCGCCTAAGTTCCATGCGGTCGGCTTGCCTCTGAGCGATATAGCCAGGAGTCAGAATGGCCGGAATCTGGTTCTTCCTATGCTGTTCGAGTGATTCGGGATTCGCCAAGCCTTCAAGTCCGCTTGATCGGCCTGTAACTAGTATTTGATAGATAAGCGACCGCAGTAGAAAACAAGGTTATTTTTGAACTCACCAGCAGTATCGTAGTCCATCCGCTCGTAACTCGTCCCAAGCGACATAACCTGGAGCTGAAGCATGGATTGCCATTTCTGCGCGTCTGGGGAGAAGTTTGGTTGGTTGACTATGCGGAGGAACCATTCTGCTTGGTCGAACTGGGGGATATAGCCCGGTTAGCGCAAACAAAACCGTAGGAGGTAGTTCTGGAAACGTGATGGCATACCACCCAGTTAAAAAGCCGACAGTGCGCTTTCACGCGTATAAAACAGTCACGGAGCTGGAGGAGCTGAGCCTGAGTAGCTGTCATAATCCCGATATCGGTCGTAGAAAGCAGATGATGTGTTAGTACGACCTGTGCAGTTTTGATAATTTGTCCAAAAGAAGCGTTGTGTATATCAATCTGTGCAAAGTACCAAATTTGCTGTATAATATTTGCGGTGGCCGAGGCGTGCTCGTAGATTGGTAGAGCCCTGTCGGGATCAGAGGAGCGGCATAATGCCGAGCCGGACCAGTCCATAGACCCGAACAAGGCAAGTTGCCAGATATGCGTAAAAAGCAGATGCATATAGGTGAATGGGCGGAGGGTAAACTTTTGCTGGTGAGTTTCGAGGTTCGCTTGGTTGAAAGCGAGTGATGGAGGTAGGTTTGTCTGCCATTCAGATAGTCGCTGCTTCAGAGTATCCAACCGTTTAGTGTCTGATATTTTGAAATGCTGACATGTCTCGTAGTATATCTCTGAAAGGATTAGAATCTCCTGCGTGACACATGGACTTGACGTGTGGTTGGAATTTGCGAACGCAGAACTCTTGATAAAATCGAATTGATCCTCGCTGTAGAGTTGCGGTAGCGGGCTGATGGGCGGCAGGGGCCGCCCCAGATTCAAACACGGGGGAAAGGTATTTTCCATCAAGATGATAGTTGCGATCAGACGCCGGCAAAGTTCCGCCTGGACGGGGTCCATGTCACTGGCAGGCTTGTCGAGTTTTAGAATACTCACAAAGCTGCGCGCAAAGCCTGTCACTAGTCAGTATCCGGCCGGAGTTAAAGTTCTTGAAGAATGGACTTACTTAGGAAGATCCAGGCCTTGCGAGCTCCGCCAAATGTCAGGTTATATGTCGCAAGTAGCACATGAACCTGAATCGCCGTTAGAGACGGGAGGTCAAAGTCCTCTTTCAAGAGCTGGCGAGCTTGGTGATATAGCGGCTCTCCCCAATGAGGACGCAGGTGGGGATTCTGGAAAGGCGCATGGGAATATCTGTTGCCATGTTAATTAGCTGCATCTTGTATCAGACGCATGCTGGCCTCCTTACCGAATCCCCAAGGCCATGATAGCAAACAGTAGAACTTCAGGAATATCTCCGAGAACGAAGCGCCTCATAAAGATGGTCTGATCAAACATGAAATGAATATCGTTGAAGTTTTGAAAGTAAAGAAGTAACAACGCTTGTGTCAGTTCTCCCTCTCTAAGGAGCTCGGAAGCGGTGCCTGTCCCGATATCAAGGCCTGAATTACTGCTGGATAATTGGAGCCCCCAGTGAAGGTCCACATCGAGCTCCGACGAAGCAGGGACCTGCCGAATAAGCTCGGTAGGAGTTCCATGGCCCAAGCTGTTCACACGATGGACGTAGGAGCATTCCAGGTTTCGAGTCTGACATCGCTTACACTTCCTCCCAGTCTCAGCCACGGAGCACCTCACCTTTCGCTTGCTATGCTCAGACACTCAGCATTATAGTTTAGGTACATTCTGTAGTTCGACTCACCGACATTCCGTGCACGCATTTCGAGGCATTGTGGCGAGCACTGGATGGACGTGTCAAGTAGGCATTGTAATATTGAAGTGTAATAGTCCGCGAATAGGATAATCGAGCGCGGTCAGTCTACATGGTGGGACCCACTGTCGAGCTCTTCTGTGAAGTCTTCAAGTTGAGGTTGCTTCCTCCGCAACACTACGAACGGCTCTCAAGTGCCGAATGCGTTAGTCAGCATTTTGAGTGTTGAAGATCACCTGACTCTTGCAACTGCTCCAAAAAAGAATGGAGAATGGAGTTCCTCTATTTCATCATCACGATCTGCCGGAAGATAGGCTCCGAGAAATCTCCGTTGAGGAATGAGAGCATTTTTCTGATGGATCATGGACCATCCTATGTGGATCATATCCCAGGTGTAGAGTTGGAATCGGCGTTTCGAAGAGTTCAACGAAAGAGAATGGAACATCACGTGATCCCACCACGTGAGGCCGTTTCCGGTTCGGGTCCACTTAGAACCCTGAAGAAATTATTTCAAGACAATCTTTGCAGCTCTCATAATTGGAAAGCGGATCTGAAATGAAATGGGATGACGAAGAGAAGGAGGGTATTTTCCTGTTTCGTCGCAGGTCCATCTTGTGGTGGTATACTATATTGCCTACTTGATCTCCGGGGTCGGGGCTACGAAGATCAAACCTTGGTAGTCTCCCGTCCGGTACCGCCGGAATCGTCCCATTATTGGGTACATATCTGAGAGACGTCGCATGTTTCGACGCCCATGTTCCAGAGGAGTGCACGTTTGCCTGAATTGTCCGGTGTCGCGACCTGGCTCCCCTCAAGACACCCTCCCTGGGCGACAACGGAACGCTCGCCGAAGAGTTTGATGTCGGCTGGCTCGTCATACGCAGAATAATAACCGACTGAACCGCGATGTTCGCCCAGTGTCGTCCCTTATCGTCAAGAGGTCGTTGGGCGCAGTCACCGTAATGGAGGGAAGGAAGCCCGAACGGGTGTAGCCCAGAACAACGTGGCACTCGGAGAGTCGAGGGGGAGACTTGAAACTGCTCCGAGTGGTCTGTGAAGCTGGCAGACGGTCAGTTGGAGGACCACTCACACGGTTGGGTCTTGGGCTGGCATACTTACATACCTGAATTCTTGGGAAGGCCACAGCGCAGTCACCGCAGTACGCGCCCCATGGCTGAGCACAAGAAAAGCCCACAAAGACAACGGGAATACGTTGTCGAATGAAAGCGCACGAGAGGCCGAGAGATCAAACCAGCAAGAGTCCGAGAGTGTCCCAGATGACTGATCATGGCAGGTCAGCGTCTGCAGCCGCTGGTCGCGGTTTGCGGGCGAGCGATCCGTTTGGGCGCCTCACTTTTGCTCCCCCTTCCAATCTTCTCCTCCATCCCGCTGTGACCCGAACAGTAGATACTATTATTACTATCACCAACTAGTCGAGTTAGTTACAACTTGTCCGACTGACACAGGCAGCCTTTCCTCTCCTGGGCAGGTCCAGTCTACCGCCCACTCAGAGCGTGTCACCCTGCGACTCCTTTTTCTCCCGCGTCTTTGCCCCAGGCTCCTTCAGGCTCTGTCGCGCACTAGCGCTCTGATCTTCGACCAAAATCTCCATCCATCAATTATTTCCTTTTTGCCCTTTTCAAGGAAATGACCTGCCCATCAGGACGGTTCCTGAGTCCAGACCACCTCACGTCATCCAATCCCTCCTCCTGTTTCGAGCTTTCATGAACTGCTCGTACCTTTACCAGTAGTTCTGTACCTTGGCCGAACAGTAGTCCGTTTGACTAACCCAAACTTGGATGGTGGCCTCGATGAGATCCATGATATCTTCTGCCTCCTTCCCTTCCATCTCATCTCGATCATTTTTCAGTCCTAGTAGGAGCTATCGTCTTCTCTCGTGTTGCTGCTGCTTCTCATTTCAGCCTCTTCTCTTTGTCGCTGTCCACCCTCTACACTTTGTGCTACCATACCAGTTTCTCTCTTCTTCTCAACCGATCGCACCTCCCTAGTCCATCATCTTCTCTTCTTTATCGGGCCTTTATCCTTATCGTCTCTCCCTCCATCTCTCTCTCACAGTCTGTCTCCCACCCTCTTTTGCCTCTAGCAGCAAAGAAAGCATCTGTTTGCAAAATGGTATAAACATTAAATACTGATATATCCCTTCAGATCCCCGATCCTTGTGCATCATCTTCATCTCCACGCTGACAGCAGTTCTTCCACCTCACCCGAGGCCCCAACCAAGAGGAATACAACAAATACCGCCATGGCTTCAACGGTCGTCATGGCCGACGACGAACTCTTCACAAGGGCTATCTCTGGGTACCGGGACGTTTTTTTGGATCAATACTCCCACCTTCCGGAAGAGCAGCGAAATCAACTTTGGAGTGAGAAATTGAGTCAGTTCATTCCACCGACAGCTGTTTCACCAACCACACCCGCCTATCGACCAGTATCGGGTTCCAGCATCCTTGGCCAAGACACCACCTCTTCTGAGGAGACAGGGAAACGGACACGACCGGATACTCCTCGGACACTACCTGGTTCTGGACTGCCACCAACAAAGAGACGAGTCACCGTATGTGATCTACCTTGGTCTTCTCCTCCCGTCCCGCCTCTTCTGCACCTCTCGTTCCCACCACCCATCCTTGCTCCTGCTGCGATATCTTCCGTCTCTTCTCCTCACCCTTCTCTATACCGCCAACAGTCCCTGGATTGACACTTGGCAGACTTCGGATCCTCCACAACGCGTTGCAATGAAGCGCGGTATCTCACATGCGTCCTCCGCCGCTGCACCGGAACCGACATGGCAACTTTCGAGAACAATGTCGCAGACGGCCACCGCCACCTCTTCCGGCTCTGGATCAGCTCCCCGACCAACACTGATGGTTCGTTCGCAAAGCCAACAGGTCCCTGTGTCATATCAACACTCTATGACATCCATGGCCCAGTACCGTCACTCTTCTGGACAGCAACGCCGCCTCCTCGAGGATGTCAGCGAATATAGCCCTGCCGAATACACGAAGCAATACTTGGGCGACTTTCAGGGTCAAACACACGCATCCCCCAATTCTCTAAGCTTCCCGGCGGCAACCCCTGTGCAAGTTGGAGCGCAACACCGGAACTCTTTACCGTCTCAATTCCTTCCCCCTAGCCCAAGCGAATTACCAGGCGGAGAACACTTGGCCACGGCGCCCGCTCAACCTACGTTATCATCCGTCGACATGAGCCGCAGCAAAACAACTGACTCAATTTGCGGAACTATGGGAATGATGCGCGTCGACTCCTTAGGCCCAAGTATTGACCCCGAATATTCCTTTGACATGACTCCCCCATCATTTGCCCCAAACCCAGCGTTAAATATCCCTCTCCCTAATACCACCTCACCTACTCCGCAAGGACTTGTTCACCAGGATCCATTCAGCCTAGTTGATCCAACAATGTCCATGCCGTACCCCTGCTCTGCCCCTCCTACAACCTCTATACCCCTTCTCAATCACACTCTCGCCACCCAAATCAACTCTTCTGTGGCTAGTGACGATGTCACCTCGAATCCGCAGCCGTCTAGAGCCGCGCGAAGGACGCAAGAGCAGATTGTGCACAGCGCCAGGCCCATCGCTCCCAAGACAGAGTCTCAGAGCAGCTCTCCACCAAAGGTGACCGAGCCTAAGATGATTCGCATCTCATCTTTGGATGGCACCTCAAAAGAAGTTGCAGCCATTCCCAAGGCATCAATTCAAAGACCTCCCCGGCAGAAGACGTATTGTACCATGTGCAACGATCAACCTGATGGCTTCCACGGCGAGCATGAGCTGCGTCGACATATCGAACGTGTCCATGCCGTGGTTCGAAAAGTGTGGGTGTGTGTGGACATCTCGCCGGACAAGAAATTCCTAGCCAACTGCAAAGCCTGTCGAAACGGCAAGCGGTACGGCGCCAACTACAACGCTGCCGCTCACCTTCGTCGCACCCACTTCAACCCCTGCCAGCGTGGCCGAGGTGGCCGTGGGAAAGACAGTGAAAAGCGAGGCGGGAAGGGAGGTGGCAGCAATCCGCCTATGGACGTTCTAAAACTTTGGATGGTCCAGAAAGAGGAGTTCGTCTACGAGAACGCTCCCGGCTACAATATTGACCAAGAACCACTGGGTGATGACATGGTACCCGTGTCGCTCAACTCGGTAGACGAGTCATTCGCCGATTCAGCTGAGGACTTGTCCTCGCAGGGGCTAGAGTCAACAGGCTTGAACAGCTATGATGCGTTCGCCTCGTACCCAGTGATGGGTATGGACTCGTCCTCGTTTGAGAGTACCGGCTACCTTGAAACCCAACCTATGCCTCTGGTGACTGAGGTCAGTTCGTACGTTTGATCTGGTTTCTACTTGTTTGCATTGGCCAGACTTTTTCGCTGATTCTTGTACACACTCTATGCACGTCTGCAGTGCTAATGAAGTGCTTTTTTTTTATTCTTCTCATATTCATCACTTTATGGTTTGTTCTGTGTTGATTTCTTCTTTTTTATACTTCTTAAATACTTTTGCTCTTCTTGCAAACTTCTTCTGAGCGAGGCTTGCCTCTGCCTTTCTTCTCGCCTCTTTTCTATACTCCCTTCTTATTTCTTTACATTTTTTTTTGGTTACTCGACTTTTTCTTTCCAATTTGCTACGTCCTCGAGAGTCTTGCTACCTGTCGTTTTGACGTGGTGCCTGACCTCAAGGACGGATACGACATGATGCATGATGAGCAGTGAACAGTCCACGAGACTCTGTCTTGAATGTACAGATTCGGCAAAAAGGCCAGACAGAACCATCGGCGCCTTTCGAGCGCCTGCGATGGGAAGCCAAATGAGCTTTCCCGCGGCTTTACCGCTACAACGCTGGCGGTAACTCCAATCCACTATTTTACTACAGGCTCGTGCGCCGTACTATTTGTGTGTGTGTGTGCGTGTGTATGTGTGTGTTGCTAAGTGTGCAGGAACCTTCCGGTGACGATGAGAATGATGAGACAGAAGGAGGTAGCAGCGAGCCACAGAGAGTCAGCGATCTCAGGCCAGGATGCCGGCTCGTGCCGGTATCCAGCCAATGAAAGGACATAGCTATTATTGGGTGTTGGTGATGCAGTGGGCCTGTTGGTCCTGAGGGTCCCAGGACCCTTCAGAAGACTGACTCTTGTTGGCTCGTCACTAACCACTTTGAATCTCCAAGCCACGCAAAACAGGCGACGGTGGCACAGCAGCCAATCGGCACGGCACTTACCTCATCCACTTGCGTGGCTAGTGGCACAGTCTGATGCGGTCTGTAGGGCAGAGGCTGATGGGGGTTTGGTCTGTACGGATACCAACGGTGTATTGAATTGTAATTATTATATTTTGGCGTTCTTAGCCAGCGTAATTACCTGTATCCTTCAATTGAAGGTTTATCAGTCCACAAGCAACATCTCTTCTGGAATGGCCCCCTTCCAATAGTTGACTGGCGATCGCAGTCGCAATCGAGCTAGCTGAGCCATGGTTGCGGGCGACACGCGTATCTTCGGGACTAGCCTGGGCGGTAAACCGGAAACGCAGGGAAGTTGGAGAAGGCGACCCCGAATGCTCTCGCAACGATGAGGAGAGCATTAATAGCATCAACCCGTTATTAATCTCGACTCATTCGCTCGTGCCGAATTTTCTAGTTATCCTACCCATCGTCCCTTCTCCTCTTTTCCTCTCCACCACCCCTCCGTCCACGGTCCTCGCCTTTCCCCCTTTTCTCGTCCTCTCCGCTGACGACTCCGACCGACCAGCCGTCAGTCCGTCCGTCACCGACCCCTCGATCCTGATCCCTTCTCGATAACTCCATCCCTTCCTAAAACTTGGCATTTGCTTGGACTCAGACCCTTCCCTCCCATCATTGGCTCTTGCTCCTCACCCCAGAGGCCGAGAAGCGGTTCTTTTCTAGACCCCTTCGTCATCTTTCCTTTTTTTTTCTTTCTGCCGATCTTGAATTCGTTCGACCGCGCTGTGGACTGGTCCCGACCGACCGCTCCGACATCATCGACACCGACGACAACGCGACGAGAACCACGACAACGAAGACAATAGCTCGGTCCCCTTCACTTGCGCAATCATGAGCGCCAACCAGTACTATAACCAGGGGCCTCCCCCTCCCCAAGCCGCGTAAGTACACTCCCTCTGGGCGCCGGCGGTCTCTTTGATACGCTTACCGGCAGCCGGGTTGTGATAGTGCAGAGAGTGGACGTCAGAACACGATTCTGATCCCATTGCCTGCGCTTAATCTCCACCGCGGTTCTTTAGCAGTTATACTGACTCACTCTGTTTCCTGCAGATATCAACAACACCCGCCGCAGCAAGGCTACGGATACCCACCGCAGAATTATGGCCCGCCGCAAGGTTACAACCCTCACCAGCCGCCTCAAGGTTACGCTCCACAGCCCTACCCGCAACAAGGAGCACCACCGGTAAGCTCGGCCCCGAGACGGATTCAAATGAGCCTGGTTGAAATAACTGGTTGACTGACGCTTATGTGCCATTAGATGCAATATCAGCAGCAGCAACCACCACCACAAAAAAAGGATCGCGGATGTCTAACGGCTTGGTAAGATGCGCTTCCTCTCCCACACATACTTGTGCTCCCTCGACAAAAGCCATGTTGGTCGCTAATATTTGTGTCCTCATATAGTCTGATGACGCTCTGCTGCTGTTTCCTCTGCGAGGAATCCTGCGAGTGCTGCTTCGATTGCATTGAGTGCTGCGAGATGTGTTAAGAACAATTGGTACGAGGCGAACGAGACGATAATTTTCACCTCCTTCCAGCTATTTGTACGCTGCTGGACTGCTCGGAGTTGGATACGGTTGCTTGCTTGTGATACACTTTTCATGCTTTTATTTTACCTCTCTATATTTACCCGAAATCAAACCTAGTTACTCTAACTTTCCCCGGACATACTGGATAGCATGCGGGCTCGCTGTTGATGCTTTTTTGCGCTGGCATATCCCGGTCAGGACATACTTCTTCCCCCGCGGGCGTCATTTTGCGGCATACCAATCCACATTCCCGTATTTGTACGTCTAGCCCTCGTACCGAAATGACCCGTTGACAGCTACTTACTACCTTGTATTACGAGCCAATTTCCCCCTCGCTGCACTTTCTCACGCATATTACTCCCCTAGCTCTTCTTCCCCCACCCGCATGAGATGTACCCTTCATAGTGTCAAGTTTACAACAGATTGCCCTTATTCTTATGTATCCCACTAAGTCAACCAAGTAAATCCGACGCTGGCCAAGCTTGGTGGGGATTCTAGCTCTTCCTTGTGGACGCAGGTAATTAGGTACCTTGTTCGCTTGTTTAAAGTAAAGGGCTGATCCGAGTCCATGGATGGCTCAGCTCCTTTCCACCTTACATAGTCCCGATTCATCGTTTCTGCAACCCATCCATTCAATTGCGGACCCACCTTCTCGGGCAGCTTTCCTAATGATTCTTGAGAGCACGTAGTCCAGTGCAAGCAGCACGGATCGGAAACACATCACACGGGCCCGTACACGGAGTTGATCATGTATGGTCCGAGTTTCGCAGCTGTGGGTTTACCACCGAATTCTCAGTCCCTGTAGGAGAGACTGAGAGGACTGTCAAGGTTGATTCAACCGAGGAGACATTTCTCTGCCAGATCATCGATAATTCCTAGTACATCCTCGATTCTCCGTAAATCATCACAGAAAAAGGCTTAATTAAGCCTTGTCGGGGCGCGGCGGTGATTCGATAATACTGGTTGTGGTACGTACCCAGAGGATCCGCCATGGTAATAGCTTGGACTGCGTCAACCATGGGACACTAGGTACTCGATCAGATCAGATCCACCGAAAATGCAGGATCCATGCCTCTTAAGTGCCTCTTGTTGGCCTCGGCTGGCGATATTATCACCGTTGACACGTTTGAGTGAAGCCGATGCGCAAGGACTCTTTCAAGGTGAGGTTTGGTACAAGCATGGAGTTTAAGAACGAGCCGAAGCCTTGGAGGTCCTGCGGACTTTCTTTTAGCATCTAGACCAACCATCCTGAGACTATTGAGTTGGTCAAGCGCAATTCTAGACATCTCATTAGTGTACCAGTCATCCATCTCCATCCTGCTTGAGCTAGAGACTACGAGCTGGTTACCTATGATGAGAGGAGGATGATCCGGCGGCAGCGACAGTATATCATTCATATCTATTCCCAACCCAACCACTTCCAGTGCTTATGACCGTTTCAGCCCCAAATGAACGCCATGCTAATCTACAACGTTAGAAGGAAGAAAAGAAGCAGCCGTCAACCCGTCATTCACTCACTGACTCACTCACTCATCCACAACCCCAAAACTCTCAAACAGCTCCCTCAGCACCGTCTCCGCATCCCTCCTCAACCGCTCCCTAAACGCCTGCAATTCCCTCAACCCCTCCACAGCCTCCCGCCTAATCATCTTCTCAAACCCAGCGAAAAACACGCGATCCCCCCGCGAATACCTACGCTGGTGCCGAACATCAAACTCCACGTCCGCATCCCCAACTACGACGGCTTTCCCGATGTTCGCGATAACGTGCACCTCGAGTAGGCCTTTGAGCGCCATCATGTACAACACTTTCACCGCGAACATCTGCGCCTGTGTTGCGTCTACGGCGTAGAAGCATTCGTCCTCGAAGGTGGCTAGGTCCTTGCCCTGGATCGTACCCAGGATAATGGCGGATGAGAAGTACGGTGATGAGGATGATGAGGAAGGGATGCATGAGGAGGAGGAGGAAGAAGAAGAAGAAGAAGAAGGAATAAGGGCGATAGACACCAAGGTAGCAGTACCACCACTACTAGTAGTGCTAGTACTAGTAGTAGTGGCGGCGTCAAAATCCCTCTTAATCTCAATCCGATGATGATACGGCGAATTTGACTGCGTAGGACCTCCGAATGAGCTGTACCAGGTGCACGAGGAAGCGACGGGCGGGTGCGGGCGCAGGATGAGGACCCAGATCGCGGAGCGCGGAACGGGCTGAGGGTGGATGGCGAGGTAGAGGGTGTATTCCGTTGCAGCTGCGGTTGCGGGTTCAACCTTTTCAGGGATTTTGTGCGGCATTTCTTGGGAGTTAGATATTTAAAATATCGTGTATTTGGCTTGATACGGGCCTGGATTTTGGCAGTGGTTGGTGGATGCGGGGGTAAGGGGGAATGGGGGAATGGGTTTATATGTGTTTGATATCGGGATTCTAGGGTGCTTCATTGTCTCTTTGTTCCTTTGTACCTTCTCGATGATCAAAGCGGCGTGCGTGTGTGAATCTCGTTAACAAACAAAGCAATTGTCCTGTGGTGCTTCTTTCATTCTCTGGTTCTTGGGCGTGGGCGATTAGGGTAGTTAGGGCAAGGTACGTACCTACCTCGCTGGCGCTGGGCCGGGTGCCTCAGGTGTCCGGCTTTGCATAAAAATATAAGAATTTACTGTTAAGAGGCTATAGTTTTATTGTTAAATCCTAGATAAGCATCATTTATCTCTTATTATCACATATATTAGTTTGCAGCAGGTCAATCAATACCAGTGCACTGGGACTGAAGACCTCGCCTTATTGTATCCCTATTTACATGGCTTGACAAAGTTCCTATTTCCAAGATCTATATTATATCTGCTTCTCTTCTAGTATATATTATCAAAGAACATTGGTATGGATAATGTCCCACTCACCCCACATTATATATACCAAGGTCAGTCCAGTCACCAGCCCCTCGCTTGCAGTTATAAGGGCGGGAGTGCCAAGCTATGGTAGATACATGCTTAGGGCACATATTATTACCCAGAAAGCAACTCAAGTATTCGTGTGAATGTTGGCATATGTCCAGAATATACTCCGCACTGTATGTAGTATTTTGTTTTGGTGGGAACGAAAGGAAAACGAAAAAAAAAAATTTGGCCCGAACCGGGATTTGAACCCGGGACCTCTCGCAGTTCAGTTTTTAAGACTAAGGGTTGACCCGCTGGTTTTTGGTTAGTTGATTTCAAGGAACAGCATTTGGAAATGATTGACTCACAAGCGAGAATAATACCACTATACCATCCGGGCTTCACATTGGCTAAACTTCTCCAATCTTAATACAAGAGTATCCATGGTTCTATCCAACTCAGGTGTTTATCCAAGCTCCACAGAGATAGTTAAGATAATGGAATGATATTAAAATTAAACTAATACTAATTAGGAAGAAACTCTGCTTGCCACAGAGTCCGGGGTTCGTGCGGAGTCCATAACTCTGCGGTGCCTCGATCGGTGATCAAGATACGCAGCGAGGAGATGTCACCATAGCTCCACTAGTACATCTAGGATTTTCATAGCAAACATGAGCCAGCCAGCCAACAACGCACAGGTCAAACAAATGCCACTGACATACGACCCTAAATTCCAGTATATAAAGTGAATCACGCGGTACTCTTCACATCATGATCCTCTGGGGATTATCCAGTGGGATCGACGCCGACAGCTCTTCATGGCTCGTTGGATACAGAGAAAGTATTTCGACGGTTGATGGATCTTTGTTTTCACCTTCCGCATCTTCCAGACGATTCGTTGGATGCCTTATCTGCTTTTATCCCACGCCAGGGACAAACGGAGGAGGCACAGCGATACGGCAGCGGCCGTGTTCCCGGCTGCCCTTCTCTATTTTACGCTGAATCTGTCGGTCTAGTGAAAAAGGAGGGTACGGGGAGAAGAGCCTTTTCTGGTTGTTTGGATGGAAGGAACATTCATTTGTGGTTCTGCACCAAGGACATTATTGTGTAGAGGGGAGATGTCGCCGCCGGAATATCATACTCATATCAGTGGGTTTGGCCAGACTGACTTCAGTTAACTTCATCTGTACATGCTTGAGAGGTCTCTCGACGTATCCACCTTGATGATTTTTTTTTTTTTTTTTCATAGGTATGCGGTGGGGGTAGTTCACCGCCACAGCCGTGCGATTGACGACCAGCAGGGGATTGCGAATCGGTTCATCAACAGCCAGCTATTATTGGCGAGGGTGGAGTTTATTCGGTACATACATATGTTTTCTTTACCTGTATTCTCTCCAAAAACGGCAATGGTACGTCCAGCAAGGCCGGAAATGCCAAATACAAGCGCTGCCAAATATACCATTCTGCTAAATGAGTTGCAGTTAATTGATTACAGAGAGATACGCTGACGATGGGGCCAGTTTTGGTCACAAAGCCCATAAGTAAAGTGTTCACATCTCGAGTCTCGGCCCATGGTAGTGTTTCCTTGCATAGGCGAACCAGTTCGCGAGTCCGAGGAGGAACATTACAGCCAAAACGACAGCGGCGTAATCTGAGAGTATTTTTCAGCTTCCAGCACACGTACACTCCACTGCATGAAAGTAGAAACATGAGTTGGGAGAGAGAAGAGGACGTACTCATATTCCCACCAGTGACTGGCAACAACGTCGGGAAGCAGAAGAACACAGTCAATACTATCGCCCAGATAATACACACGATATTTGACACGTATCCCACAATAGTGGGCACTTTGAATGGACGGTTCGTAGGGAGGTAGTGGGGTGCTCGGCGGCGGAGGATAAGGAGGACGGCGGGGATGGCGAAGGAGATTTGTGCGACGATGACAGTTGTGCTGATGAATGAGTTGAAGGCTGTCTAGTTAGTTATGTTTGTGTTTCTATGAGAAAGAGACAGGGGAGGAGGAGGGAAATACCTGTGGATGAGCAGACGTATACTATTCCAACCAGGAAGACGCAAACTCCATTGAGGATGAGTGCATATAATGGGATACCAAAGGAAGGGTGGATGGAGGTGAGCTTTCGTGAGTAGAACAGGGCATCATCACGCGCGAACGACCATGTGAGTCGGGAGGCGGTTTGATGCACGGCGTTAAGGGCCACGCAGGAGATGGTGAATAGGGACGCCATGAAGACTGTTGCTGCGGCTGGGGACTGTGTGGCTTTCTCCCAGATGAAATAGATGGGGAACCTATGGAGTCAGGATATATTGTCATCATGAGGGTGATTGGGCTACTCACCCGGTATTGGTGGTCAACGATAGCTCGACATTGCGGTAACTGTAGATGATGCCGATCGAAAAAGGAAAAGCTGTCAAGAATCCGACAAGAACGGTGACAAGTACTGCCTTTGGCACGACTCGTTCCGGGTTAAGACATTCTTCGGCGAGGTGGAGAGTTGCGTCGAGACCAGAAAGCATAAATTGAGGTGTTGAGAGGCCAGTTAGGAAGGATATACAGTCGGGCCAGCCGCCGGAACCGTTGACGAGTGTGCCCCAGACTTCTCGGGAGTCAACATGTACATTTGAGCGAGCAGGGCATGTAATAGTTATGACCACGAATGTAGATATCGAGAGCAGGACTAGAAACTATTAGCGAGGTTATAAGCGTGAATTCAAGAACGCACAGCCGACATTGTACACCCAGAGGGTCTTGTTGGTGAGGAAGGCATTGTATAAAACAATGACTATATTGAACAGCTGGTAGACAAGAAAGTAGTGCCATGTCTGAGCCTCATACTCTGGCCTCCAGCGGATGATGATCGCCATGAGTGAGTTTGTCGCGGACAACGCGATAGAAGCACCCAGACAAATCCAGGAGAATATAGCCGCAAGGCCGCTAAAGTACGAAAGACTGCGACTCCACCGACGAGAGGCTAGAATTGAAGTAAAGTGATACTGTCCACCGGCCGTAGGGTAGACGCTTGCTAGTTCAGCCAGGGTCACACCTGTGCAAAGCATGGCAAAGGTGACGAGGATGATGCCATAGAGCAGTGACACGGCACCTCCAGACTGAATAGCAATAGCAAAGCTGGCGGCAATAGCGACCCAGCTGTTTGAAATGTTGTATCCAACGGCGATGATACTAAAAATGTTGAACTTGCGCTTCATGGGCATGTCAAGCTGGCCAGCAATGCCCATCTCGCCTTTGGCCATCTCGGTATCGGGGATTTCGGCCGCATCATTGCTGGGCTTGGCTGTCGATGATTTTGGTCGTTCAACTGAGTCCATGCCTTCTGTTTCTCGGTGGGTCAAGGAGAGGAAAGAGTACAGGCTTCGCCCACGGTAATAGATTGGATTCCGCGGACAGTAGCCCACCCAGACCAATGCCTTTCTGCGAAGGGCAGACAGATATTAAGAACAATATCCGGGCAGTGTTCACCCTCGGAACCGTTACCTAAATTCCTGCTGATTTGTGGCGATCTGATAGAGAGATACTCCGATATCATTACTCCGATAAAGTGATATCGGAATGAATCTTGGAATTCCGAGCCATCTTCGAGCGCATATGTCAACCAAAACAGGCGTTATCAGATAGCAGCGCCTTCATTAAGCTTAAGAGCGGAAATAGATCCGAAATACTTCTCCTTTTCGGTACCGTGAGTGCGGGGAATGGCCCTAGTTCCTTGGATCCGCGTTGTGAGAGGCGAGATTTGGTCCAGAGGCTGGAGGCCAAAACGCGGGGTCAGAAATTGCGGAGTTGATCCGCACCAGCAACCTGGTCATCATAAAACCTCCTGTGCGGTTGGCCCTGGTCACGTTTGAGGATGTTTGCAGTGGTAAAACTGTCCTGAGATCAATGGTTACCGTTGCTAAATATAGGAATTTTCAGCTTTGACTTGCTTGGATTCCGCCCGGCTGGAAAATAATGAGCTGCAACAGGCTTCTGCAATTTAAAAGATCCTGGGCTGTTTCAAGAGATATTTGTGTGAATTGATGGGCACGGAAGGAGGTTGTGATACAAACTTGCCCGGCTTCCGCAGGCCTGCAGACCTTTTATCCCCTCGCAAACAAAGAAGGATAATGGTAGAACCCACGATGCTATCTCCATCTCCACCATCATGCACAATGTGACGGTTTTTGACCCTTTATCATAGCTGGATTGTCCGTGAGCTATGGAAAAAGAGAGATTCTTCTAGAGATGCTCACTCTGGCATCTTGGTAGACAACTTCTTCTGTCGATCGATCAGTCACCCGAGGTTGGTCGTCCAAGTGTTTCTTTACTATATAGGGCTGTCCCTCTCGCAAGGTGCTCGAAAGCCTCCTACATGTATATGCTGCGACTGAGATGTATGATCCATGAAACCAACAGTTGGTAAATACCCAAATCAGGGCGACAATGACGTCTGCCCAGGTCGAATAGTTTGGTTCCTAGCCGCCTCTTGTTTGTGAGCATCTCTTGCCAACGCCGTGAGAGGAAGAGTGGATAAAGGAGCTGTCTATCAAACGCCTCGAGCCCTATGGATACTTAATTCATAAGTTTAATCCAGGAGCACAGCTGTACCAAACTACGGAGTACCACCTCCGGAAACATGTAACAGGACAAGCGAAACAGCCCAGGCAGAACGGTCGCACTACGACAAACAAAAGTTCTGCCTTGGGCTGCAGGTTGCGATCGCTTAGGGGACCTTGACGGCTGATTGGGCCGCCAGCGTGATGCGGAGAAACCTCCGAAATGACATCTGACCAGTGACCCAACCTTCGCTGCCCCAGAACGCCAGTTTCCTCCTCGATTTGTCCTCGGAGCTGAATGTCCGGCTGATAGCAATTCTTCGGCGTATGTAAGAGCTAGGTCAACTTGAAGACATTATAACTGACTGATGGCAAGCCTTACATGGAGCATCCGTAGTGGAAGCAAGGTGGATATCCGCCTGTACGGAGTAATCGACACATTTCCCCGGAAGGGTTAGATCCGGGGCGCTAATGTAGTGGGGCCACTAACTTAGAATCACAAGCCTGCCCAGACCTTGAGGTCACCTCATCCCTCCTTCAATACGGAATACGAAGCCAATGGCCGGGTAATATGTGCGCAATCCAGATGGGGTCTGATCTCTCGGCCCTTGGAACCGTTGTCAAGGGACCTCCTCGGGCTCACAAGTAGTGGTATTTGCGCAGCGTTGTTGTGTTATTGTCAGATCAGTAGGAGGTGTACCCACTATGTTCCCACTGCAGCATCCAGAGTAAGAACTTAATCCGCTGTGGGTAACAGCATCGACATTCTGCAGACAGAAATCCCCCGCCTCGCACTGCTTTTTCCCGTTTGGACAAACTCCAGCGCTGAGCTTATCTGCCAAGGGCCCATCTCCCCGAAAAACATGGAAGCGGACGCTGGTGGTCCATTGGAATTCTCCTCGAGGGACTGCGGGCTGCCGCGAAGCGTAGGCCATCGGGCCGGCTCCTCCTGGTTCCTGCCTGTGAGAGTCATTTAGTATTTGCGCATATTCTTCGGATGGCTGGCTTTCCGCGATCCGTTCAGCTTCCTTCTCTCTCCATGATCACAGTCGCTCGTTACTTCTCCCTTCTCTTCGCCTTTTTTAACCCTCCTCTCCCCCCATGGTGGTGCATAGGGTGTACAGAGCTAACCCGATCGAGCTTTCCTATTTGCTCACCTGCATCTGTCCTCGCCACTTCAGGTTTTTTTTCTACCCCTTCATCACCCTTATTCTCTCTCCCGAGTATGCCTACGGCAGTTTGACCACGGTGCGATGTCTACACAGCCACTACCTCCAGCGCCCTATGGGGGGCTTGTCCCAGTAGGTGCGGGGCAGCGGGCCCTAAACGCCATTAACAGGATCACCGAAGAGACAGACGCCGGCCAAAGCTCCAGCTCAGCCAAGGAGAAGGCAGACAGTTCTGACATTACTTATGCCAATTCGGAGCATGACATTAGCCACGAAAGTGAAGAGAAGATTACTACGCTTGCGCGCAACCTGTCGCGTCTTTCGCACAAGACCAGCACTGTCGATGGCACCAACACTTTCCTTGACACCTCCAGTGACCCCGAGTTGGATCCTAACAATGATAAGTTCAGCGCTCGCAAGTGGACCAAGAATTTTCTCTCCGTTACCTCTCGTGACCCTGATCGCTACCCACGTCGTACCGCTGGTGTTTCTTTTCGCAATCTGAGCGCCTTTGGCTATGGAACTGCTGCCGATTACCAGGCGGATGTCGCGAACATGTGGCTCAAGGGCTATGGCTGGGCTCGCAGAAAACTTGGCTTTGGAGATCGGGTTCGAATTGATATCTTGCGCGACTTTGAAGGATTCGTCCGGAGTGGTGAGATGCTAGTTGTCCTTGGGCGACCTGGAAGGTAACACAATCGACGCAATTGAGGTTCCTGAGTCTGTACTTACCGTTATTTTGTTCAGTGGATGCTCTACGTTTTTGAAAACGATCGCTGGCGAGACCCACGGTCTATGGTTGGACGAGGGTACGGATATCCAATATCAGGGAATCTCCTGGGATGAGATGCATAGCCGCTTCCGTGGAGAGGTTATCTATCAGGCCGAAACCGAAATTCACTTCCCCCAGCTCACTGCTGGCGAAACACTACAGTTTGCAGCCCAGGCGCGTGCGCCCGCGAATCGGCTCCCTGGCGTGACTCGGGACCAGTACGCCCTCCATATGCGCGATGTTACCATGGCTATGCTCGGGCTTAGCCACACGATGAATACCCTTGTTGGCAACGAGTTCATTCGTGGAGTGTCAGGCGGCGAACGCAAGCGAGTCAGTATCGCTGAGACAATTCTTTGCGGTTGCCCTTTGCAGTGCTGGGATAACTCAACTAGAGGTCTTGATAGTTCAACAGCTCTCGAGTAAGTGGACTCCGTCAAGTAGGACTGGACTCGCAACTTTTGCTCACAGTTGGGAATCCCAGCCCTCGATGGGTGGTCAGCTTAAGTCAACTAACAATATTAGATTCGTGAGAAACCTTCGCCTTTCGACCGAGTATACCGGGTCCACCGCCATTGTCGCGATATACCAGGCGAGTCAGGCAATTTATGACGTTTTCGATAAAGCGATTGTATTGTATGAGGGTCGGCAGATTTACTTTGGAAGCGCTCCTGATGCACGCCGCTTCTTCATCGAGATGGGCTTCGATTGCCCCGATAGGCAGACAACGGCCGATTTCCTCACCTCCCTAACAAGTCCTACTGAGCGTCTCGTACGAAAGGGCTACGAGAACCGCGTTCCTCGGACTCCAGATGAGTTTGCAGCCCGATGGAAGGAAAGCGAGGAGCGCCAAAAGTTGCTTGATGATATTGAGGCCTTTCAGAATGAGTTTCCCATCGGCGGCGACAAACTTCAGGAATTCAATCGTTCCCGGGCTGCGGAAAAGGCCAAGGGAACTCGTGCCGGCTCGCCATACACGTTATCATACCTAATGCAAATACGTTTGTGCTTGTCGCGAGGTTTCCTTCGTCTAAAGGGTGATATGAGCATGACTCTCGCAACCACCATCGGCAATAGTATTATGGCGTTGATTATCTCCAGTGTCTTTTTCAACCTGGGGAACACGACCGAAGACTTCTTCTCCCGAGGAGCTCTGCTATTTTTTGCCATTCTTCTCAATGCTTTCTCAAGCGCCCTGGAAATCTTGACTCTCTGGCAGCAGCGGCCTATAGTGGAGAAGCACTACAAATACGCACTATACCATCCATCAGCAGAGGCGATTAGTTCTATGATTGTCGATTTACCAGCCAAGGTACTTGTCTCAATTGTTTTTAACATTATCCTCTATTTCATGACCAACCTCCGCCGCACACCGGGACACTTTTTTATCTTCTACCTATTTTCATTCACGACAACGTTAACCATGTCCAACATTTTCCGCTGGATTGGGGCTATATCTCGGTCCATGGCTCAGGCAATGGTTCCTTCATCTATCTTTATGATGATTCTGGTCATCTACACTGGCTTTACCATTCCTGTGCGGAACATGCATCCGTGGTTCAAATGGTTAAACTATCTCAACCCAATTGGTGTAAGTACATCACAGCTGTTTTAATCGGTTTCATACTAATCCGTTCAAGTATGCGTTTGAGAGTCTCATGGTCAACGAATTCAGTGGCCGAACATTCAAATGCGGTCTATATATGCCTGACGGCCCTGGGTATCAGAATGCCCCTCGGTCGTCGCAAATCTGCTCTGGGCGCGGTGCCATAGCCGGTGAGGACCACATCGACGGCGATCGTTATTTAAACACCTCGTACGAGTATTACAGGTCGCATCTGTGGCGAAACTATGGCATTATTCTGGCGTTTATGTTCTTCTTCTTGATAACCTACATTGTCTCCAGCGAATTTGTCCGAGCCAAGCCTTCCAAGGGAGAAATCCTCGTTTTCCCGAGAGGCAAGATTCCCGCCTTCGCAAAGGAGATTCGGCGTGACGAGGAAGAGACTACCACAGAGAAGATACCACCGTTAGCCGAAGAAGCGGAGGATCATACCGGGGCGATTTCTAAGCAGACTGCGATCTTTCACTGGCAGGATGTCTGTTATGACATCAAGATCAAAGGGGAAAATAGACGTATTCTGAATCATATTGACGGATGGGTGAAACCTGGAACGCTAACAGCCTTGATGGGAGTCACCGGAGCTGGCAAAACTTCGCTTCTCGACGTCTTGGCGGACCGTGTCACTATGGGTGTTATTACTGGTGAAATGCTAGTGGATGGCCGCTTACGCAACGATTCATTCCAGCGAAAGACCGGCTATGTCCAGCAACAAGACTTGCACTTAGAGACCAGTACAGTTCGCGAAGCACTTGTTTTTAGCGCGTTGCTCCGCCAGCCAGCCAGCATCCCATGGCAAGAAAAGGTGGCATATGCTGAAGAGGTTATCAAGATGCTTGCTATGGAGGAATATGCGGAGGCCATTGTCGGTGTCCTGGGAGAAGGATTGAACGTCGAGCAAAGGAAACGCCTTACCATTGGAGTTGAACTTGCAGCAAAACCAGACCTTCTTCTCTTCTTTGATGAGCCTACATCAGGCCTTGACAGCCAAACTGCCTGGTCCATTTGTTCTCTGATGAGAAAGTTGGCGGACCATGGACAGGCGATCTTGTGTACTATTCACCAACCGTCTGCGATTCTCATGCAGCAGTTCGACCGACTCCTATTTCTGGCCAAGGGTGGCAAGACCATATACTTTGGCGAACTCGGCTCGAATATGGAGACTTTGATCAAGTATTTTGAAGACAAAGGCTCAATCGCTTGCCCCAAGAACGCGAATCCTGCCGAGTGGATGTTGGAGGTCATTGGTGCCGCTCCAGGGTCTCATGCAGATAGAGACTGGTCCGAGGTCTGGAACGAAAGCCCTGAACGCATTCAGGTGCGCGAGGAACTTGCACAGCTGAAGGCAGAACTCTTGCAGAAACCAGAACCTCCAAAGACCCCAGAGTATGGAGAGTTCGCGATGCCGCTCTGGTCCCAGTTTCTTATTTGTGTCAAGCGGATGTTTGAGCAGTACTGGCGCAGTCCATCGTATATCTACTCCAAGGCCGCCATGTGCATTGTCCCGGTAAGTTGTGTTGCACTTGTTATAGTATTCGCATGCTGATAGGAGAATCAGCCGCTCTTCATTGGGTTCACGTTCTGGCGGGAGCCCGTCAGTCTTCAGGGCATGCAGAACCAGATGTTTGCCATCTTTATGTTGCTTATCATTTTCCCGAATTTGGTCCAACAAATGATGCCGTATTTCTGTACGCAGCGCGCATTGTATGAAGTCCGCGAACGACCCTCGAAAGCGTACTCGTGGAAGGCTTTTATGATGGCCAGCATCTGTGTCGAGCTCCCTTGGAACGTCTTGATGGCTGTTCCAGCATACTTCTCGTGGTACTATCCTATCGGACTCTACCGCAATGCAGGACCAGGCGAAACCGCTGAGCGCGGCGGAACGATGTTTCTTCTGATCTTGATCTTTATGCTGTTCACGTCGACTTTCAGCTCCATGATCATTGCCGGTATCGAACACCCCGATACGGGCAGTAACATTGCGCAGCTGTTATTTTCTCTCTGTCTTGTTTTCAATGGGTACGTTCTTTTTTTTCCGAGACTGAAGGCATAGGCTAACAAGGCACAGTGTACTTGCTTCTCCGCAGGCCCTCCCCCGATTCTGGATTTTCATGTATCGAGTCTCGCCCTTCACATACCTGGTATCCTCCGTATTGTCTACCGGGCTGTCAGGGACAGAAGTGCAATGCTCAGATATTGAAGTGCTCCATATACCACCACCAGAGGGACAAAGCTGCTCAGATTACCTAGGCCCCTATGTCCAGATGATTCATGGCAACCTGCTCAGCGACGGCCCGAACGGGGACTGCCGGTTATGCTCCATCTCCTCGACGGATCAATACCTCGCACAGCTCAGCATCAACCCTGACGACGTCTGGCGCAATGTGGGTCTACTGTTTGTGTACATTGTGTTCAACGCATTCGCGGCAGTTTTCCTGTACTGGCTGATTCGAGTGCCGAAGAAAAAGTCTCAGCAGGTGGAGAAAAAGTGAACAGGAGAGATAACAGGGGGCCAATCCGAGCCACAACTTATTGGCGCAGAGCATTCTTGGCGGGGCGTTTACTAGTTATCCATCATCAACGACCATGTAGAGTTTACACAGATATGCGGGTTTACTTTTGTCGGCGATCAACAGCAGACTGTATGGCTATATGGAACGAATGAATTATTCTCTCCTCTTCTTTCCACATTTCTTTTCGTTTTGCTGGTTTTCTTTTTCTTGAGCTGCAATGCAACTGTCAATCGTCATAGAATGCACGCCCAAAGTCAAAGTGAAAGCCCCTGCCTCACCTCCAAATCCAATCTTCTGTGCCACATAAAACGCCATGATTTTTTTGTTTTTTTTTTTTTGTTTTTTTGTTTTCTATTTATTTTAATTTTATTTTCTTTTTCTTTTTTCCTGCTAAGCGCCAGGAATCCGGGGCTTGGACACACGAGGACGCCACGGCGTTTCTCCGTCGTGGCGCTATCACCGTCGCCAAATATTAATGATCAGAATTCGAGTTTGAGAGACCGATTCCGTAAGAGTTCCGTGTGGATAGAATTCAATAGTCCTGAAAATCGAAAGGAACCCGAAAGTTAAAACCCTCGAGGTCGATGATATGACATCTCATCTGTGTCCCACGCTCCACACCCACGGGCCACAACGATCATCCGCCCCCGGCGGCACTCCATACTGGGCAACGGCGGCAGTTTTTTTTTTTTTTTTTGTGAGAGTTGGTAGATTGGTGGACTAGGGCCGGAGCACGGAACTCGGTTGGGTCATGGCCATGGTCATGACAGGACAATCCGATGTTGTGAATAGTAGCCCTGATCATTGAAATGGGATCAGCGTAGCAGGTATCTCCTCCTCCGTAGCTAAGCCTTACTCCGGAAAGTGAGTGCGAGCCTATCACTGCCTCCCAAATAATGGAGGGGGAAGAGGGAGAGAGGGAGAGCATAGCCGCCGCGCCACACAAATGCAAGGGCACAGAGAAGAGAAAGAAGGCAAGACATCTTTAGTCGTGCTTCACTACATACTACGGAGAGAAGACAACGACAAAAAATCATGGTTTAGTATGGTCTAGTATGGTCTTCAGCTGGTCTTTCTTTGGGAGTCCACCGTTTCTGGCGTTTTTCTGCCACTACTAGACCCCCACTCTCTCTCTGCCTCTCCAGACTCCAAGACGGAGATTGAGACTCCTGCTTGGAAGATTCGGTGCAGGAGTCAAAACTGCAATCTGCAAGAATGCATGTCTCTCTTTGTCTCTGGTTTGTTTTTCGGACGATTTTCTTATCCGACTTGCTCCACCAAACTTCTTTCAACCATACTCCGCTACTCCGGACCCCATATCAGAGCGCTATCTGTCTCCTGGCCCCCAGGATCTTTTGGGCGTGGGAGAGCTAGCTGCAGACGCCAGACGGGAGTCCAGACCTCCTGCATCGAATTCTGCATCAGCGTCATGCAGGAATCAGGGGGCGATGGGTGAAATTGAGGGTTTGATGCTATTTTCGGGGGGTAAAGAAAGGGTGATGGATGGTTATCCATGGTCTTCTGGAGTTGGGTCCGCACTTCCTTGTAGACGCGAGATAGTCGAGGGGTATTATTATTGGTGGAATGTATCCACCCACCCAGTCGGACGGTTGGATGATGTACGTGCTATCGAGACGGTGGTGCATCTGCAAAAGAAGGGTGGTGAAGAGAGAAGATGAAGATGAACCATGTTCAGCTGAAGACCCGATGGCCGGACTAGCCTGCGGTTGTGCGACGCTGCTGCTACCGCTGCACTGCGCGGCCTGCGCCCAAGGCAGACAGATCTTCTTCCCCTCCTGGGCCCCTCCTGGGCCCCTCCTCCCCTCCTCCTCCCCTCCTCCTCCCCTAATCGTAAGTTTCTGATGGATCATTATTCTGCTTTGCACCACGTTCCGAGTCTCCGGGAGACAAAGAGCGAACGGCGAACGTGCGCGCGCCGCGAACCTGGTTTGGGGGTTGGTTGCCGATACCAAACCCTTGTCGTCGATGGCTCGCTTCAAGAATTGATGTTACGATTGGGACTGAAACTAGTTCGTGTTGAGTTAATTGACCTTTTCCACGCGAGTGCGCCAATCGGTGATGCATCGAGATGAGCTGGATCTGTCTACCAGAGTGATCGGCAACGTGCTGAATCCACGGACTTGACACTAGACAGAACCGGACTGTTCTAAGGCGCAACTGGCTTCAAGTTGTCAAGATTGTGCCTTACTATGCTATCAGTGGAGCTTGGCTTAGGTTTGGCTGTCTGGCTCTGGCGGTCCGGAGTCCAGGTCTGGAATTGGGAATGTTGGCGAGCAACCTGGACGTCATGTCGGAAGTGAAGGGTGATGGGCGGGTGAAAGTCGAGAATCGAGTAATTCTGATCCGAGATTATCCAAGTCCAGACTCTCTCGAACTCCAGATCCACGCAGTTGAATTAGGGTGATGGGTCTCCTAACAGAGAATGGAGATCCAGAAGCGACGCTCCACTGTGGACTGTCTTTTGATGCAAACACTGGGCCGGAGAAAGGTCTTCCTTCTGCCTGTCAATAATAATCCAGCATTAACAACGACATGGTCGAGAACGTGGACAAAGTCTTGTTCCTTTGGGGGCCGTTTCCTCTTTCCTCTTCATAAGTTGATATGCCCAACAATGACTGGATGCATAACGTGACTTGTTCTGACTTCAAACGCCAGATACGAGCCACCGAGTCTCCCAGTCCAACCACAAAAGACAGTCGATCGGTTCGCGTCAGCGACCGCTGTGAACTGTGAGGCCTGTCAGACTCCCAAGTGACATGCCGATCAAGGCGGATTCTGTTGGATTTTCTCGCTCCTTTATTCGTCACTCTCACTGCAGGCCAAGGCGCGGCGTTGCCCATCGAGACCTGTGACTGAAGGGTGCTCCTTGGGCAAAGCTGCGACGGTCACAGACACTGCCCGACCTAGCATATCCACTCCATTAAACAGGGTTCTTGATTGGGTGCATTGAAGGGTTTGCGGTGGGCGAAGTTTGGGGCCAATGAACTCTCCCCTCTTTCATTCGCCAATCCTGCGATAGATGACGACACTGGCTAGGCTCACTCGCTTCCGGCTCGGGAGACCACTCTGGTTGTCCAGTCGTCCCGTTTTGGCCATGATTGAGGCTTAAAATCGACCCCTCATACAAATCTTTGTGCGTAATCTGACGGTTTTTTCTTTGCTTGACCGCCCCATCGCTCAGCCCGTCCCGCCATCCCTGCTATGCGACGTCGTTCCCATACGGCTGTATTATTACGTTCTGCCCTCGAGTCCCGGGGAACGGTCTGAAAAAGGGGGGAAAGGCGAACATGAGAGGGAAAACGCCCAAAAAAAAAAAGAAAAGAGAAAATCGAACTGGCACCAACGAAATGGGCCCTTAGTCCCTGTCCCATCTGGGGCTTGGTGTCGGCATGCAGGACTGCATACACCCACATCGCCGAGACCAGTGCACTACTGTACTTGTTCGGGTTCCTGATGATGATGATGGAGGGTACAATGATCCTTGAGGCTCATTCCGGGGTCGTCCATTCGTGCGACAGCCTCTCATCGCCCTTTTTGCGTGCTGCGAGACAGGACAAGCAAGTATTCTTCCATTGAAACAGAAGATAAATGGGGCCATGGACCCGCTGTTTGCACATATGTTAAATTGATATTGTTCCAAGCAAAAAGCTTTGTTGCGGACTCGGAAGCGTATACTTATCAACATCATCCTTTGTTTGATATCTTCATTGCATACTTCTTTCACTGTGCCTGTGCCTTGTCACTGTGCTGTGTCTGAACAATGGACGGCCACTATCCGTATCCGACCGAATTCCACGCCTATCATGGCCCTGGTCCCCTTGCCATTGATCACGACCCGCAGCTCTACGCCCATGATGACGCCAATTCGCTGTCGACGGCGATGCCGAACTCCATGGTAGCCTTCTCGTACGGCCACGACGCTGCGGGCAAGGGTCCTCACCTGCCAGCCTTTAACTCAGGATACCCGCTTCCCCCCGTTGCTGCCACTCATCAGTTCGAGTACTGGCATCCCCATCACGCCCACTTTGACGGCAGCGTTCGCAGCGACTCACCACGATCCGACAGCCAGAGCAGCGGGTGTTTGTCCGCCTACAACTACGACGATACCGTCTCATCTACATCCGGCTTTGAGAGCTCGCCCTCCCCTCCAGCATACCATGAGCCCATCCCACTGGCGCCCTACGAGCTGGAGCCACAAAGCGCAGTCAGCGAGGCAGCTGCTCCGTCCGTGCTACACCAAGGCAGCCCCATGTTCGTAGTCTACCAGCACCGGCACCCCATCGAATACGCCTCGTCAACCTCTTCCATCTCCGCCACCTCCCCGAAGAAGGAGCGCACCAAGCCCACGACCACCCGCAAACAATCCAGCAACCGCGTTCAGAAGCAGCGCAACAGCAAACCCCCAAAGAAAACAACCCCCCGCCCCAAGGCCCGCAGCTCCCCCGAGACAACTGCAAAACAATCCACCAAGAAGTCCACGGACCGCCGCTTCGAATGTTCCTTCTCCCGCTACGGCTGCACAAGCACATTCCCCTCGAAGAACGAATGGAAGCGCCATGTCAGCTCGCAGCACATCCAGCCAGGCTTCTACCGCTGCGACACAGGCCGCTGCAGCCTGAACAATCGAGAAGCCAGCAATAAAAACAGCGACTGCCCCTCGCCATCCTCCTCGTCCCTCGACAACAACAACCACCGACAAAGTCAGCCCGCCCTCCTCGTCAACGACTTCAACCGCAAAGACCTCTTTATCCAGCACCAGCGCCGCATGCACGCGCCCTGGGTAACATCCAAGAGCCAGCGCTCCGGTAGCAAGGCCTCGGCCAGGAGTGAGGAAGAGAAGATGGCGTTCGAGGCGAGCCTCGAGGAAGTCTACAGGCGGTGCTGGAAGCAGCTGCGGCGCCCGCCGACGCGGAGCCGGTGCGGGTTCTGCGGGCAGGAGTTCCACGGTGTGACTGCATGGAAGGAGGGCATGGAGCATGTTGCGAGGCACTTTGAGAAGGGCGACCAGGGGCCCGAGGAGGAGGATGTCCCTTTGAGGGAGTGGGCTGCGGAGGAGGGGATTATTCGATTTGAGAAGGGGGCCTGGAGGCTTACGACGCTTTGTCGGAAGTAGACAGGACACACACACACACACACACACACAAACACACACACCGTTTCTCTCGCCACCTCTTCCTTCTCACTTTCTCCATCTCCGTCTCTCTTTGTCTATCCTGATTTCTGTCTTGGTGTTTTGTGCTTTCTTTAGTTCTCTATATCTTCCTGGGTTCTCTCATTTATTTCCTCGCGTCTTTGCACTTGGGATATAGGTATAGCTCGGTTTCATTCGGTTTCTTTTCCTGGGTTACGGGATACGGTGTGGACACGAACACGGATACGGGTGGGATAAAGCTTTGGTTACGGTTATGGTTATTGATATGGGCAACGGCAGCGGCAACGGCAATAGCGATGGCGATGGCGATATGCGACGGATCCAGCATTTGGCATGATACAACTTCCTTCCTCACGATTCTACGATGTGATATCCTGTACTCGATATACTGACACAATGGTTTCTTTTTCTCTTGCATGTCTAGTTTTTTTTCCCTCCTTTTTTTTCCCTCTCTCTCTCTCTCTCAGATTGGCTGTTTCTTCATGATTACGCTGGCGGGAAATAATCTGAAAACTAAACTCACGAGCATGGTAGGCTGGTATTATAGATTGAATTGAAGTTCACTGAAACTGAAATTGACATTGAATGCCACCTGAAGCTTCAACTACTGCCAGATGACTTTAGAATCGCGTCCCCTATATATTAACAAACATGAAGGTAGTGGAGGTAGTCCTACTGCTGAGCTACTACTAGTAGTGAATAGAAACCCAGAGTACGATCCCTGGTACCTACAGTAGCCTCCTCCCCCCCCTCGTGCTCGGTACTTGCCTCACTCCTCGTATCTCATCCATCGGTTGGACCTTGTTCATCCTTGGGTCAAAAGAAACACGTACTTAGTAGCACCTAAACCTTCCCGCGAAGCCTGGATACCGAAGCAAAGCGAAGCACCGCTAATATCTCACCTGAGACCCCTCTTCGTCCTTCATCCTTCGTCCGTGTCTAGCGCCCCGTCATCTTCAGAGTTCAAACTTTGATCACATAGTATGTACATACCCAGAAACGTCCGAGTCGATAGGTACGAACGAACAGAACACACACGCGCGCGCAGGCATAGTACACGTGGGTCAGGGCGCCGTTATTTCGAAGCCTTCCAGACAGACTGAATCATAATCCGCATCACCATAAGCATGGTTGCAGCATCGATCAGCAAGTGCCTATTTGCCCATTTTTGCCCTGCCACGCAACCACACATCCATCTACCACATCTCGGTGCGGGCGACCCTATTTTTTGGGGTGTTTTTGCCCTGTGGAACGCAAGAGACGGATCTGGAGTGGGATTAGGTTGGAAATGGGACCAGGCCAGGGCGTGCAGAGGGCGCCTAAGTATGTAAGCAATCTAACGCATTTGCTGACGGATCGTCGAGTCGATGCAAAGACGATTTGCGGAAAGGGTGGCTTGGATGAGGAATCCCGTTGATGTTGTATGTATTTAACGATTGGAGGGCATGTGTTGTTCGAGTTGCAACTAAATCACAGTTGTGTGCAACTTGGCTGTCACAAATGCTGCAGGATGATGAGGTATATATAGTTTAGTTCATGTGGGAGGTCGCAGTGTTTCGGTTGAAGGTTGGCGTGGTTTGCTGGGGTGTTAGCGACCTGAGTGGATATTCCATTAGCTCACGGGAGTATTTTGAATGCCTGAGTATCAAAATTTGCAATCTCCAACCGCCGATTTGAGGAGTTGGGAGTTGATGCAGTCCAGTGTTGGTAGTGAGGGTCTCAGACTGTTGCAAAGGACCTCTAAAACGCACTCGAGCCCCCACCATCTTTGGGTGTAGAATAGACACAAGTTTACCTCCGCATTTCCCAAACTTAACCCGACTCCAACGGGACAGTATCGCAGCTCAATCAACAATATCCTTGCTCTACGCCTTCTGAGTACCTGATAGACACGCGAATAAATGTCGCGTCAATAGTACACACCCTATCCTCAATCATAATACACGGCCCGCGACCAATTCCATCCCAAAGCCGAAGTCTCACTCATCCATCTTCCTCGCCTCTTAATCAGGCACAATCATGTACGTTCTTCCCCAGTATTATCATCCTTGCTCTGCCAGCGAAGAGCCTGGGAGCTAACAAAAAGATTAACAGGCCCGTATACTCCCTAATCATAATCAACAAGGCCGGTGGTCTCGTTTACCAGCGCGAGTTCCAGCCCGGCCTGCTCAAGCTCTCCACGAACGATTACCTTGTTCTTGCGGGGACGTTTCATGGGTGTGTACACTCCTCTATTCTCTCTCTAGGCTATGCAAATCCGGATCATCTAGCTGCGGTCTGTGAATGTGGTTCGAGCTCTCCCGAAGCTTTGCTCGCTCTCAGCATCTATCTATACCCTGCTGGATCTCTTTCGCAACCAGGCACCAGCCGCTGGAGATAAGGTGTCAAGCAATGGCTAACATATGGTCTCTTGGAACTGTATAGAATCCACGCAATCACCCGCTCAATAACACCCAAGATCCCCAACCTCGCGCTCCCATCAAACCCCTCCTCAACACCCACCCCCTCCTCCGCAACGCACGCCTCTTCCGCCTCAACAACAACAGTCCTCTCGCCCTCGTCAACCTCGGCCTCAACGCCTCAATCCTCCACGCCGACACCCACGACCAACCGCCCCGCCTCCTCGCACCTCTCCGCCTCGACGTCCTCATACCCGAACCCTTCCCTCCCCGTCACAGGCCTCGAGACGCTCGAGACCGAGAAATTTCGCCTCACATGCTTCCAGACCCTCACGGGGACAAAGTTCTTGCTCTTTACGGACCCGGCCATGCAGAATATTGATGGTGTGATGAAGACGGTGTACGAGCTCTACGCGGACTATGTGATGAAGAATCCGTTTTATCAGATGGAGATGCCGGTTAGGTGTGAAGGGTTTGATCGTGGCTTGGGCGGGTTTTTGAGGGGGAGGGCGTAGGTTCTAGGGATTGATAGACCAGGGGAGAGAGGGATCGCTCGTGTTGGACCTAGATTTATCGACGGTTATGAATCATGACGTGCTCGTTTCGTATACCATACTCGGCGGTGGATTGCGTATGTAAATGGTAGAGTTTTTAACAAAAGGTTGGCAACGCCGGGCATGCATTAATATAAAATCTAAGCAGTGTCCATCTTATCCGGATCCTCGTTGTCCTTCTTCGAAGATGAACCGCCCTCCTCGGGGATACCCTCTAGATTCCCTTTCTTCTCCTGTTCCTCTCGCTCCCTCTTCTCCTTCTCCTGTCGGTTCTTCTCCTCCTCCAACGACAGACGCAGCGCAAACGCCAGCTCGGGGTCATTCTCAGCCGCCGCATCGAGATCAAATTCACCGGCACCACCACCTTCAGCCATACCGCCAGCTCCGGACCCGTCACCGCCAAGGATAGGCGTGGCCTGGAGTTCCTCGCTCAGTAGATTTGGGCCCGGCGGGATGATGGCGAGGTTTGAGCCGTCGCCGCCCTTGACGTTCTCAACGAAGGCTTCCAGCTTCTTGGTCTGGTCGGATTCGAGGTCACCGAATGCGATGACATCTATGGAGACGTTGTTCTTCTTCATCTTCTTGGCGAGCTTGACGAGCGTCTTTTCGTCTTCTTCGACGGAGGAGCAGGAGAACACGATGATGCGTTGGCGTTGGGATTTTTCAGAGCGGTGTTTTAGTGCTAGCTATAGAAGCGAGTATTGTCAGTTATTATTCTCACTTCCCCAAGTTGGGGGTTAGACATACACCCGCGACCTGTATGCTCGACGTGAAATGTGCGGTTCCGTGGATCTTCGTGCGGTGTAGACCAGCCAGGATTCCACCGAAATCAGTCGTGAATGTGGATAGCACCTCAGGGCCCTTCCCACCCATGCTCATCAGTCCAACAGCAGATTGGGGGTGTGCGCGCATCTTGGCCGTATGGATGACGCTGACGGCGTCGATCTGGGCTTGCCATCGTGTCGAGCTGTAGCTGCCTGTTAGACGGGTCAACGGAAACGGTGCGGTCGTTGCCGGCTCGATATATTATTAGGGAGGCTTACGTGTAGTCTCCGTTTCTGCTGCTTTCACTGTTATCGACACTGTGATGGGTTAGCTTTTCGGTCTGGAGCTTGGGGTCACAGGTGGACGGACATGATCATCGTGGCTTCGAGCGACATCTTGGCGGTTCAATCAAGGATGCGGGTATAAGATAGAGAAAGGAAATGAAGGAAATGGAGTAGGAGAAATGCTGCAAAAGTGGTGGAGTGGGAGAGGTTGATGAAGGCGGGAGGTAAGGTCAGAGACGGAGTCGGAGATGTCACTGCGTTGCTTTGAGCTCAGGTAAGCTAACGACGAATTAAGTCAGCGCTTGTTTATCCCCCAAACACTGCTCCCTCTTTCATCCCCTCGCCTCCCCACAACTCCTCCACAACGGCTCAATTTCGATAAATTCTTGATTTACAGAATCTAGCAGAGTCTTAAGCTTCCCACAATGACTTCAGGGACAAAACGCAAGTCTTTGGACATGGGCGACGCGTACCCTGCCGAGGATGTCACACCTACCAACAGTCCGCCTAGAAAGCGCATGCGGATGACGCGAAACCAGAAACAGGCTCTGATGGACAATTTACAGCTAGAAAGTGCGTCTGAAACTTTATTGTCCCCATCTCAATTCTAATAGTCGGTAGTCACCGAACGAGCTCGCAAACTTCGCGCACAATATGCCCTCCAAGCTCAAGATCTCCGAGCACGCATCGAACGACGCGTTAATCGAATCCCCATTGCCCTCCGTAAGGCCAACATGGAAGAGCTTCTCGAGAAACACAATGCCGCCCTCCGAGCGCAATTAGAAAACTCGCCACGGAAATACCGAAGCCCGGCGAAAGGGTCTCGCAACTTCACGGCGATCTCAGCTTCAGGGAGGAAGAAGGCGGCCACGGCCAGTCCTAGTCCTCGGAGAGTTAGGAAGCACAGGTATGCTTGAATGGATGCTTTGTTATGCCCCCAACTAACCATGAAAGCCCCGCTGGCATTTACTCCGACAAAGAAAACGCCCCAGCGTCAGGCGAGCAGCTAGACGTTCTCAAGAACCCGAAGAGACGCGCAAAACCTGGTGCCGCCGGCGGCACTTCTCGCGTTGTATCCCAAGAGGTCCGAGGCGCAGACTACAGGATCCTCTCCCCTAAATCCTCAAACTCCAGAACATACCCTCAATCGCCTCTCCGTGCTTCCCCCGAGAAGTCTCAGCCTTCTTCTTATCTATCTCGACCAATGTCACCACTGAAACCATCAAGCCCTCTCAAATCCACTTCTGCCAACCGCCCCGGCTCGTCGAGAGGCGCGATTCCCACCCGCCCACAATCTGCGCAAACCACTCGCCCTGGAAGCAGAGCCGCCATAGGAGGACCTAGATCCATTCGCTCGCCCTTGTCACGGCCGGCTACCCGGCAAGGTGAGCGTAGAGGTAGCGTCTCGTCTACCACATCGTCTGGTACGACCGTCGCAAATGCATCTCGATCTACCGTCTCGCGAAAGGTAACCACTGCATCAACGGCTAGCGCAGCGGCTAAGAAGGCCGCCGTCGCTCGGTCCCAAGCGCCTTCTGCGGCTTCGAAGAGGACCGCTACGTCTGGTACCCGGAAGACGACAGCGTCATCGGCAGGGGGTGAAAGCACGACAAGTGGACGGCGCACTTTGCGGAAGCGTGCTTAGATGCGGTCCGTCTTAAATTGGTCTTTTGTTTGTCGAGCATAATAGACTACAGGTCTGTACGGAGTCGAGGGGTTACCAGGACAAAGGTGCTTGAAACGTGAAGTCTTTTTTGTTGTCCTGGGAAGGAGTTCTAAGCTGTCTGTTTGATGGATACTGATCCCAACATTCGTTTAGTGGAGTCTCTCGTATTTTGTGTGGTTTGTTTTTCTACCTGGCGTTTAGTTTTTAGTCTTCTTGGGCCTTATCGTATCTCAACATTTACCTATTTGCCCATTTTGTATCCTCTCGACATATTATCTACTTGGATCAATATACCTGATCTTAGCGGGTGATATCTGAGTTACGAATAGATTGATTCGCCTTTGGGATTCCATTCACAGTTCACAGCTGTAAACTACATACATCACTGATAAGGGGTAAGGGAGAAGAAAGTTGAGGGGGTAAAAAACACATCACACGGGATGCAAGTGTATTAGAAAAGAAGACATGAACCTGAACCTGGACCTGGACCACCAGTGGGGATAACAAACACATACAAAAACTCAACGACACCGCTTCAAGGATGAGGAAGAGGGCAGGAAAGTGATATGATGGATATGAGAATTGAAACAAAAGCATGGAAACACAAAAACTCGTCATAGGTATCTTTGCCGTCTTGGTAAATTTGACTGGCGGGGAACGAAGAATGGAAGAAAGAAAAGAATTGGAAGAGAATGGAAGCCGAATAGGAGCAGGAGTGGTGATCAAAAGACTCTCTCACAGGTCAATGGAGAGGTCGATTTGGAGAGTAGGAACGAAATAGAGCTGAGGGATGAGAGACAGGAACATTCGCTGAGTACTGCAATGTCCGTAGCTGATTGTCAGATGCAATGCAATAAAAGGAGACGAAATGAATGATAGAAAATGACACCCAAAGTCCAGAAATGTGCATGACAAGCCATGACTGAGCTGCGAGCGAACCGAGGGCAACCCCGAGCTATATGGCCATGGGCGAGATGGAAAAAAATGAGACTTAACGTTGCGGCCGGATGCAATGCAATTTTGAATGATGAAAAGACACAAAATAACGTTTCAGCTGGAGATCCGAGTATGTCGCAATGAAATCGGCTGTAAGTGAAACGAGAATGACCATGAGCCAAGATGTAGGTTAAAGGCGCAGCGAAAGGCTGAACGACCAAAAATTCGTCAATCGCATTCCTGTGCAAGCTCAAACCATGATATCGAATGCCAACAAGCGCCCCCGGAGTGGAAAAACAGTAGAAGCTAGCGAAGATAGGATGGAACAAAGATCAACTAGCAACACCCATGGCTCCTGGGTTGGGACGAGCTCTGTAGGGTACCTGTTGCGGCTGGCCCTCGGGCTGGCTTCCGGTACTAGTGCTGCGGTCGCGGAAGATACCAGGCCCGAGCTCTCCGCCACCAGGTGGAGCGACGCCGCTCGGATGTGAGTGTCCTCCAGGGCCAGGAACGTGTCGGACTGAGCTTGGCATTTGAGCAGCGGCGGCGGCGGCGGCGTCTTGAGCTGGGTCTGTTTCGATGCGAGCTGAGGTCGGAACGTTTGCGCCACGGGTTTGATTGGTGATAGTGAAGGTTTCGCCGCCATTGCTTGGCTTCTGAGAGAAGCTGCCCCTTGCAATATCCCCATATTTCTTGAGAATTTCTTTAGTCGTGACTTCTGAATTCTCTTTAAAGAAACTGCTGTCAGTGAGGACAGATTGAAGGTCCTCCGGTATCTTAACCAAGCCAAGTTAGCAAACATCCTGTCATAGCGGATAGTCATCGGGTAACATACCTCGCACATGGTGTCATTGTATGTGATAAGTGCATTGACGGCTTCGATTGCAAGGAAACTCTCATCGACACCACTGGTCTTTGTGTTAGGATAGAGAATGTTGGGTGTCACAACTGTTGCTAGGTTATGAATGTCCATCTTGCTGCCAGTGTCCTCGTCTACGTGGGAGAAAGACGATGTCCAGTTAAGGAAGGCAAAGAGAACTTCCATAGTATCGCGGTGGGCCTTTGGCAGCAGACAACAAGTGAGATGGAGGACGCGTTTCTGCTTTTCTGGGTCCGATATTTCTGCAAAAGCCACACGTCAGTATATGACAAACGGGACGAAGCAGGGTATGTGGAGCTTACTTTGAGATGCCACAAACAAACGGTGGAGTTTAAAGGTCAGGAGCGGATCGGGCATTTCACGGAGGAATTTTTTGAGCAGAGCTGCAATTTGAACAGGGTTCTCCTTTGTCAAATCCACTTGCTCGTATTTGTTATCGATCAGCTCTGTGACCTCCTTCAGACGTCTGATATTGCCGTTCTTTCGGAATACACCTTCGACTGACATGTCCATTTGACGCATGGCAGAGACGGCATCATCGACAAGGGCTGGGATACGGAGAGCCCCAGGGCCGACACCATGAGTGGACTCGGTACCTTCCTTCTCAACCAAGAGATCCAGGCTGACGCCAAATACACCCTTCTTCTTTCCTCCCTTCTTCGCGTCCTTGGCAAAGGCTCTTCCGAAGATATTCCAAATTGTCGGTTTCCGCGATTCGATTAAAGACAGGAGCTCCTCGAGTGTGAAAGCGCCATCTAGCAGGGGCTCCATAGACAAAACGGCAACGTGTCTGACAATGAAGAATTCCAACGCAGACAGTTCCGAAAAATATCTTTTACCCCTCCCAGTTGAGCCAGGGAGGAGTTGATCGATGCCAGCACCGGAAACGCCACGTTGATGTCCACGGTTGTACCTGGGAAGCGGCTCGGTAGTACCCACGAGCTTCGTGCCCGCATGTCTGTATGCGTTCGGGCGCTGCTCCTTGGCCTGTTCGGCAGCAACAATCCTTGGAATGTCATCCAAGGTTAAAGCGTCCTGATTTCCAAACGTTAGCTCTGTCACGGTTTCGCCGTTGATGTCCTTCTCCTCTACAATTTGGAAGCCAGCCCCCCTGGAATCTGGACCTTCACCACCAGATGAGCCGGGTCTGACACTTCGCCCTTCAGGGCCATCGATGATTCGTGACGCACGAGCCTTTTTGTAGGTTGTGGATAGAGTACGCTCGTTGCGGATCGACCGAAGGCGTCGCATTTCACCCACGGTCTGTTCGAGCGAAGACCCGTCGCCGCCCTCTGCCCGAGATCGAGAAGCATGGCCCGATTCGCCACCTGTAGTAACTTGATTGCCGCCATGGGCCTTTTTACCAAGACCATCTACGACGGATTAGTATTGAGTGCTACGACCGCCGTTTCTAGAAGCACTTACCAGATGAAGAAAGGGTTCCCCCAGCTCGCAAAACTGCAAGAAGACGAGCGAGAGCAACCCTAAGCAGGAAAACAAACTGTTGGAGTTTTGTGACATGCGTAAACCCCTTTTGCACACTGTTCTGAAGACCCTTGTGAGCGACACAGTTGCCACAAAAGGCTTGCTTGTCTTTAGTATTGACGAAAGCGTCTTGAAGGTTTGTCGCCAAGTCTGTCTTACACGAGGCACAGAGAAGATGAGGAGGCTTTGTGTGCCACCTGTTATCACCGAACATGACACACTCGTCGTCGATTGGCTCTTGACAGGATGCGCAGCAATCGGAAAGTTGGTCGGCCAAGGTTTCCACGCCAACCATGAGATCTGCAGGTATCTCGTCCTCTTCTTGTGGCCGCAGAGACTCAAGATCTCCAAGGCGGTCCAGGAACTGGTGGAGACCTTTAGGCGTTCGCTGTTCCCTTTCCAATTTCAGCGCGCCTTGCAAACCGATTCGAATCAGGAGTTTGAGGTAGTGGGCGAGACCAGTCACTAGCGATAGAAGCTCCTGTGTAACGCCAAGCTTCCGAACCCCAGTCTCCTGCGTCTTGGATAGCAGGGCGAAGAAGGCGACAATCTTTTTGCAGAGCAGTTTGGCTTCACGGCCAAAAGCAAGGTCTGGACGGAACAGTTAGCCGGTCGCTGATTTCCGGTCGGGTAGTGTCGTGTCTTACCTTTCATTCCTTGGGCTTTGATGACTCCTGCAAGATGGTCGATGCCGGAGAAAAGAATCTGAACGTGCTCGATAAACCGTTTTGCGACGAGGACTCCTTCTATATACGCGCCGTTGCTGACATGAAGAAGCATGTCTGAGATGCAGGCTGCCGATGATTCCTCAAAGGTAGAGAGAATACTCCAAATCCTGTAGACCTTCTCCTCCATCAAGTCCTCTTCCTCGCGAATTCGGTTCCGTTCCTCGTCTGTAGCATCTTCTTCCACCTGCGGATATTCTAGCGGTTGGCCAGCCGGTGCAAGACGAACATTCCAGAATTTGTGAATCATGTAGCATTCAGGGTGCCAATGCTGATTCTGTCCATTGCGGAAAATCTCCACAAACTGTTTCAATATTGCGGTGTGGCAGCCATGGCATCGCTGAGCAAATTGTGTAGAGTAATGGAAGTGACAGTATACTTTGCCCTCGTGCTCGTAATATGAGTCTTGTGCGCCGAAAACAGTGGGACAAACCGAGCAGGTAAAATGTTCAATGTGGTACTTGCGATCCAAAGCGGTAATGTAGGAGCCGCGTAACGCACCACCGCAGTCATGACATAGTAAGTCCAACCTTCGGAAATAATCAATTTCACACAGCGGATACTGTCCGCGTCCATCCTCTGCATCGACGGGGAAAAATTTGGAGGCTACAATTTGTCCGCAGTCCTATCAACATTGTTAGTGTGCATGTGGGGAATACATCGAAGTGGAGGACTGACTTCACACTTGAAACATTCAAGGTGGTATGTTGCGAGTAGAGCTCGAACAAATTGGCCAGTGAGCGGCTCGTTGCACTTTTTGCAAATCCTTGATGAGCTTCCTGGGGACTTGGTGTGTGATCGGCCGTTCGGTCGCGGTCTGTCCATTGGCGCAGAAGTTTCCCAGTAGTTAGTCCGATCCTGGGGCGTTGTTGGATCAGAAGCATTGGAATCTAATCGCCTTCCAGGGCGACCATCTGGACTCTGGACGGTATCGAGACTTGTCGGCGGATTCCATGGGCGAGCGCGAGGAGAATCGAAAGGGACGGTGCTATCAGCTGGTGATGTAGGCGTTTGAGTCTGGAATCCTCCGCCGCCGTTATTATTACCACCATAGCCGCTCGTATTCAGACTTGGACGGACAGCCCCGTTGCCCGGCACGAGGCTGTCCGGTAATGGGACGTCGCCGGGAGGCATGTTCTCAAAGAACTATGCCTTTGTGGTTTCAAACCAATGATACGCCCCCAAAAATTGTGCGAAAGGTTCCAGGTGCGCTACTTTTGTTCGTTTTGCGTCGGGTTATTTCAGAGTGAGGGTGTCTTAAATCGGGTTGCCGCCGAGGTTAGAGAGTATCAAGTTTCGGACACGGACAATCGAAAATGGTACCAGAGAATTCGAGGATTAAAGAAAGCGGAAAGGGTACATCCAAGGTGCCATGTATCTTGAGAGTGCAAGGTTATGTTAGAAAATGATCGTCCGAGTTCGCGCGGGGTTGGCGAGGAAGCATGCTTAAACTCGTTTCAGCAACGAGGCTCACCTCAAGCCATCCAGGTACAACTTGCGGGGAAACTCAAGGCACGGGTCGGAGAGCGTGCCCAGCGGGGAGACAAGTACTCACAAAAACGCCTACTTGAACGACAGGACAACCTCAATAAGGCCTGGCGGAGTAACGCAGGCGCCCGTGGGAGAAGGAATTGGACTGAAAGGGTCGGAGCTCAAAGTGAGACCAACAAGCGGCGGAGGTCGCTGGCTAAGGTCACCACCATTCCTGATCCCTTTCAACAAAGGGTGTTTATCCGCGGTTCAGCTGTAGGGAATTAATTGTTGGAAGATAGCTTAGTCAAATAAAGCCAGATCAGTCAAAGATGATAAGACAAGTCGCAAACAAGGTATGTTTGAGGCAGTGCGAGTGCTACTGTCAGTTGTTGCTCTGCCCCCCTATGCTTCATCTTGGTCAGTGTTCATCACGTGAGTAATTCACCGCTTGTCACACCGCCTGAAGAGAAGGGCTTTCTGTTTATTTTGCATTTCAATGCCAACAACATCGAACCCCTGAGGTTTGGAGGGGAGTTATCTGGAGACGACCGGAACATTGTATCGATCTTGAATATAATTGGAGATGTGGAAGAGCAAATTGCGTCTTCTACAGAACGAAATTTAGTCTCCTATAGTTGTCCCTGAAGGTGCCTTGATGCCTCAGGCAGCGCGTTAGCTTCGGATGGTCAAACGAGCCGCTGCATGTTCTCTTATTCTCCGACGAAAGAGCTACCGAGGCGCTTGTAAATGCAAACCTATTGCTATGAAGGGTATTAACCCGTAATAATGGGTGGATCCCCAGTTCCTTCTCGTTTTTCTGCAATTCTTATTTTTGGTATGATCATGAATGCAGGTAGTACTACGAGCTTAGGAGACTGGGGCGGTTCCAGCAACGCGGCCGCCCCACGGGCCACGGGGATTAGTGGACTCCCAGGCTGGAAGTGCCGTTGTTTTGGATACTGGTGGATCGGACCCTGAACTTCTTCAATGAAATTTGGTACAGCCTTTTTGACACTTACTGTTGACCATGGAAAGTGATCTAAGTGCTTGCTAGCCATTCTTAATGTGTCACAAGGCCCAGGGTGCCTAAAGAAGGCACCAGCTACAACAAGCCGCATCGCATCGCATACGACGCTAGGCTGCCAAAGGGAGAGTCTGCAGAAAACGCGTGGGAAGGCAGACTCCGGATTAGAAGCCCTCTTGAGCCTTTCTCATCACAACCTCTTACCATGAACAAGTTTTCCAGACGAACTTTGCAGAATCATCTGAAAAGTTTTGGCTCCATGGGGATGCGGGTGTCAGAAATTTGAAAGTAGGTTCATCAATAAATGGTAGCAATCAGTATGGTGGAAAAGTTCGCTTCGTTTTGTGTTTGCTGTTGACCTTCTTTTGTATACTAAGTATGCGCAAATAGTAAGTCTGCCAGGGATGCCGCACGGCTGACTGCTGGCGGGATGGATGTATCAGCTTGTTCAACCTCTTCGTTCGTTTCCACGCCCACCTTCCAAGGTTGGCCCGCTCACTTTACCTTTTCTCTTCAGTTTTGCTTTCTTCACCTCTCACTTTTTTCGACTCTCACCTTTTGACTGAGATGGGCTTATTATAGAAGTGGCACCTTGACTTCCCGAGCTCGTAACCAGGCTGCTGTCTATCTCTCAGCCGTTTTCATCGCCATTTTCATGATAATACTATCTTTCAACAAACCCGGTCAGTCCAAATAGCCTTGCGGTTGGCTCCTGGAAGGCAGTCTATCTCTCCTCATCAAGATGTCCGATCAGGCAATTCTACGTATAACAAGGGTAAAGTTCATAGCCTTTCGCCTACTCTTATCTTACGGGGCCTCACTAAACTAACACAAATCTAATATCTAGGAAATCAGTCAGATCCAGCACAGCACAGATCTTTGTAAGTGCCCCTTTTATCACTTTTTCGAATGAAGCAAGCAGTATTGCTGCTGCGGTCGCAGCAGTGCCTCTTCTAGATGACACTTTCTAAAATTGCGTTAGCCATCGCTGTTGACTACGACGAATCCGATATTCGACATGTCCGCGCGATCATCCTAGGTCCTCCGGAGACTCCGTATCAATTTGGGTTTTTCGAGGTGAGTGAAAGCTCATCCAGCGTCTGCGTCTATATTAACTTTGAGATGATGTAGTTCGCGATCAAGTTCGGAAAAGGTTTGTGGATACCTTGACATTCAACATCCAGGATGTGAGATTGACGTTGTCTCTTTAGACTACCCAGCACGTCCGCCGGACGTGCGTGCCCAAACAACCAATGGAGGATCCTGCAGGTTTAGCCCCAATTTGTATGCTGGAGGAAAAGTCTGTCTGTAAGTTTGCTGAATGGATGTCCAGGCAATTCTAGTCACTAACGTGCGCTTGCAACACAAGATCGATTCTAGGGTAAACAGGTCTCGTATATTCATTGTTACAACCTTACAGCTAATTCTTGAAATAGCACTTGGAACGGCGAAAGAGGAGAGCAATGGTCGTCAGCGCAAGGGCTAGAATCTGTTCTAATCTCGATCCAGAGCTTAATGTCTTCAAATCCCTACGAAAACGAACCCGGGTATGAGCATGCCCAATCTCCCTCGGACCAGGAGAACATGGAGCAATACAAATTCAAAGTAAGTATCCCGATTTCCCTTCCTGGAGGGCTGTCTAATGTCATACCCACCCTCAAGATTCGCCATGAGACCATTCGGATAGCGGTTGTCCAGCCCCTAGAGGTCGCCTTGGATATATCGCCAGACGGAGCCAGGAAGACCACAGTCAATCCATACCCGGAAGATGATGACAGTTCTGATAATGAAGCCGTCACGCATAGTACACCATTTTTTGACCTTCGCAAACGGCGCTTTCTGTGGTACTACGAGTCGTACCTCCAGCTCATCGAAACGGAGAGTCGCTTTATAAAAGAGAAGAGCCCATTCAAGTGTATGCCCTTCGAGCATACCAACAATATCATGGACGGTCATTTCGATTACCCTGAATTGAAGCGTCGGTTGGAGCTTGTCAAAGACCAAATTTTGCATGAGACAGAACAATGGCGTTTACAAGGACTCCAGGCGAAGAAGGATGAGCTCGGGATCGCGGTGAATCTACAGAGACAGTTCGAACAGATTGTTGAAAATCTGAAGCACCACAAGAACTATTCGCTTGACCTGACTCTTGTGGATGAGAACCCTTTTCTGTGGAAACTCACGTACTTCGGTCGGCCGACGACAGCCCTCGAGGGCGGTATTATCAAAATAAGGATCCATTTGAGCCCTCAATTCCCCCAGGAGCAGCCCAGAGTTTTCGTGGATACGCGGCTTTCTCACATTCGTGTGTCTCAGCAGGGTGTGCTATGCTATATTACACCAAAGGTTGAGGACATGCGCCGTCATATCGAAGCAATTGTGGCTACGCTGGAAGACGATGACCCCCCATATGACCCGCGCATGACAGTCAACCCAGAGGCGTCGAAGCTGTTTTGGGGAGCTCCTGAGGATCGCAAAAAGTACAAGAGGGCGCTCAGGAGAGACGTTGAAAAATCCGTTGAGTAAGTCCTTTGACTTTCCCAAATAATTACTAGACTAACAAGTTTGGGCAGAGATGCTTTTGACTGAACGTTGCAAAGCACTAGGCGCCTAGATGCGTCCAGATGGCGGGCCGTAGAGGGAGTTCACCGCTTACCTCTGCATGTCATTGATATATGAGTACAGGACTTACGCTTTCCAACTTATGAGATTGAACCACACCCACTACTTTTGCATCTTCCCCGGATGTTGATTCTGAGGACTTCTTCCAAGATTAGGCGCTTTGCGTTTCCCAGTACGATGTCGCGGTTTCCGCCACATCTGCCATATCGTTGTTAATATGTATAATTCATAGCCCAGCAGCCACGACTTTTGTAGTGAAGCGTTGAATCGACACTCTAAGGAAGCATTAAACGTTGCAGCAATTCAAGTATAAGTCACGTGCTGACTATGGAGCTCCTAGCCCCAGCCCGCCCCCAGAGATTCCCAAATTAAGCCAGATTTCAGCGTCCACCCCATCTTTTTTGCCTTGCGGGTCGCTCGAATCCCTATTTTCCACATCCTGACCTCCAACACACCTGAAAAAGGTCATTCCCTTTCAAAATGTCTGAGAAACGACCTACTATGCAATTAGGCACGGTCCTAGTAGTCGGTGGATGCGGCTTTCTCGGATCCCACATCGTTGATCAATTGCTAAATTATCCTTCCGAAACCGACCCCAGCGCCGCACTCCCGAAGCCCCAGGGAGATGCCCGATTTGATTATCCCAATCTCGGAGACCGATATCCACGATGCGTTGCGAAAGTCGCCGTGGTCGATCTGCGGACCACAAATAACCGATTGCCTGGTGCGGAGTACTACGAGGGTGATCTGACCTCGACGGAGTCGATGCTTTCTGTGTTCCGCGTAGTCAAGCCGGACGTTGTTATCCATACCGCCAGCGCGATCTTGACAGATAAGAAGCTGCTATACCAGGTTAATGTTGAGGGAACCAGGAACTTGCTGGAAGTCGCGGGTGGTGCTCGCGGAGATTGGGGGGGCAAGTGCAAGGCTTTCGTGTATACCAGCTCAGCGTCTGTTGTGCACGATACACAGAGCGACCTGATCAATGTGAACGAAGACTGGCCTCTTATCAGGGGCCAACTGCAACAGGAGTACTACTCGGAGACAAAGGTATGATAAACTCAATCCTCCCATGCTCCTTGTCCTTGCTTGGACTAGCAGCTGACCACGAATCGAAACCGACAGGCGGACGCCGAAGAAGTCGTTTTGAAGTACAACCGCACCTCCCCCAGCTCAATGCTCACCTGCTCCCTCCGCCCATCCGGAATCTACGGCGAAAAGGACGGGCAAGTAATCCTGAAGATCCTCGAGCACGGCGTCAACGCCTCCGACACCGTCCTAAAGATGCAACTTGGCGAAAACAACAATCTTTTCGACTTCACGTACGTCGGCAACGTCGCCTACTCGCACACGCTTGCCGCCTACCGCCTCCTAGCCTCCCACGCTCGCATTGAATCCGGCAAGGGTGATCTCCTCGACTACGAAAAGGTCGACGGCGAAGCCTTCCTCATCACGAACGACCAGCCCGTCTACTTCTGGGACTTGACGCACGCCGCTTGGGCGCTCGCCAACCGCGTTGTCGAGCCGAACCAGGTCTGGGAGCTCCCCGAGTGGCTCCTCGGGCCCATCGGCGGCCTCGCCGAAACGGTCCTAGGTCTCCTAGGGAAGACGCCGAAGCTGACGAGGCGTACGGTCCGATACTCGTGCATGACGCGATACTACTCGTGTGAAAAGGCCAAGCAGAGACTCGGATACAATCCGCTTGTCCCGCTTGATGAGGGGCTTGCCAGGGCTGTTGGGTACTTTGTTGAGCGCTGGCGTTTGGAGGACGAGAAGAAGGGGCAGTGATTGATTCGATCATGATATTTATTGACCTAAGTTGCAATCATTTGATGTGTAATATATGCTATTCGAGGCATGATTTGGGGGCCTCACGTAAATACTTCAGATATCCATCTACTCTATAATTCATATACCTATCGTATAACACACACTTGGGTTGTTATATTCTGTGGTTAGGCTTACCCTCATAGCGCTCTGTCTTTTCTTTCGTGGCACTATATGATACTTACACTAATGTAGTGCTATAGGTTGACTGGTATCCTATATTAGAGCAAACCATTATAAGTAAGACAAGTTACCAAAGTAAATTGCTTTGTACTTCTTTCGAATCGGTCCATTTATATCCCCCAACAAGCGAAGGGATTCCCAGCATTCAATAAATCCGATTCTAAGAAAACTCGAGCTACTCGTACCCTCTAAGGATCTCCAAGAAAAAGCGCTTTGCATCATCGACACAGATCGGCGTTTGCCCCAATAATAATTTGCCATTGATCGATCCGTTACGCGCCCTATGATCTCCAGTAATCCAGGATACAGCCTGCGAGTGCTAGCAAAGGAACAGATCAACGGGGAAGTAAAGCTGGTAGACCGCGTGGAGGTCTGTACTGCATACAATCTTAGGTATTTGCCTTCTATTTTATGAGGCTTAATCCCCAAAAGGATGAGATAGGCTAGAGTTAGATATTTCATTGAAGCTCTATGAATGCACTGGGGGTCAATATTCTGCAAGGATGTGGAATGCATTACAAGCTTGCATGAAAGTCCTACCATTTGATTATGAAGTTTATCTGTAGTACTTTGTGCCTTGGTACTTTTCATTCGCAAAATGATTGGAATGGCAGAAGGAATACGGATTCCGGTTGAAGATAACCCTGGACTGGAGAGAGACTCCGCCATTCAGAAACGTAATATCGACGGGGCCGAAAAGTGGAGAGTCACTGGGAACCACTATTGCCGACGAGGATGGATTTGAAGTGCCGCAATGGAGAGGGAGCAAGGAAGGCACGGACAGGGGAGCAGACTTTCCTGAGGTTGCGGATGAGGTTGACTCGCGAGGTAGCAAATGGGAACCGCGTGGACCCTGGAATCAGAAACAAAGGGCATTGCGTTTACCTGATTCATTCCACTGGCTCTTCGGGTCATTGGATATAGCCTGCCAACAAGATTCCGGACTTTGGGAATGCCGCACCCCCTTCACTTCCTTTGATAAATCAGATGACTTTACGGCGGAGATCAAATAATTGAGTTTCTTGCCTTGACTTTCATTGTCCGGGGGAGTGTTTCCGGTTCTCCTCCGCAACCCCGCAGAAAGGTGGCCGATCGAGCTCAATGACTACCTTAAGAGTAAATAAATGATGGACATCCTCAAAACGGACTTCGGGGGTGGAGACATGCACATCCCCCATTCCACTGGAATGAGCGGAATGCCCGAGCCGACCGTAATACCTAATAATATACTGTCTCGAAGAAACAAGGGCATAGGATACCAAGAGAAATGCGCGCCGTTGTCCAAGGCTCGAAATGGAGCGGTATTCCACAACCTTTCGGTCGTGGAGAAGGGATCGGAAGTTTGAAAACGAGAGAGGATGCCGCTTCAACAATTCAACTCATTACACCTGTCGAATCTAAAAGCCAAAGAGTCGCACAGTCTTTACCCTCCCGGAGGAGTTGGAAAGTGCTTGGAAAGACCCAAACTTGGAGTCGTGGATCGTCCACTCGGGCGCTCTCCCCACCCTTCTACCCCGCAGCCCACAATCTTCAGAGTTCAGACCTTCTCGCACGCTTTCGAGAACACTGAGAGTTGCATTGTTCCTTGACTTACATAGTTTGGTTCAATGATATTTTAGTCGTCGCCGAAAAAAAAAATGGCTCTTGCACTTATCCAACTTTGGACACATCGCTTAGCGTGCGTCAGATGCAGTGACGGGGATGCAAAAGTACCCCAAAGAGATACCAGAAACGCATTGGGCCGGAGGTAACCTCAACTCTTAAATGATCCGACCTGTTAATAAAATGCCAGACCAGCCTCTTGCAGTGTTTATTTGCTCCATAAGCATTTTTCGTACATGTTGATTTGGATATCGTGGTGCCACTCAGACGAATCTGTTCGGCGACGGGCATCAGTATACCACTATGAAACAGCCAGTATCTGCAGTATAAGGTCATCAGTAGCTCTTGCAACTGCTATATCTCAAATTGGGCCAGTAGACTGCTCGATGACATCGTTACGAGGGAAAAGAGTCAAGTGAGCGACTACCGTCTGGGTCCGGATGCAGCCTTCCATGGAACAACTAAGCAGCTGATGCTGGACCAGAGCTGGCCAGAAAAAAGTGGCGCCCTGGCGGCCCATTGGGATGATCCAGGCCTGCACGCGCGTATGCAATATGAGTGGTTCATATAGGAATCGAGTCGAATATTCCTCAAATATCGTTGGGGGTAAGGTCGGACAAATCACTGCGATCACACATACATATCGATGCGCGATCAACGCCGAACCGTTAAAAATCATTTGAGCGTGACCTTGAGTAGTGCTGCGTGGAATTGCGAAATAAGCAGCGCATCTCGACTTTACTCATAGCTGTTATGGATACGGAGAAGATTTCGCTCAAACACGGGTCATGATACCGTTAATCAGGATGGTAGTCAGCTCAAAGCTGGCAATATATTGGGCAGCGGTGCCCCGAACAACGAGCCGTCTTGATCTCCAGCGATACGAAGTATAGTTGACGCTAATGCTGGAAGAGCCGGGGTGTTGGCGAATAACGAGCCTCGTCTGTTTCAAGTCAAGAAACACGGGATCAAGCCAAGCGTAAACATGAGCACTCGGTCCCTCAACAATACAAGGTGGAAGCATCAAGCGTCCGACGGACATTTTTTGCCGTGTGTCTAGAGTCGCATTTTGCTGAAGAATGGATAGACTGTGTTTGTGGCGCCCTTGATTTACGGGAGTGGAGCAGGCGATCATACGGTAAAGTAGATCGGACCCATAACTCTTGACAAACTGATGAGATGTCCATGCGCTTTAGCAACACTCGTTAATTGAGAGGGTTTCTGTCAGTCAGCATTGAAACGGCTGCAGCGCGATGGCTCATTAGCAATCAAAAACAGAAAATGCGGCGAGTATTTGGAGATCCAGAAATAAGGATGGCTTGCTCCACGTGATCCTCCCGAAGCGTTGGCCGTTTATCCGCTCGTTGAGGCCTTCGTAAGGCCGCCGCTTCTGATTGGTTTCTTCTGCTTCCTTGATCCAGAGTCCATCTCTTACAATACCATACCCTTGGCTCCACCCTAAATTAGGGGCAGAAGCCCCCTGTTGAGTGTCTTTTTCGATGCAGTACATGATGCGGTACTCAACTCGGTATTATTGATCTCCCACGACTGCTCTCCGACACCTCGCTCTCATCATTGCTCTGCACTTCCTGACGCTTGTTTCATCCTGCTATCCTACTGGATACCTTGTCCATCATCTGTATTTGCCCACCCCCTAGCATTCTACCCCTTCAATACCTCGATTAACCACCCGAGCAGCCCTCTGTGCACCCATTCTCATTCGGAGGTTTACTGGCGGCGATCGTGGTGGTTTCGCGTTGACCGTCGCGCCATTCAAACCCCCGCATAGCCGCTTCCTCGCTCCTCTGTTTCAAGTCTCGACCTCTTACTTCTTACGTGATCAGTTTTTTGAACCTCCTCGACCTCGAAAAAAAGACTACGGCTTTCCATTTTGTGTCTACATCATCCATCAAGTTTTCTGTCGCGGTAGGGCTGTTTGTGCTCTTTCACATTCCCCGCGACTCCGCCATGGCCGGTTAATACTGCGAATGAATCCTTAGCCAACAAACAAGGGCACCCGCTCTGCCTAGCAGACGGTTCTGCTCAACTCTGCATACATCCTCTATCGTTCTCTTCAACTAAGCGTTGCTCAACGTCCTTGCCTCGTTCTCCGACGGGAACTTGCCCCCTCTCCTCGGCAGTACCGCCTCGCCAGTATGGCGGGCGATGGCACGGAAAATGTACAGTACCTCACCCCTCCGGCCGTCTCTGCCTTGAGGCAGGAGGCCCGAGCTGTCGATTCGAAAAAATACCCCATTATGCGTGTGTCGAGCGATGATAACATGAGGGAAGAATGGGAAGACTTGAAGGAGGCAGCGGAGCAGACACTGAATGTCATTGTCGACCTAGATCTGGATGGCCGTGTCAAATGGGTGAGTCCGTCATGGAAGCAGGTCGTGGGGACGGCTCCGGAGACGATAGAAGGGCGAATGATTTCCGATGTTCTAGTGGATAACAAGAACGGTTTCCACGACGCGATAGAATCTCTCAAAGAAGACGATTCTCGCAGCCGTTTCATTCGCGTCTCAGTACAGTTGGGCCCTGATTCGGTACTTAGACTCTCGCTAGAGCCCCAGCCTTTGAAGCCCAAGCCAGCAGAAGGTGCTGGTGAATTGGAGGAGCCGTCACCCGAATCGGAGGAGAACGGGCAGGATATCCTTAATTTGGAAGGGCAGGGTATCATGGTCTTTGACCGCACGGCAGAAGGCGTTGCTCATGTAAGTGGACGAGTCCGGACTCATCCAGCCCACCTAATGACTAACATGGGAATGCGACCAGACTATGTGGATGTTACGACCGTTCTCCAAGCCGCGAGAGGTCACGATAGACTTACCATCTTCATTGGTGGAGTCTCTAGGCGTTGGTGCTGAAGTCCTAGCGAACTATTTAACTGTTCTGGCTGAGGCTGCTGCCAATGAACCAGACCAGTCCAAGCATCCTGCTCCGGAACCCATCTTATGCCGCATTTGCGAACGTCAGATAACTCCTTGGTGGTTTGAGAAGCACTCAGATCTCTGTCTTCAAGAACACCAGGCGGAAATGGACGTTCAAATAGCCCAGGAGAACCTCAACGAGCATAGGCATGCCATTGTCAAAGTTCTCGATGCTCTGGAAGCAAGACAAGGCAGGCCAGGGACTCACCGCGATGGTGGGTCACCTCCTTTCCCACAGCCAGAGTATAAAGGACTTCCTATAGGTCCCTCTCCTGTTGCTTCGGCGCCTTCGTCAGGCTCGGTATCGACCACGAGCTCCGCTCCTGCCACTCCTCCCAGATCCAGAGACCAGTCGGTTTCAGGAACTGGCCATGCACGCGCGCGATCTTTCGCTGTGCGGCGGCCACTCTCCCGGGTAGTTGAATTGATACTTGATCTTTGCGACACTGCTTTAGAGATCAACATGCCTGTACTCAGAGAATCCCGCGCCGAAAATGGTGACGATTTTCGGACAATGTCGCCGCAGTCAGAATCTCGCATTTCACAGGTGCTCCAATGGCAGTCTCCAAGCTCTACCACACTAGAGCAGGAGCTTGGTCTTGCCAGCCTGTGCATGGACACGGAGCAGGTCTCCAAAGCAAAGGTAGATGCCGTGATTCGTCATCGCAGAATCGTCGAGTATGCAGAACGGATTCGTATTGAATACACTGTATTGGTGGAGGAGTGTATCACCGCAGCCCTAAGAAAAGCTGAACGCATTGCAGCAGGTCAGTTGAGCGATTCTAGTTCCTCAGATGATGAGGTTCCACCAGAAGATGCTATCGACGATACAGCTCCTCCCACAAGTTCAATTCTTGCGCAAAATGCGAGTCAGGAGTCCGAACCGCTGCCAACAGTGTCTGCTTTGACGATGACAATGCGAAACGCCGCTGATCGCTTCCAGTCAGGACAGTCCTCAGAGGGAAAATCGTCGTCTGTTGCTGTTTCCACAGGGTCATCCAGTCCTATGGAATGTCCTACTCCTCGCTCGCATAGGAGCGCTACTGGACTGTTAGGAACGTCTCAACCCTCCCGGCGGGGTTTCTCACTAGTGGATATCGACCCTGGCGATCAAAGCGATAGCAGCATAGTCTCTTCTACCATTCCTGGGGCCATGCGAACGGATTCACCTGCATCTGATCGAAGTATGGACCGTAAGCGCAGGAGCCTGGTGCTTCCCGGGTTGTCTAGCTCCCCACGACGGCAGCATTCCCCGGCCCGAACCTCTGGCCCCCATTCGCCGCTACGTATGCCCAAGCCACGCCTTTCTACCGGAGCAGAAAGTGTATCGTCCCCTATTGCCTCGCCCTCTACCAATCTAGGCGAGTTGGCGCTTCATCATTATCGGCACCACCGCCGCCAATCATCAACTACTTCCTCAGATATGCCTCGGCCACCCGTCTCTCCTCATTTGACCACCGCCAGTCAACCTCAACCACGGCCAGCACCACCTTCTATAAAAGATTTTGAAATCATTAAGCCTATTAGCAAAGGTGCTTTCGGCAGCGTCTATTTATCGAAGAAGAAGACGACTGGGGAGTACTATGCAATCAAGGTGCTCAAAAAGGCAGATATGGTTGCTAAGAATCAAGTCACCAATGTCAAAGCTGAGCGAGCAATTATGATGTGGCAAGGGGAAAGCGACTTCGTTGCTAAGCTTTACTGGACCTTCTCCAGCAAGGACTACCTCTACTTAGTAATGGAGTATCTTAACGGGGGAGATTGCGCCTCCCTAGTCAAGATTCTAGGTGGTTTACCTGAAGATTGGGCTAAAAAGTATATTGCCGAAGTTGTATTAGGTGTGGATCATTTACACAATCGGGGCATTGTGCATCGTGATCTCAAGCCGGACAACCTCCTAATCGATCAGAAGGGTCATCTCAAGTTGACTGATTTTGGGCTTTCTCGGATGGGCCTTGTCGGGCGTCAAAAGCGTGTTCTGAAGAGTATGAACGAGCAATCAGTGGACCTCCTAAAACAAGGTCCCTTCCCTCGCGCGACCTCCATCACCTCGTCTCGATCAGCCTCATTCGACTTTCAGGGTAGCGGCTCCCCAGGGTCCACTCCACTTATCACCCCGGACGTGGCTGGCAGCATGCCCCAGCCGTCTTACTTTAGCTTGAATCAAGGCGGACTCAGTAGGCAAACTTCTCGGCGAGCCTCCGGGTATCGCAGTGATAGCGGTGGTAGCGAGAATCTAAACGCGATCTTCCGAACATTGTCTCTGAACGAGGGGCCTGAAACTCCAGGGGCCATACCCGTTCCGCCACCCCCACCTTCTGACAGTGCACATGAGGAGGAATCACAGAGCGATATAGGAGAATCACCTTACTTACATCCACTTCAACCTACGCATAGTAATTCAATCCCAACTGGCACTCCCCCTCAACAGCAGGGTATGATGCCACCTTTGATGGCTTTGTTCGATCCAGAGGATCACAACAGACGCTTCGTGGGCACCCCTGATTATCTTGCGCCAGAAACAATTAATGGTGTCGGTCAGGACGAAATGAGTGACTGGTGGTCCTTGGGTTGTATTATGTTTGAATTCCTCTTTGGATACCCGCCCTTCAACGCCGCAACTCCAGACGAGGTATTCGACAATATACTCAACCGAAGGATCAATTGGCCAGACGAGCTTGAAGAATTGGCATCGCCTGAAGCCCTTGATTTAATAAATAAACTCATGACAATCAACCCTCGTGAGCGAATAGGGTCGAACGCAGAGGAAAAGTATCCAAACGGAGGGGCGGAGATTCGAAGTCATTCTTGGTTTGCGGATATCAACTGGGACACTCTCTTGGAAGATAAAGCCCAATTTGTCCCGAATCTGGAGAACCCCGAAGATACTGAATATTTCGACACCCGTGGCGCGACGCTTCAGGCCTTCACTGAAGAAGATGAGAGCTCTCCTCAACCTCCAGTTACGACAGGATCCTACATTGATCGGCCGCATGATGCACTTTACAAGGTTCGGTCGCAAGTCAACTCGATAAAGCGACCGTTGATGCCGTTGCATATTCCTCCGCATGTTCGTGAGTCTCGGAGCAGGAGACTAAGTGAACCTTCTCTGGCAGATGATTTCGGGAACTTCGCATTCAAGAACCTTCCGATGCTTGAAAAGGCCAACAAAGATGTGATCCAGAAACTTCGGCAAGAGGCAATGCAAGCGCAACAGCGCCAGTTCAATAACTCAACTGCTCAGCCCGCGCAGCAGGCCCAGCAACAGGCTCAGGGTCAAGGCCCAACGCCGCCTTCATCCGGGCAGTCATCAGCGCCCTCGCTGGAAGGAAGTCCTTTGCCAATGTCACTTCAACGGACGATGTCGCAATCGAAAGGGAATAACAGGCCTACATCCCCGTCTGCCCTCAGTCAGGCCAATTCCTCGCCAAGTCGACCATCGCAACCCTCATCTCCACTTCTCGTTCAATTTAGCACTGGACACAACCATGAGCGTAGGAAGACCTCAGGGTCATCTTCAACAACGAACTCCCATCAATCCAGTGGATCTTTCCAGCCTGCTTCTGCCGATCAAACCCGTGTGGCAAACACTAATAAGCTTGGGTCCGCAGCGTCTTCTCCAATCAAATCCGGTCGGGGTGGAACACATTCTCCCGATAAGACGCCTAATCAGCAACGTCATGGCAGTGCTCCAGCAGCAAGAGCCCGTTCGCAGACTATCGGATCTCAAGATGGCGATTTGTCATCCTCTCTCGCAAAAGAAACTTATGCTGCTGGCCATTACAAACGTCGCAGTCAGTTATTCGACGTCTCTCCATCGTCGTCTGATAATGAAGATCCGCGAGCCAAAGCTCTGCTCAAAGTGCAGCGCCGTCGGCACAGTTCAAGGCGTCTCTCTCAGATCAACTTTGCAGATGGACCCTTCTTTCGGCCCTTGGATATCCTTATCTGTGAAGATCATCCTATCTCTCGTCTAGTGATGGAGCGTCTGTTCGAGAAACTTCGGTGTCGCACTATTACAGCTACCAATGGTGCAGAGGCAGTTCGCTACGCTCTTAGTGAGGTGCAATTCGATATCATTATGACAGAGTTCAAACTCCCACAAGTCAATGGAGCAGATATTGCCAGGATGATTAGGGAAACCCGCAGTGCCAATCGTCACACGCCTATCATTGCGGTTACCGGTTATCTGAAGGATCTTCCCGAGACCCATCATTTCGATACACTCATTGAGAAACCACCGACCCTCACAAAGCTGACCGAAGTCCTGTGCAAGTTCTGTCAATGGAAGCCTCCACCAAAGGACTATACCCCGTCAGTATTTACATCTTCAGCACTTCGTCATACCCCTCCTACGCAAGTCGAGCATAGTCCAAGCTCGACAGTATCGTCAAACTTTGCTCTTGTACCTTCTAGCTCCTACAGAGGGTCAAGCCGCGAAGATTCAGTGGGCAGTAGCTATTTTGGTGACCTGGATTCGATCAAGGCCGAAGAACAGCCTGTCATTGTGAGTCGGCAGACTGATGACTGGGGCCAAAGTACGGGAGGACTAGGCATATCTGATGATTCTAACACCACACACGAGAGCGCAGATTCGACCCGCATGACTCGGAATACCTCCAATACAGTGCCTTTCCCAAGCTTGTCTCACTCTGCGTCTAGTCCACCGAGTTTAACTCCTTCGGGCATCATTACCCCAAGAAAGCAGCGTTCCACTGAAGCCATCCGAGCGAAACGCGAGTCTCTCGAAAAGAAACGGTATGAATGTGCAGAATCAGGAGATGACGAGGATGAGGAGCTTGGAATCCTGCAACCGAGGACACAAAGCCCGCGAATTCGCTCAAATCGACCAGGCTCTAAACTCGGAATTGAGATGATGAGAACGAATAGTCGAGGCAGCGTGGTTAGCACTAACGAGGATGCTTTCAAGAAAGAGAAGGGGTTTAGGGAAAGGAGCAAAAGTGGAAGCTCAGATGATATTGATGAGGGTGGAGGCGATACGATTAAGCCCCACCGAAGTTCGTTGGAAAGCAAGTTTGCAGAACTCAACATCCCCGAGGAAGCCATTTTGCCATCCATTGAGGACGACTTCAGCCCGAAGCATTCCCCGTCCCCTCTTGCGTTAGCAACAAGGTCTTCGATGTTGTCTCCGGACGCGAAGCCACCATTCTCCCGATATATCACGGAGATTTACAATAGGTCAGATACCCGGGCTGGCTCTGATTCCCCGAAAAGAGGACAAACTACCCCTCCCATTGTCTTCCGCAGCGGTATCAGCGATACCTATCCGAACACTCCTCCAATTACCCTATCCAGCGTTATTGGGGACGCCAGATTGGACCAGTCCAGCCTGACACCTATCCAAGACTCAGATGCCACGCCTCGGCCGCTGCATACACCTTGCCCGAATCCAGACCCAGACAATACTCCTCGACCGGCAAGGTAGCGAGCGAGAAACCATAGATATGCTTACTATCTTGTTCTTCAGAGGATTCTAGACTTGAGCGTCTTGTCCTATACCCACTTCCGGTACTGTTATACACGAGAATATACTCTCGTCGTCACTTATACCAGCATTGTCATGCCCTGATATCATCATTACGATTATTTTCTTGTGCCTTATCTTGTGCCATTGTCCCACTACTACTGCCATCTTGTCAAAATATTCTCTTTACGTCTTGTCTTGTTCAGGCTTGAGCGGGTGTTCCGGCGTGATATGCTATCAACTCAACCAGGCTGTTTGAGGCTTTTTACTCGATCTTGCGTTCCTTACTTCCCTTCCTCGCCAGCTCGGGATTTTCTTCTCTTTGTTTCTATATTCTCTACCACTTCGCCTCTTTTTTTCCCTCTGTCTGTATGTATCTATCTGGCCCGCGGCCTTCTCAAGACTGTGTATGTACGAGCTACAAAATTTCAAAATCTGGTAAAGCCATGGCAAATGAGCTGCTTTGGATATCTTATGTCCTTGGGTCGTTCCTTGGGTGTGTGGCTCTATGTATTTATCGTGTCTTCGCCGACAATTCAGTACTTGTATAGATATATACATAGTAAGGCCTCTGTTAGGTTTTGCTATGTTATGTCCAAATTGTAAATTGTATATAGGTTCTTAAGAGTATATGAACAACTATAGGCGGTCCATCGAATCCGCCGTCAGAAATACATAGCATCGAAGTTGAAAACGTCAATACAAGCCTGGATGCACGCAACGGACAATGTTCAAAGAGCTTTACTTTCGGCGCATAGGTCGGGTAGAAAGAAAACGTAGATTGACTGAAGGGCTTGGAAATGCGCAAAGATAGCAAGCAAGGTTCAGATCTCCGCCATGGTATATTCAAAAGAGAGCATGAGAGGGAATGACAAGGAAAAATTATCGACGAGTGCAATGTGCGACAAACCAAATTGAGGAAGGGAGTATGTAGCATGAATATATTGAAAGAGATGAAGACAAGGAAGGATGGTGTGTGAGATATAATCATGGACAATCTATGTATAATGTTGACTATATGGCGATAGAGATCGGAATCATAATTTCTTTTCCTCCGGATGAGAGGACGGGGAGGCGGGACGGATATGTGCTGCCGAGGACGAGCCCTGCTCAGCGCGGCCTTGTTCCATCAGATCGTCCTGCCGAGTGCTACCGGAGCGATGGCGGAAGAATCGATTGCGACTGATCGACGACAGACTATGCCCGCCCTGGGAATCAGTTGAGTGGCGGCCTTCGCTCGGGCCTGAAGGGACGTTGAAGCTGGAGCGCGCGTGGGATTGCTGCCGCCGAAGAGAAGACTCCATGCTCTGGCGTTCGGCCTCTTCCTCCTGTATTCGGCGCTCGGCAATGACCTGTCGGACCATGTTCTCAGTGCGAGGGCTGCGCACCTCGAATACGTCACCCATAATATCGTCTGCGGAGACATCGCGCATGCCGAGAGAGAAGTCTACATGTTTCCGCGAAGAGAGTGAATCGCCCCGAGCACGCGCGCTGGCGGTGTTCATGCCCTTGCGGAGGATTGAGGGACGACGATTGGCGCCGCTCGAGCCTGCATGGTAATGCTCGTCGTGGGCGGAATTTGGTGGTGGGTCGCCGTTGGACGGAGGATTAGTGGCGCTGGCCTGGTACGGCGGTGGGTGGCCCGCAAGATGGAAGGGGAAGTCGACGCTTGCACCCTGGAGGTTCATGCGAGGTCCTTCGATGCCAATCTCTTGCAAGGCAACCATGAGCATGCAGATGAATTTGTTGCGACGCTGCAAACGGAGGCCTTCATTCTGCCAGTTGGATTTGTAGAAGAAGACAACATTAAGTGTGACGGAGAAGTTCTCAGTCACTGCGCGTAGTTCGGTCAGGATGTTGGTCTGGAATTCACGTCGTTCGCTCCGAACAAACTCAAGAAGGCGCTGGCGAAGACCATCAATCTGTTCTAGAGTTGTGCCATATTTAATAACAATGGGAACAGCTTCTGCAAGTGCACCAGATCGCCGCTGATTGAGAACAAATAGAGTGTTCAGGTAGCTGTTGGGAGCTTGAACGACGTGGCCTTGCATCTTCTTGAACTCAGTATAGAGTAGTGAGATCTGTTTGACGTAGTAATCATCACCCAAACCAGCATCACCAGAGTTACCGTAAATGGTCACCCGGTCACCAACGTCAAATGGATGCTTAACGAAAACGAAGACGACAGACTGTAGGAATTCCTGTGCGGTAGCAGAAAAAAGCCAGGACAGGGCGAGGATACTGGAGCCGGCCGATGTGAGTACACCGGCAGCGGAAGTTGAAATCAAAGTCAAGAAGACGATGAGCGTAATCACTATCACAAAGAACTCGAAGACATTACCGAGCCTAGAAACGACCGAATCAAGATCTTTCAGGGATGCTGTAATAGCCTTGCGTTCTCTACCAATTTCAACGCAAACAGCCTCAAGTTCCTCCATGGAGATGTCGCCATTCATATCTTTGTCAAACATGCTGAAGGCAGCCTCGGCCTCTTCATTGTCGTCAAAGGCCTCCTTCAGATCGCCGGGAAAGACTGTGTCGAAGCCTTCACGCACAAATGTCCGGTATAGTCGTCGAGCCAAGACCTGACAGCCGGTAGTTGTCCTCAAAAGCATAATAACAACTTGGCTGGGGTGGCTGCTGTTATTAACCTTTCGGCCAGTGAAGTCAGATGCAACTGCGCCAGCCACATCTCCAACTTTATTCAAAGCCCCCAGAGCAAGTCCTTTTGCCTTTCCAGCGTAGTGCAGCGGTGTCTTGGTGCCACTACCACCTTGGTCTTGCTTCTCTTCGAAAGCCTCATCTGTCTCGGTGATTCTGTCTCGAGAAAATGCGTATAATTTGGTCAAACTGCCGATTTGGAACTTGTTGATCTCAATGCGATCGGCATATGTACGTCTGTGGAAGCTCATGGCAATGAGTTGGAGCAGGAATTTTTCGATCAAGTTCAGGATAGTCCAGACAAATATCGAAATAATGATTTTGTTGACGGTATTCTCCCAACTGCGAGTACGACCGTTACCATCTACATGGTGATTCTTCATGGTGGGCAGAAAAGATATCTCTATGCCCAACCACCAAAGAAAAAGAGTAACAGGCAGTTCCAATTGCTTTGCGACATCGCGCCATTTCTTTGAGCTGTTTGTGAAGATGCTGGCGAGTATGTTAACAGGCGTGGGAATGATTTTAGCGACAATCTAGAAAGCATTAATTCATATGCATGGAACAGCAAGGGGTTGATAACACATACCCTTCCAGCCCAGAGCGTCAACCAGACAATTTCCAACCAAACCGAGAACCAAAGTAGTTCGACACCACCAACACTAGCATCTGGATAGGCTAAGGCACCCACAAGCAGGGGAATAAGTAGCAGTAATACGAGGGGCACAATGTAAGTGAAATAGCGAACGAAAACACTGGATTCATGGACTTTTTTGATGAACTTCGAAACACCAGTAGAGGGGTTTTCGGGTGGATTGTAGACCGCAGCTCTTTCGTGTAGCGGATTTGTAGCCTCATCAAATTCATCAATGTCCTCGGCCCTACGTGAACGTGACCGAGTTAATGAGTGCGCATCGCTACGGGCGTCCTTGTCACCCTCATGCGTGGAGCGTGAGGCAACCCGCTCAGCCTCGAGCACAGCCAAGTCATCTTCGAGTCGCTTGGCTTGCTCTCGCGCAGCTGACGGTGAGCGGCTAGGGCGCATGCCGCCATCATCATACGAAGTATTGACGCGGAGGTGGCCGTCATGAACGTAGGTGTCTTCGTCGGAAGTCCGGGAGGAATCTGTGGACCTGCCTCTTTCTTCTTCTCCCTCCGGATATGTCGGAGCCGGCATCTCCTTGACTGGTGTCGACATGGTGGCACCACGCCGAACGAGCTAAGCGGGATTCAAATGAGAGAACGAGCGCGCGATTTTACTTTGGGTAAGGTCAGTGGTGAGAAGTATGAAACCTTAGCCGAACAGATAAGAAAATAAGAAGAAATGAGCGAGACGAAAAGTACAGAGTGTATGATTAGGAAATAATGTCAGATAGAAGTGAACAAAGGAGATACAGAGTCGAGAGGGCCACGCAGGGGAAAAGAAGTGCAGGAGAAAAGATTGACCAGCAGGGGAGAGGCGACTTAGACAAGCCGAGATGAGGGTGGGGAAAATCTCTTGAAGAGTGGCTCCTATACTTACTGAGGTGCCCCTACTATTTGGAGAGCTCCAACGAGCTTCCAGACAATCCGATTCCTTGGAGCTTGAGGAAAGCTGGATTCTGAAAGCAGAAGCTTGATCGCAAGCAACGAGATCCTTGAATCACATTATAAGACGGGCGGGAGCTTCTAACAACAGAGTGAAGATCGAGGAGAGGAGACAGGCCGATCGCCATTCGAGGGGAGGTACTGGCGCGGTTCAACGTGGTGGGGACAAGGCCGAGATTCTTGGTTCCAGAACCTAGAACATTATTTGATAGTGGTTGTTGGAGCTTGGGTCTGTTATTTCCATGGGTGTTTGACATATTGTCGTCTTCGATTTGTCTCGACTCGTAAGCTCGTTTGGTTCTTCCACGCAACTCGCTCTATCGTTGACTCGGCCCGTCCAACTTTGTGTGCACCACGCAGATGGTCCCCTTGGAAGTTCTCACCCACCGACGTAATCGTGCTTCATCTAGAGCCAATCGTCCCTATTATTGTCAGCGATCGGACGCGGCGTCTTTCAAACGGGGCTTTGGTGGCCACCGCCAAGAACGCCACCTCAGGCACTCCCGGCTTTTTGTCGACATCGGCGGACTTTCCTCACAAGCAAGAAGACCTACAGAGTAAAGTTGGACGGAGTATGATTCGTGAGTAGCACAGATATACCGAGTAAAATGTATGGTGTAAAGTAGCAAATACAAGCTAAATCGGACTCTTTTTTCGCAATTCGTGATAGATCAAACAAGTGAATGAGAAAGAGCGAAGCTGCATTGCATCGTTGCATAATCTCCGTATGCAGTAACCGCATTTTATTCCCTTGCATAAGTCACATGCACAAGAACCTCCAAACCATATGTACATCCCTAAGATTTGGCGGCCTAGAGGCCTGTGAAATTGCTTCCAGACATCTAAGAGCTGTGACAGTTAGTTAGCTTGTCTGTTATGCATGACTTAGCTTTGACGCAAATTTGCTAAGTTTGCAGAATACACCGTGACTATACTATCGCTGGACGCAGAGTTTGATAGGCTACTTCTTCGCTGGCAAGATTTCTTAACTCATGAAGCGATCGGGTAAGTGGAATTTCAAAGCTCAGTTACCCTGCAAAAGTGAAAATTAGAATTTAATACTGCCATCGCGGGGCGAAGGATGGGTCTACTAGTAGTTCGGCTGTAGATACGGAGTACATACTCTAGAGTCCGTTGTTGGGATACGGTCCCGCTCCACGGTATATTGTACGTGGTTGTGGTTAAGATCCTTGAAGAAAACAGGTAGCAAAAACAAAAAAGCAAAGGAAACAACAACTTTTGTCTCTGAAAAGATGTGTTGTTGGACAACAGAGCAGCCACAGTCGGGCGATGATTGGCGGTGCAATGAGTTCTCTTTGGGGCTAGTAACGAGCGCCTCTCCTGCTCAGATGATCCCGACCTTCTTCCTCTCCTTCCCTCTCTCCATCCACAACTTACCCTCCCACTTCTTCCAATTTTCCGTCTCGTCGAATTGAAGACAACTGGGAACTTGTACGTTTTCTCAGATATAACGGTTTCTATCGCATTTATCCCCGACAATGCGTGGCGAGGTACGGACCCATCTCCTCATCTTTTATTTACCTGTTGTTTCCCCCGCACTACGCGTTTGGGAGCCCCTCTCCCCTGAATATCAGACCAGCAGAAACAACCCCTCCGCCAAACGCCCCATTGCGACCGGTCGCTTTTTGTGAATGATGTCTTTCTATGTCCTAACCACCATATAGATCTGCCATCTCCACATCGGCCAGGCTGGTACTCAGCTTGGTAACAGTGCTTGGGAGCTGTAAGTCTTCACCGCTTTTTGCCGTAATATCACCACACTCCTAGGCGCTCATCATCTCTCTTCATGAACAATTAGGTATCTCCTTGAGCATGGTCTGGGCCCGGACGGTCGCTTGGATCCCGAGAAGAGCGAGGAAATTAACCAGGGTGCTTCGTTCGAGACCTTTTTCTCCGAGGCTGGCAACGGCAAATATGTCCCACGCTCCATTTTCGTTGATCTGGACCCATCGGTATAGAAAACGCAGATCAGACAAAGCAGCGGTTTGACATAGCTAATCATTATATAGCCCATTGATGAGATCCGTACCGGAAGCTACCGCCAGCTTTTCCACCCAGAAATGCTGATTAGTGGCAAGGAAGATGCTGCTAACAACTGTAGGTCCTTTTTGTCCCGGCGAGAAGAATACGAAACGAAGATGAAACTAACATATCGTAGATGCTCGTGGTCACTACACAATTGGAAAGGAACTCGTTGACAATGTTGTTGACCGTATTCGCCGTGTCGTTGGTAGGTCTCGCTCGGGAGTTATGGCTCGCTGCTGCCGCTAATTCCACCCAGACAACTGTAACTCTCTCCAAGGATTCCTGATCTTCCATTCCTTCGGTGGCGGTACTGGATCTGGTTTCGGCGCTCTTTTACTAGAGCGACTTTCGACCGAATACGGAAAGAAGTCCAAGCTTGAATTCTCGGTTTACCCTTCGCCCCGCGTGTCCACCGCTGTCGTGGAGCCCTACAACGCCGTGCTGTCCACTCACAGTACCATCGAAAACTCCGACTGCACGTTCCTGGTTGACAACGAGGCTGTGTACGACATCTGCCGCCGTAACTTGGATATTCCTCGCCCTGGATACGAACATCTGAACCGCCTTATTGCCCAAGTTGTTAGCTCGATCACCTCCAGTCTTCGTTTTGATGGTGCCCTCAATGTGGATTTGAATGAGTTCCAGACCAACCTGGTGCCGTTTCCCCGTATCCATTACCCCTTGATCTCATATGCACCAGTGGTCTCGAGCAACCGCAGTTCCCACGAAAGCTTCAAGGTCAATGATCTTACTCTCTCTTGTATGTACCTACATTGACACTATTTCACCGGTGTATCCTTTTTATGCGGCAAAAAAGACGTCTAACAGTGCATGCAGGCGCCGAACCCAATAACCAAATGGTCGTGTGCGATCCACGTAACGGCAAATACATGGCCGTCGCTCTTTTATACCGTGGTGACTGCGTGCCTCGCGATTGCAACATGGCCATTGCCTCGCTCAAAGCGAAATCCTCTTTCAACCTCGTGGAATGGTGCCCGACCGGTTTCAAGCTGGGGATCAACTACCAGAAGCCTGCTCGTGTTCCCGGAAGCGAACTTGCCCCTGTCGACCGCTCGGTTAGCATGCTCTCCAACACAACCGCCATTGCTGAAGCCTGGAGCCGTCTTGATCATAAGTTCGACCTTATGTACTCTAAGCGTGCGTTTGTTCACTGGTATGTCGGTGAAGGCATGGAGGAAGGTGAATTCTCAGAGGCTCGTGAGGACTTGGCTGCTTTGGAGAAGGACTACGAGGAGGTTGCCGGCGACAGCTATGATGCGGAGACCGGGGAAGAGTACTAATCAGCAGGCGCTGTCCGCCTCGCTTCGGTTGGTTCGATTCTTGGTATGCCTGATGTCCCTGTGTCAAAGTTCAGTGTATCTCATTCTTCTGCGTGTGACAACCCCTTCGTTCGTGCCTAGCGTCCTTTTATTTTCTTGCTCTTTTTTCAACGCACCCCTCAATAGCAGACGCTAGATAATCTGCGGACAACCGTGAAATACAAGTTAATATAAGTTCCACTCTGGAAACGAGGCGCGTAATTGTAGGGGCGCATAGTCTATATATCAACATGTGATCTAAGGGTCTATGGTACAGCTTGTTCTATTAATCATCACCAGCCACCTCATGCTCTTGAAGAAACTTCAAGGTCCTTTCGTATGTCCACATGGTGACCGCGCTCGCCGGGGCAGCTTTGAACAGACTGACCGTCAACCCACGATACAAGCCCCTGATACCATGCGTCTTGTAAATCATCGCCACAGTACTAAACACACCCCGGTACTCCGGAATATTCCGATGGACGTATAAGGCCCGTGTAGGGCCCTGAACCTGCAAGCGTTTCCGTACTAGATCAAGTGGGAACACACCAGTCTTTGCGAGCACACTGGCAGTTACGCCGGCAACGGCGTCCCAAGAGCCCGGCGGCAGGGGCAGCATGTCATCATGAGATACGGAAGCCATAACGGGCCGCAGTGTTTCATATGTAGCGAAGAATAACCCCATATACGGAACAATCTGCCCTACAGCAGCACTGCATCCACGGAAGAATCCCGCGCCGCCCTCATGCCTAGCTATTTCCCTCACCGATGTAAAAAGCGAGCCATAAACCCTATGTTCGCCTGAACCCTGCGCTGCGAACCGTGTCCGTAGTAAATCAAGCGGGTATGTCGAAGCCGTCGCGACTCCACCGGCGACGGCGCCGGATACGAAGGACTCGACTGGCTGCGGGAGCCGGTAGCTGCCAAGCTGGGCGAGGAGCTGCGTTGTGCTTCGGTATGCGGTGAACTGGATCGCGCCGTAACAGACGTACATCATTTCTGCGGGGATGTTGCCCTTCCATAGCCCCGTTATGCCTTCTTCGCGGAGGATGGTCTTGATCGTGGAGACGGTGCCTTTGTACACAGGGCCGGTTACGTGTGCATGTGAGGTTGGGTCAGAGAGGGAGTGGATTTGGAGCTGGAGGCGGATTTTCACAACATCTAGCGGGGCGATGCAGAATCTGTTGGATTGAGAAATACACATTAGCTTTCACTACTCGAGCACGGAGAGAGGGGATGCTGCGGATGCTGGCGTACCGTGAGATAAGGCCGGCTAGCCCTCCGGCGAGGACGACTTGTCGCCGTGTGCCCTATAGCCATTAGCGATTGATTCTTGTTTACTAATTTGTATACGGCAGCTATTTGCGTACTTCATCTTTCAGATGCTCCCCACCGGCAGACATGCATGTGACACGTGAGGGGGGTTTGATGGGATCGGAGGTTGTCGGGGAAAGGTCACTAGAGATTGCGCACAGCTGCCTCGGTCATCGAATGGTAGTGAAGTCTTTGCCCTTCTGTCCTCTCAAATTGGTGTAATGGTAAGAGCTGTGCTGATTCTATAGGTGCAGTCTCACATTGAGTGGTTCAATGTTGCGCTCCGGCTTCTTTAGCAGTTGTTCCTGTTTCTGGTGAGGCAAAAAAGAACTTCAAATTGTGCAGTAAATCCTGAATGCCCCCATACTAGTAATACACGCAGTTTTACGTCATCCAGGCACAGGTACTCGGCGATAACAGACAAGATAGTAGCCGTAGGTCAGAAATACTCTTAACTTATTGACTAATTGCTGTAGTCTACTTTAACCAGGATTGTTTCGCGCATTGTAGTCTATAAATATCGAAGTTTCTGCCTCGGTATAAGATCTGGCACCGCCGAATCGGGATTAGGCCCGAGGGGTTAGAGCTTCTCCGCGTTTTTATCTTCTCAATCGCTGTCTTGCGACCTGGAGCAACCGCGCCTGTTCCTGCTCCTGCCCTCGTCCTTAAAGCTTCTTTCAAAGCGTCTTCCCACACCTGCACTGCCATGGCGGTGGTTAGATCTCTAGTTCGTGGCCCCTTACGGCTTCGCAACATAACGGTTCCACCAGCTCCCGTATTGTCTGTTCGAACAGCTCCTTTGTTGTGTTGGCGTCGATACTCAACCCCTGCGGCCAAACAAGCGGTCAAAGGGAACAATGGTACGGCGCAAGCAACCTCAAAAGAATATATCGACTTTGAAGACAACGTATGGGATATGAATGATATTGCCTCCGCAAAAAAGCGGATCAAAGGTGTCTCTTTCGGTCAAGACAGCATCAGCCTCAGCCTCGATCGTAATGGCCGCAGCGAGTCCTATGAGATATCATATATACGGCTACGTGACGGCTGCAAATGCCCTCTATGCGTGGATAAATACTCTAAACAGCGAAACTACCGATCCTCCGATATCCCAGTCGATATAAGCACCAAGGCATGCACGTGGGATGGTGCAACTCTAAGTCTGACATGGAATAAGGATGTTCCCGGTTTCAAGAGCGATCACATCACAAAATATAATGCGGCGGATCTATACTACCCTTGGGACATTCAATGGCATTCCTTCCATTCCACTGGCCCCGAAAGACGCCGTCAAAACTGGGAAGGACCAGAAATGAAGGAATTACAGCACTGGATATCATACAACGACTATATGTACGACGATGAGAAGTTCACAGTCGCTATGCGCAACCTCTCTAGTCTTGGGTTAGTTTTCGTGAAAGACATACCCGACTCCAGAGAAATGGTCGAAAAGATCGCCACGCGCATGGGACCACTACGAAACAGCTTCTATGGATCTACTTGGGACGTCCGTACGGTACCTGAGGCTAAAAATGTTGCATACACCAACCAATTTCTTGGGTTTCACATGGACCTAATGTATATGAAGGACCCGCCAGGCTTTCAGCTCCTCCACTGTTTGCGCAACTCATGTGATGGCGGCGAATCGCTTTTTGCGGACACATTTAAGGTCGCTGCCTATATACGCCATCATGACCCAGAACTTTTCAACAAACTGAAAAACACGTATATTACTTACGAATACCAGCACAAAGAACAGTCCTATCAAAACACGTGGCCAGTCTTCGAAGCATCGCCCAACGTAAATCCTCACAACAGTGTCACGCATGTCAATTATTCGCCTCCTTTCCAAGGCCCCAGCACGCCGAAACCCTCCCTACCGCCGTCGATAACGCGTGAACGGGAGGAAATCCAGGCTCTGCAAGATTTTGTTAATCGCCTAGAAAGACCAAGAAATATCTTTGAACTGAAGCTAAAGCCTGGGGAATGTGTGATTTTCGAAAACCGCCGCGTCGTCCATGCCCGCCGTCGGTTCAACACCACCCGCGGAGAACGATGGCTTGCTGGAGCTTATGTCGATGAAGATGCAGTGCTGTCTCGTTTCCAAGTGTGCAAGGAGACATACCCAAGAGCGTGGCGTTCACTCACTCGCCGCGTACCTTATTGGGATTCGAACCCAAGTATTGATCCTCGAGCTACTGCCAATCCTGAAACCAGCGAAATGGTTGCAAATCTCATGAAGCAGTTACTCGAAAAGGACGCAAAGAAGTAATTGATTGTAACCCTTGGGTGAACTTCACACCGGAAGACCTCAGGAATCCGGGTTACCAGGGAGTTAGGACCAAGAGCTAGAGGCAACGAGATTTAGAGATACGGCAGCCGAAGGCTTAGACGATGAAGACACATGATTGTACGCGGTTTGCTGTAACTGACTGGCAGATACAACCCCCTGGTTGGATATGTCCATGTATGTGTAGCAGATTAGCGATGTATGTTTTATGCGAAATATCCTGGTGCAATTTTCGGTTTTTTTTTCTTTTTTTCATGTACAGATAACCATTCTTCTTAGCACTCAAACATAGAGCAAACTCCTAACAAGTAAGGCCTGTTAATCCGTAATAGTCATCGCTTGGCTTAGTAAATCTAAGAAAATAAGTAAACTGCGGACATGACATATGAGCGCCGTAGTATTTTTATTGTTCGCGTTTAAGCAGTTGCATTGACCTTATTTATTGACAGAGAAGCTGTTGAGGAAATCGGGATCGTTCTCGAGTTCTTCCTTGACCTGTAGAAAGTCGACTTGTTAGCCACGGGAACAAAGCATATAGCGGAAGTGCAGGAAGAAAGAAGATAACGTACGATATCTAATCCCCCGACCAACTCCCCGTTAACCCACAGTTGTGGGAACGTGGGCCAATCCGCAAACTCCTTCAGGCCCTGCCGCACATCCTCATCTGCGAGAATATTGAAGAACCCATACTTAACACTCCGCTCCCGTAGGATACCAACCAATTGTCGGCTGAATCCACACTGAGGTGCACTGGGCGTGCCCTTCATGAATAGCATGACCGGCGCAGCCTTGACTAGCTCCGCAAGTCGAGCAAACAAAGCCTCCTTACTCTGCTCAGGCGTCAGAGCCGGAGCAGCACCACCAGCACCCTGACCCGCGGCAGCCACAGGCGCCTGTGTAGCCGTTGCCGGAGCATCTTCTCTGGGCACGGCCGTCAGCGGCGGGGGGATCGCGCTGCTGCCAGCACCATTGGCTACGCCAGCGCTCGTCCCTGAGCCTGCGTATCGTTCGACAGCTACGCGCACCCTTGCGGCCTCGCTCCCGCTGATGGATTCGAGGATTGTGCCGTCCTTAAGCAGGACTACATAGGGAACGGCCGTAACATCGTACTCTTCCGAAATATCAGGGAGTTCTTCGGCGTTGATGCTGATGAAGGACACGGTTGGTGGGGTCGTGACGGGGTATTGGGAGGCAAGGGCGGAGAGGACGCCGCGCATTTGCGCGCAGGGAGCGGCCCATGGGGCGTGGAAATAGAGGACGATGAGGGTGGAGGGCGGAATGGAGGCGAGATAAGGGCTGAAGGCCTCCTCTGAGGTGATTTCGAGGAGGGTCGACATCGTGTGAGTTGAAACTGACTCGATTTTCTGTGGTGATGTGGGGTGAGTAGGCGGGGAGGAACGGGAATAGACGGATGAGGGAAGTTGTGAGGCGTCTGGCGACTGGCGACTGGCGAGGGAGGGACAGGGCAAGGGAAATAACGAGAGAATCAGAAAGACAAATCAAAAAATGCGACACAGGAACTGATGAATTGAGTGTCGGAGGCGATAAAGTAGAAAAAGAAGACGAGACAGGAAGAAGAAATGACGATTCGGGATCCGCGACCGGAGGCGAATTTGGCGGCTTATCAGATCAAACCTTTTCTCTGGTGGCACGTATTCCGATTACATGATTCTTACACTCAGCCTTTCTTTTCTCCAGCTCATTTATGGGTTGACGCAGGGAGTGAGCTCCGTCGCCACCTTCCGCGGAACTGGCGGTCTGCTTCGCCGGGGGATCAGTTACTGCGCCTACAGAATGACTGGATGATAGCTAGGGTCTGAGGTGACAGAGCGAGATTTGATTCTCCGGTCGTGGGGGTTGAACCCAGGATCAGATAACGAGCAATGTAGCTGAAGGATGCATACGACATATTACTGTATTTAATACAGGACGATCGGCGGTCCACTGTCACGTGAGTATATCGAAAGTTGACCGATTCTTTCGCGCCGGAGGAGAACGATTTCCATTCGAGACAACACCTCGCAGCCGCAATTAAGCTGGTGTTGCTCCCAGTATGCCTAACGCCAAGAAGCGCAAGCATGCTGATTCTGGTCTCTCAGATGATCCAGACCCGGTGGGGGGAAACTCCGAAGCCCCAGCATTTGGACTAGGCCAGACCTTGTCGCGCCTCCAAAAGCCGGTCGACTCTGCAGAATGTGACAGCACCGTTGCTTCTCCTGTGCTGCCGATCACCGGTGACGACAAGTCCCCCGCGGGCCCCAACCACGGTCCAGACGACAAGAGGCCAGCGAAGAAGAAGCGGCTAAACGGCGAGAAAATCAAGTATCCCGTTCTCACGTATGTCGATGGCCGACTGCAGTCCTCCATTCGCATCGCCGATCTCCAGAATCTCCTCCTCTACTGTCTCGCTGACGGTGTTGCGCCCCAATGGATCTCTGTGAAGAACACAACTCGCATTCGGAAGGCTGTCTTCTTGATGGTTCCTGGGTTAGAGCTCGGGATGCTTGACGGAACAATTCCGTTAGATGGCTCTGAAACAAAAGAGGCCACTGGTGATATACCTTCCGGGCACGAGGTTGACACAAAGGCAGCCGACTTCGCAAGGTGGAAAGATGGTCTCCCCCCGGAGGATCGGTCCGATCAGTTCAACCCCCGTCCATTGTCGCGCAACGATATTCCCGAACCCTTGGAACCGCTGGCCGACATGTTCCCTCACGCCTGGCCAATTCGGGCTCCCGGAGATTCAAAGTACAATAAAGTTCATTCACCTTTACAAGCTGTGCTCATGGCTCCATTGCCCAAAAATAAAGACAAAAAAAACTCATCTTCCAAAGGCCCCCGGCCGCCTCGTGTCGACAAGAATTACACCTCCAAACGAACGCCCATAACAACCTTTATAAGTCCTGTCGAAGAGCTCCGCGAAAACGAGTATCCTCTTCACCCAGCGTTATGTCCATCTGAAGATGACAAGCTGAAGCTTGAGGAGAACCGTAGACGGACTGGACAATCTGCAGACGATGGGTGGGTAGACACTCATGTTGAAAGCTTGGAAGCTGGCAATGTTCCTGAATCCCAAATTCAGCAAGGCAGTATGACCGTAGGACGAGACGTTCTTGCCTTGGATTGTGAGATGTGCATCACAGAAGGCGGCGCTTCAGAACTCACCCGCATCAGCTTAGTCCGTTGGGACGGTGAGGTTGTGCTCGATGAGCTTGTCAAGCCAGAACGACCTGTCATCGACTACCTGACCCGGTTCTCGGGAATCACAAAGGAAATGCTAGACCCTGTTACGACTTCACTTACCGACATTCAGCAGAAACTTCTCACTTTCTTCACCCCTCGCGCAATCCTCGTCGGCCACTCCCTCAACTCAGACCTCAATGCCCTCAGACTCGCCCACCCTTTCATCGTCGACACAACATTCCTATATCCCCACCCTCGCGGCCCCCCGCTCAAGGCAAGCCTGAAATGGCTTACCCAGAAATACCTCGGCAAGGAAATTCAAAAAGGCACAACCGGCCACGACTCCATCGAAGACGCCCGCGCGGTTCTCGAACTCGTGAAGCAGAAATGCGAAAAGGGCGAGCAATGGGGCACAAGCGATGCCTCTAACGAAAGCATTTTCAAACGTCTAGGACGGCACAGCCCACCGGGCAAAGCAAACTTGGGGGGAACTGGCCGTACCGGCGCCGTTGTCGACTGGGGTAGCCCCGAGCGCGGACTCGGAGCCCAGGCGGCCGTCGCGATTGGGTGCAGCAATGACGACGAGGTTATGAAAGGCATCACCGCGGCCGTCAATGGTGATGCAACCCGTCCCTCGATCCCCGGAGACGGAGTAGATTTCATATGGGCACGAATGCGTGAACTCGAAGTCTACCGCGGTTGGTGCAATCGCATTCCCGACCCCAAGAACGCGAACGAATCCATGGCTATTGATGGAGAAGCCAGTTCTTTTTCTGATGCGAAAACTCTCTCTCAACTAGTCACACAGACCATCTCGCGAGTCAAAGAGGTCTACGACACCCTTCCGCCTTGTACGCTGTTCGTCGTGTATTCTGGCACAGGAGACCCCAGAGAGGTAAGCAAGCTCCAGGCCATGCACAAATGTTTCCGTGATGAGTACCAGTCAAAGAAGCCTTGGGACGAGTTGACCGTCAAATGGACGGATGCGGAAGAACAGGCGCTGAAAAAGGCCTGTGAGCGTGCGAGGGAAGGATGTGGGTTTATGTGTGTGAAGTAGTGGATGCAATTGTGCGCCTTTCACTACCTGGTTCATGTACGGATGTTTGGGATACCCTTGAAGCTATCTATCTAGTAGTTTTATACCCATATCGAAGATGCAAAAAAACCTCAATAAATCTAAATTGAATATTGAGTAATAATGTCTTATCATAGAAATAGGTCGATGTATATGTTCGTTTCTGTTCGCTAATAGATTTGACGGTACTATCGAGCCTCCTCGGTGTCCATGGCTTCTTCCCGCTGCATGGCGATCTTCGCCATCATATCCCGCGCGGCAGTTTGTGCCTTGCGCTTCTCACTTGATCTTTCATTTTTGTTTCCACTTCCCAGGCTTGCGCGGTGGTTGTTTGTTTCCACATGTGAGTTTTCTTTCTCTAATTCGACAACAGGGTTCGTCGTTACGTCTCTGGCGGTGTTTGCTTGTGTTTCCTCGGCCTCCTTTTCAGGGTCAGCTGTTGATAACCTGTGTCTTGATGGAGGTCGAGAACGACTGCGCAGGCTGCGAGAACGATTGGGACGGTTCTCCAACGGGGTCTCCTGGTTGATAGGGCTTGAGAATGCATGGTCTCGGTCGCGGTTATGGGCAGTAGTATTACCGTTTTGTTCATGCAACGGAGCTGGTTTGCTGTTCTGGGCTAAGTTCGGGGTCGCCTGAGTGGATTTTGGAGGTCGTCCCCTTCCTTTCGTGGCTGGTCTGGCCGTTGCGCTGGAAGAAAGACGCGGTCGCTTTACGGTGGTCTCGTCTAGTGAGCGTGACTGCGGAGTTTGCGTTGAGTGGCTAACTTCAATCTGGAGCTTGGGAGATCTTGAGGTGGTCGGGTTGTGGGCTAGTTCCAATGGAGTTTCGCGGTCTCTTAGAGGGATCTTGACAACAGGCATGTTCATCTCATGAAGAGGAAAGTCTACCATGCTATCTTCACCATCGTCGTCGTCAAAGGAGTCCGCAACTGGTCTATCACGGCCACCTTGATAGTGCTCTGGAAAGGGGAAGGGTCGCTTTCTGCTTGTCTGGAGAAGGCCCGGAGTCCCAACTTCTGGGAGAAGTGCTTCTGAAGGTAGAGGCGGGAACGTCTGCCTTGCTGGTTGTTCCTCCATGTATCGATTGCGAAGCTTTAGGGCCTCGATCTCCAGTTTCAGTTTCTCGATCTCGTCTGCCTTTGATTTCAGCTCTTTCAGCACTGTCGTGACCATATCAAAATCGTCATGTGCGAGGTCCCCTGTGTCATTTGGCCGGTTTGGGCCGTTCAGCTCGATCCGCATTGCGGTAAATGATTGCTTTAGCTCGTGCATAGTGTCGTGGAGGTTGCTGACCGAGCTGGAGATAAGATCCAGACTTAGACCTTGTTGTTGAATCTGGTGTTCCACAGAAGGATTATAGTTGTCGATTTCGTTTGGCCCCGTCGTCACGAGAGCTTTATGGTGAGCCCGTACCTTGACCTCCTTGGAGCTGGAAAACAAAAGACCTTCGAGCACTCCGTCACCCTGTTTAAACGTAGGGTCCACTGTGCGCATGGTGACAATTTCGCGGAAAGAAACCTTTGACAACTTCCAAAAAACATTTGGGCTGAGCAATTAGCCTTGGACTTCATGAGCTTGTTGACTCCTTAGCTAAACTCACCCAGTCTCCACAATGCAAAGCACCCCCAGCTTTTGTTGACAAAGTTTGCAACTAATCTCCTGGACAATGCGCCCCCGCATTACACTCAGTTCGGAAGATTGCGGTATTTGTTTCTTCTCGGGAGAAATAGAGATGCGGTGAAGCTCGATGCTTAGCCACCCAGCAGCCACCGAATATGAATTCGAGAGTTTCGCCCATTCGTTCTCCAACGCTGCCAGAGAGCTGGAGCATCGCAAACACTGGCAGAGGATTGCCGGACGCGTGAGCTTCGAGAGATCCATGCTGTAGAGTCGTTGATGATCCGCGCTAGGGTCGACTGTCGGTGTGCGCCACCTATTTTGAAGAAAGTTGAGAACACTGCTAAAGAATTGCCGCGAAAGACTCCAGAGGGGGTTCTGGATCGCTGAGTCAGCCACTGACAGGGACACGCTGGCGGGACTGCCATCCCTGATTCGGCCTATCGATAAGAGCTGGCTCTCGAATTTCGTCATCTTATCTGTATCGGGTTAGACCGCTTCTTTGTCCCCGTAAATTTCCCGAGATGTATCAGCCTTTCAGTACGACCAGCACATATATAGTCTAGTTGATATCTGAGCTTCTTGCTGGCCAATGGTTGACTTATTCAAGTGGGGTACTTTACCAGGGACGAAAACCTATACGATCCCTGACAACGACGGTGAGCGCATGAGTCTTGGTTGCTTCGCTTCACCAGTCCACTCATGGACTGGAAACAACTCGGACTTTCTAATTTAAGCACTTTAAAGGGACTGTCTACTGCCCTCTTACAAATTGTCCTCGGGCTGTTTAAAGTTCAAGCTTCCGGTGTAGGTTTCGGTGATCCTCCAGCCGCTCGCCGCGTTACTTTGTGTACCCCACATCGCGCTTAACATGGATACGACTCTGCCCAGGTCGATGGGAGAATATCCGAGTTCTTCTCTCCAACAAGTGTCCCCATTGGAAATCGAACCTGAATGAAACGGTTTGCCAGGCCCTTATTTCGTCCCCGTCCGTTCCGACCGAGTTTGTCTGTTCTACAGGTTAGACACAGCTTGACTCCTGTCGCGAACATGGGGACCTCATCAGATACAGCTGATGGCAAGCCAACAGCATGGCATGGAGCTGGTGCCGCCGAGTTTGATCTACGGAGTGAGACTAATCTATCACTTGACCTTTTGACTGCTCATTATTGGGTCATCAACTGACTTTTTCGGGACAAGGTGACACTATGACCAAGCCAACGCCGTCTATGCTCGAAGCGATCTGCCAGACGACCCTATTAGACGATGTCTTTGAGGAGGACCCTGTTACGAACGACCTACAAAACTACGTTGCTATGCGCACTGGCCATGAAGCGTCGCTACTGGTTTTGTCGGGCACAATGGGCAACCAAGTCGCAATCCGTACCCACCTGGCTGAACCCCCGTACTCCGTCGTCTGCGATCACCGTTCTCACATAATTTGTTACGAGGCCGGCGGTGTTAGCGCCTGGACGGGAGCTACTGTTTTGCCAGTCGTTCCGAAGAATGGCATTCATCTTACTCTTGAGGATATTAAGAAACGAGTGGTGATTAGCGATAACATTCACACCTGTCCCACGAAGTTGGTAAGCTTGGAAAATACGCTGGATGGAATGATTATGCCGCTTGAGGAGGTCCGCCGGATCACAGAATGGGCCCACAGCAATGGAATTAAGGTTCACCTAGACGGCGCGAGGCTGTGGGAGGCAGTCGCTTCCGGGGCTGGAAGCCTAACCGATTTCACCAGCCTCTTTGACAGCGTTAGTCTGTGCTTCTCGAAAGGTCTTGGTGCACCAATTGGGAGCATCATAGTCGGGTCGGAAGTCTTTATTAAGAAGGCACGCTGGTTCCGCAAATCCATAGGAGGTGGCGCTCGCCAAACTGGAGTTTTAGCTGCAGCTGCGCGAGTTGCGCTTGACGAGACGTTTGGGCTGGATTCTCACGGTCAGCAAGGGAAGCTTGCGGGGACGCATGTGAAAGCAAAGCGTGTTGCGGATATGTGGACGAGTCGTGGAGGTAAATTGGCTTCCCCAGTTCATACCAACATGGTTTGGCTGGATATAGAGGCTTCTGGGCTTGGACCGAACGACCTCGCAGAGATTGGAAATGAGAAAGGATTGAGACTCCTGGGAAATAGAATAGTTGTTCATTACCGTCAGTCGACCCCGTTCGTTTTGTTTATGCAAATAATCAGCACTAATTCTTCGCAGAGGTTTCGGATGATGCCATTAGCCGGTTGGGGGAGGTATTCGACCTTGCCATGAAGGGACAGTACCAACAGAGCAGTGACACGAGCAAGCCATACGGGAGTCGATGAGCCACGAACCGTTCGTCAGCCGTCTATCGTCTTAGTATGCCTTGTTCAATCTACAGCTACGTAGACAAGATGCCCACCACATTCAACGCCGAAATGAAGTAGGCATGTCATGTTTTCAAAGAGAACGATGATTTCATAGCAGCCATATACCCTCATAAAGATCGTCTATAGTATCATCGCGGCGGAGAAATGCCAGTCGCCTCGTGTACAGAGGCATGTAAGGAGCGGGACAATAGGTATCCGCCCAACTAGCCTCAAACAAACCTTGGAAGGATCCATGGGTTCTCCCAGTGAGCTCTAGAAAGCGGCGTTTTTATTGGCTGCCCAAGGTGCTGCAGCCCCAGGAACGCCATTGTTGATGCCTTATTTCTGCCTGGGCGCTCCTTCAAGCCTCATAAAGCTGAGCCATCTCCCGAGTCTTCCTGTGCGTTCCTTGGACGACGAGTCGACGACTCGAACTAGGTGGTCACTTGTCTTGTCCCCGTTGCCGACTCCGCTCTGTCAAGCAGAAGCTTTGACCAAAATCAACCTTGCTGGTTGTGTTTTGGATGGCTGAAGCGGATTTGTCAACTGTGTGCGTCCAAGCTCCATCTGCCCTTTGTGATTGTGAAGCACCTCATGACTGACTACCAGTTCCCACTATAGAAATACGTCGTCCTTTCCTTAGCCTCCGTACATAAACGCTCCCTTGTCGCTCCCTTGTATCAATGACCCCTCGCTGCAAATCTTGGACCGCATTTTGGAAATAACTGTTCACCGCTAGTGTTGGATTGCAGTGAGAATCTTGGACTTCGTGAAAAGACCTAGGCGTTTACGTCCTCGACAGTTTCTGGTTGCATCATACCTAGCAGCGACTTTCTTGGTACAGCGCTGCTTCAGGCAGGCCGGCGGACGAGATCTGTCAATAGAATCCAGAAGACGGCAGTCAAAGTACGCATCTTCTCATCCTTCATACTGCATTTATTCCTCACTTTGCCTGTATCCTGAAAGGTAAAGTGACCGGCTGTTGACTGTCAAAGCTTTGCCGGCATTGATACTGAATTCAGAATACTGATGCAGGTCAGATCAATGATATGGACCATCTGTAGCACCACGCTGGCTACGCAGAAACACTCATTCGACCTCCAGGTCATCAAATGCTCATAACTCTCATCGTTGAGCTCCATCCCAGGTGAAGTCTTAGCGACGACCGCCCCATAATGGAGGCAACGCAAGAATCAACTCAGCCATGCACAGATCCTCGGCGCGCGGGGCTTAATAATTCTGGACTGGGTGAACAAGATCTGGGAGACGTCATATGTATCCTCCATCCTAGCTCTCCAGCGGCCCTTGAGGCAGTAGCTGCAACGGCGCACGTCGCACCATGTCATATCCTCCAGCAGGACGTGCGACATGGAGGCTCTCTAGACATTGCTCTTAGACTCTCGTCGGAAGTGAAAACCCCAAATATGGGGTTCTGCTTTGGACGTACGCTCGGCCGTTCCGACATTCTCCTTGCTGCCGACCCCAATTCGAGGCGCATCTCCAACACTCACTTTCGCATTTACCTCACAGATCAGTCCATTCTCATGCTTGAGGACATGTCGACTAATGGCACTATTGTAGACGATTTCCGTCTTCGCAAGAAAGAAAAGGATAACAGCCGAATGCTAGTCCATGGCTCCGTTATCCAAGTGGTCAACGGGGAGAATTCTAAAGACGAGGTCAAGTTTGTGGTACGCGTGCCCAGTAGGGATGGGTATAGTGATACGTACAGCAAAAATCTCGAAGAATACATTGATGATCACGTTCTAGAACAGCGACCCGGCGCTGTGCAACCCTCGCGCCGCATACCGTCAACGCATAGTCTGCAAGCATGGAATACTTTCGGGATGCATTGGTCAGGCGGCCCGACATACAATGTCACAGGGCAGATAGGAAAGGGAGCTTTCGCAGTGGTGTATAAGCTGGCCACAAAGCAGCATGGTCAAGTCTTTGCCTGCAAGGAACTCGATAAACGCCGTTTTATGAAGAATGGTATTCTTGATCAGAAGGTCAACAATGAGATAATGATCATGAAGGACCTTAAACATGTAAGTGTTATAACCTGGAGCGAGGGAGTTTTGGCTAACGTTAGTATTCAATAGCCCAACATCGTACAATTCATTGAGCACAAAGAGTATGATCGATACCTTTACATCATCATGGAATACGTTCCTTGTGGAGAGCTGTCTGCATACCTGTCGGTTGGAAAGCTCCAGGAGGAAATGGTTCAGACCATTACCCGCCAGATCCTTCATGCGCTGCGGTATCTCCATAAGCAAAAGATTACCCATCGCGATATCAAGCCAGACAATATCTTGATTGCATCTCACGAGCCTCTGAAGGTGAAACTTTCCGACTTCGGTTTGTCGAAAGTTGTTCAAGAAGAGACCTTCCTCAAAACCTTCTGTGGAACGCTTCTCTACTGCGCACCAGAGGTTTACCCTGAATATGAGATGTATCGCCGCGGCGATGTGAGGAAACGGCGCAGGCTAGGTGACCCGTAAGTTTCCTTCTTTCCCGGGCAGTAAATCGCCTTTCGCTGATAGAGTAGGCCTCCGAAAACCTCGCCCTATGATCAATCCGTCGATATGTACTCCTTGGGAGCTGTTCTCTATCATATCTTGGCCGGTGTTCCCCCATATACAGGCAGAGGCGATGATCGAGGAGCCCAGATGCTGCGAACTATCATGACCACCGAACCGAATTATAATATTCTACGTAGCGCTGGCGTTTCAGAGGCGGGTGTTGATTTCGTTTCTAAGCTTCTTAGCCGCGACCCTCAGCTTAGGCCTAGGGAACGAGAATGCCTCAAGCACCCATGGATTGTTGATGTCCCAGACCTCGACGAATACGAAGATGACGATATGACTTCTGATCCGTCGGACAGACTTTCCGACATAGGTGAAGATGCCGAGGAGTTGGATGCCTCTCAGCTCTCACTGGAGGAAAATCCAGATTTTGAAGCCGAGCTAGCTCAGAATGACAGTGATTTGACTCAATCGAAGAGGCCTCGAATCGAGTCACCCACCGGTGATATTCACTATCCATCGCTCCCAAATATTGGAAACTCTCACGACCTTCAACAGTCTACTCCGAGGCGCCTCTTCGGGGAAATAACCTCGTCCGCTTTACGCAGCTCCCATGCCTTGGGAGACGGCATGGATGCCTTCGAGGATGGCGACTTCAGCGTCCACGATTTTCTTTCTTCAACCGGTGAGTCGATGATCAGTGACGGCATGAGCCTCAACTCCGTCCTGTCCCTCCCGGAAAACCCCATTGCTGGATCGGCACTTAGCTTACAGGGTGCTGAGAACCTGGTTCGGCAGCTCCACATGAATTCGTGGCACCCTGGCACTTCAAGCAACCCTCTCCTCTCCACCGAAACACCAAATCCTCGACCCAGTAAGGATGCCGTGGATACCAATGATGAGTTCCAGGAGCAGGTTCAGCAACTTAACTCTGATACAACTCCCCGTGCTACCAAGTTTAACCGACGGATCGAGTTGCCCATCCCGGATACCGCGAGTGAACGGTCTAGCTCGGATGACAGTGCTACACGACACACAACTGCTACAGACAACTACTCCGCAACCTCGGCAGGTGAGATTTTTGACATCGAACTTGCCAATACCATGGACGCCAAAACCGGTCTGTCAATCGCGGATGATGCTGATACACTGAGTCTTCAGCCATCGGCTGATCCCCATCAAGTCGGCGGCCCTGTGGTAGTTCCAACGCTGCTTATTTCACCAGGCGAAACGCGACCTTTATATGGCAAACTAACAACCGTTCCTGGGTCTATATTCGAGCTTACCCTACCGCTAAAGGGTCGGATGACATCCTGGGGTCGTGGTCCTCAAGCGAGTATCTGTTACCCCCACCCGCTGGATGATCGAGTCCCCGCATACGCCCTGGAAGTGACTTTTTGGACGTCGGGAATCGAGTCGCGTATTGCAGCTGGACAGGACTGGAAAATTGCGCCCGGTCTAATGTCTATCCTTTCGACGAAGACGCGTAGATGTATCTGGGTGAACGATATGGAGCTACACAAGGGGCCAGATGGAGCTGTTCACTACGGCAAGTTGTACACCGGCGACATCATTACGATCTACCGCGGTCGCAACAAATTTTTGAAATTCAGATGCGAGTTCTACCTCGGTGACAGCATGCGTGAGCGGCCAGAGCGTGAGAAGGGATTCTCTGTGCGCAAATTCCTGATGCCTATAAATTCGGCGACCAATCAACAACCAATGCGGCAGAAGACAACTGGAAAGGACTAATACTATGTGTGTATACTGAGGGATTGGCGATATTGGTTTAAGGTAATTCATTCTGGACTTTTTACAGCAGCTTGGAAAGAATGTAAGTATCTATACCTGGGTTGGGTCTAGTGTTGCGTTTTGGCGTTCCCATCTCGAACAAGAGAAACACGCAAAAAAACATGGATAAGCAAAAGCCATCAGCTGGTGGGTGAGAAAGAAACCTTTGGAAAGCGACTTATGTATCTGTACTCGTGCTCATCTAGAATAATGTGAATGCCATATTACTTACAAGGCCACAATGTGGCCGCAAACGGTGCCTCATTTGCATAACCTTGGAACTTGCGGTTCGTCGCAAAGCCCACTCACATAGTGGCGCTCCTTGAACACATCCTCCCATGTTGACCACTCAGAAACAAATCTCCACTCGAAAAGAATGAGAGCGACAGTAAACGATCAGTTTCTTCTGGCTTCAAGGCCCACTGCATGTCTCATCTCAACCCCGTGCGCCTGAGTCTGTAGTCTCACCATTGAAATCCAAGTCGGGATCCATCCTCCCTTCAAAAAGGCCAGATATAAGATTAAGGGCAGTTCCAAGACACACTCTAACATACAAATAACGAAAGCTGCTGTTCTCTCATCCCGACCAGAAAACCTATCTACAACCTTGAATCCACGGAAGTCAGACCGTAGTGGTCGTGGATCCCCTAGCCCCAGACGAAAACGGGCAACCGTTCGCGGCAAGCTCCCCTCGTTCCAGACCCTGAGGCCCTGAGGAGCGGCCCCGGAAACTTTCTTTGGCTTCAGCTTTCGTGCCTTCATTCTTCACATCCCGCTTCTGTCTCGGCCCGGGCTGGGTTTTCGAGCTCCATTTGCTTTCTAATAAGTTGCGCCAGATGGCCGCTTTGACGGCCCCCCTGCATACTACACAGTGTTCCGTCCTCGCCCTTTGCTTGCGCCGTTTCGCTCCCCAGAGAAAACGGTCCCTCCTTTGCGCTCGCGCAACAATAAGTTATCGCATTACGATCGTCGCTTACCGATTACGTACGCATATATTTTATCTAGACCCTCTTGTTCGGTTTTGCGCATACTCGAAGTAGGAGCTCTGTGAAGCCCTTCCTACCGTCCCTATCTCCGCCCATGTCCTTGACTCGATCGCCCTCACCCCGCCCGGGAGGAGGGTGGTCTAGCCCCGGATTGAACCCAGGTAGCGGCACCTCAAGTCCCCACGCTGGCTTATACTCCTCGAGTCCCTCCGATCCATGGCTCGCCGCGAAAGCGAAGAGCGACGAGGTCCGCGGCTACCCCTCCTTCTCGACAAAGAACAACGGATTCTTCTCGCGCTCAAAACGTCAAATTACCGCAACTTTTCCACGATTTCGAGGTGCTAGGTCGCCAAGGGCATACAGTGAGAAGGACGGGTATACGCATGGACAAGGTCGGGGCTGGCACTCGAGGTGGTTTGGAAGGATTGTTTTGCGGCGCAGGAGGGCGCGGTTCCTTCTGGCCTTGGGATTCCTTCTGCTTGGATACCTTTTCTTTTGGAATTGTACGTTGTGCCAATTCCGCCTGTTGGATTGAGTGAGTGCTAAACCTGGGATTTGTCTAGCGTTCGTTGAGATCTTCAGACGATCCACATTCGGCGGGGGTCGCAAGTTTGTGATTATACTTGAGTCGAATATTGAAGGTGGAGTTATGGAGTGGAAAGGCGCAAGAGAATGGGCGATCGAACGGAACAGTGTCTCAAACAAGAAGGACTATGTGCAAAGATGGGGATATCAGTTGGAGACTGTCAATATGCTGGCGAAGAAACGCTATTCGCACGAATGGCGCGAGGGCTGGGAGAAGGTCGACATTCTGCGCGAGACCATGCGCAAATATCCCGATGCAGAATGGTTAGCCTACCAAGAGAAGTATTCTTACAAAACCATTGCTAACGCCGGTCTAGGTTCTGGTGGCTCGACCTCAACACATTTATCATGGAGCCATCATACTCTTTACAAAAACATCTGTTCAGCCGCTTAGGCGAGATATCCTACCGGGATATCAACGAATACAATCCGTTGAATATCACACACCCACCGGTACAGGTTTACCTGGACGAACTCTCCCGCTCAGCGGCCGGGGACAACGACCCTTCTTCAATCCACTTTCTGCTTTCCCAGGACTGTGGAGGCTTCAACCTCGGCTCTTTTTTCGTTCACCGATCTCTCTGGTCTGAGCGGTTACTAGACATCTGGTGGGATCCCCTCACGTACGAGCAGAGACATATGCAGTGGGAACACAAAGAACAAGACGCCCTAGAGTACATATACGCATCGCAGCCATGGGTCCGAAACAGCGTTGCATTCGTCCCTCAACGCTACATCAACTCCTTCCCGCCGGGAGCATGCGGCGACGAAATGGATCCCAAGGTCCACTACATGGAAGGTGGACGAGACTTCCTAGTCAATATGGCCGGCTGCGACTTTGGCCGTGATTGCTGGGACGAGATGTACCAATACCGGGAGTATAGCGCATGGCTGAACCGCGGTCTATGGGAGCGCATAAAGGATGGTTACGTTGACATGCATTATGCAATCTTTGGCGGCAGCGAGGGTGCTGGATACGCCGTTGAGTCACCGGAGGAGTAACTCTGCTTCATTTACATTGATTTCTTTTGGCTTGTTTTACTAGCATCCGGACAGGGTCTCATCGTTGGGTTAGCTGCTTCACTTGGCATGGCGTTGGGGTTGTTCTCGGTTTGATTCATTAGCTGTGTATGACGTATGTAAATATGCCACAACTCATCATACTTAATTGCATCTCGCTTATAAGACTATGGCCCTCAATAATATTTCATATTGTATTCAACTTGGTTCTACTTCAGTATCTATAAACGTCACGTGACCAATATCAAAATTGCACAGCTGGTTCTTTCACACCCCGTCCAGCCTGACCGCCAAAAATACACCCAATCACAGCCCCTCAATTGCATTACAACTTCACTCCTCATCCGGCAGAAGCCCGAACAAGCCTTCAACGTTCTCCAAGCTCCGACTCCAATTATCAGCCTCGCTCGCGCCCGCGATTCTCCCTCCCGAACCACCTACACTCCTTCTTCACTCCGAAAGAACTTAACCACCGAAATGCCGACCCCCGAGTCCCCCGCCTTCCTCGCGAAAAAGCCCACCGTCCCGCCGACCTACGAGGGTGTCGACTTCGAAGACAACGTCGCGGTCCACAACGCCCGCGACGCCATCATCCGCGAACAATGGGTGCGCTCGATGATGTCGAGACTTGTCGGCGAGGAATTGGGCAAGTGCTATGCGCGTGAGGGAGTAAACCATCTGGAGAAGTGTGGGAAGTTGAGGGGTGAGTTTGCTTCCGTTTTCTCCCCTCCCGGAGATGCAAGATGCTGGGTTGGATGGAACCATGGATGAAATTGAGATTACGGTGAATTGAAACTAACGGAGTTGCGTCACAGAGAAATACTTTGAGCTGCTGAGCGAGCGCAAGATCAAGGGTTACCTGTTTGAGGAGAAGAACTACTTTGCGTCCAAGTCAACATAGGTTGTTCGTTCCATGACGATTGAACGATCAAATATCGGGGCTTAGAGAGTGATGGTGGGAGAAGGGATTAGATTTTCTTTCATGTGTGTTTCATTTTTATTATACGGTCTGTCTGTCTACGCCGGCCGGCCTGTGTGTGGGTTATCGAATGGCATTGTGATTTAGCTTGAACTGAACTTATCATGTACATCAATGTACTTTTTTACGTTTTACCTCTTGGTCCGCATGACCTACAAGTATAGTGGAAGGAGGAGGATATTTGAGGCTTGCTCTTTTTGGTGCTGGGCTTGACTGTCCAAATGCCCAAAAGATCGCATTAATTTGAACAATATTTGAAATATATCGAAGTATTTCAACAAGATATTAGAACGGTTATCAGTAATAAGTACTATCTGGCCTTTCAGGAAAAGCGCCGGGTGTGGCAACCCGTGTATGCAGCTCCGCCGGACTCTCCACATCACTGTCTTCACCCTCGAGCTCAGGCAAATAAAGTTCCGTAGGCGGAGCGCGCATGCGAGCTAGATGTTCCTCCTCAAGGGATGGAAGCTTGAAGGGAGCTGGTGAAGGATAGATGTCTCGGCCCGAGGGCAGGTTAGTGAGGAAATCTGCCGAAGATGGGATTAGTTGCGTGTTGATCTGCATATCCTGTGAGCGGGGATAGTCATGGGGACAGGTTGACAGTTCACTTACAGTATCATTCATCCGAGCCCACTTCGTCTCCAGCATGTCGATAACTCGCCCCTCCTCCTCGCGGCCAGCGTTATCCCCCGGCCCAAGCTCGCCCTTCTCCACCCGCTCGCCCCCAGCGCCTTTCTCCATGCGGCGTTCTTCGAGCCTCTCTCGGAATCCCTGCTTGAATTTCGACAGGCCCCGGCCCTTTGGAATATTCTCTTTTCCCCCAGACCCAGTACTCCGTAGTCCCAAGGCCCCCTTGGCCGCCCGAAGCCAAGCAATCCCCTCCCCAATCTTTCCCGCGAGTTCTGCGTCAACGCCGAAAAACCGACAGGCTCGTGCCCGCGCAACAAGGCCAAGAACACGCGCGTATGCGACAACATCCTCATCGACTCCCGCCCGCTTGCCTTCCGCGCCTACGGAGCCTAGTCCGGTATTTGCCTGCTCAGCATACTCCGCTGCGCGGATACACAAGCGTGCAAAGGCATGCGCGCGGACCTTGGGTATCTCCGGCGCCCCCACCATCCAGTCTTTGTCATTTGGATTCCGCGCTTGGATACACGCCACAACGTATGAGTCATCCTTTAACACAGCGAGGAGTGTTGCTTCGGCCAGTGCGAGAGATGACAGCGCCACCTGTGAGGCCGAGGATAGCTCCGGCGCACTGGATGTCTCCAAGCAATTCGTGAAGTAGGGTGATGAAGATAGGAGCGTGTGTATGGATGCCGCTTGCAGGAGGTTCTTGGCTGCGTTTTGGATGGCTGCTGTGCGTTGCTCCGAGGTGGGGGTGGAAGACGCATAGAGGGTGTGGGTGACGCCTGATCGGGCCAGCGAGCTGAGCACGTACCCCAATGTCGTGAGCGTGAAGGCAAGTTCATATTGTATGCCGGGTCCGCGCGTTCGGCCGGATGTTGTCGGGCGCGAGGACTTGAGGGAGAGAGAGTTTGAGGCGAGTGTAGCTCGCCATTCGGGCTCGAATTCGGCACGCGGGGTTACTTCGATTTCTTCAGTTGGAATAATGGAAGGCGCGCCAGTAATATCGATTGGTCGCCCATTGATCCCTTGGGCGATTGTGACGAGGTATGGCAAGTAATCGTTCAGTGCGGAGAGGACGGAGTTCAAGTGGGAGTCGCGTTGGGGTCCGCGGGGTAGACGGCTGTGGGCCTTAAGCGCGAGGCGGAAAGCATGTCGGGCTGTAGTTGCCGACTGCGGAAGGGATGGATGCGTGCGTGACGAGAGATGACTCTGGAACGAGAGATGTGAGGTTGTTGGAAGATCAAAAGCATACACCATGGCGATGGTTTGGAAGTGGTGTGGAGGGGAAGTTTGGTTAGGTTGGGCGTAGTTGCGGTTGATGTCACCGCCAGGCCGAAGCCAAGAGCAGCGCCAGCACCAGTTGATTAGGCTCGTTTGTAAGCTAAATTGCAGATATACATACATGTTGTTGACCTCAATAGGCCTCCATAGTTTGACAAAACGTTCATCATAGCCATTAACCCGATCTCTTCCCCAAATACATCCCCGTTATCCTTCCTATGTCCGTACCTTCGGCCAAGGGAACACGCTCTTAGTTAAGAACCGCGGTCACGGGTATGTTCTGCCATACCTATACATTCAATGGCTTCGTCAAGTTCGGGCGCATAACTGTTACGCCGTCAGGGTCTCGGTCGAACAACCACGCCAGCCAGCTCGGCGCCTCCATGATCAGGACATTTCGGATGATTTTCGATATCATGAAAGTGTGGCCGTTCGTTTCTGTCTTGCGAAGACGTAGTCGCTAGTAGTTCAGAAAATAATGAATGCTCATGCTCAGCATGAGGCAACTTCATCAATTTTCCCCATTTCACACCTCCATGCCTTCAGTATCGGAAAGATTACTCGGAGCACTGCTGACTCCAGACGAGTCGCTGTCAGCCATATATGGCGCTCGAGAGCGCATCTGGGAGCTCCATTCCTGGATTGTGGCCGCACCGCCTTCAATAACTATAGGATGGTCTTCGGCATTCTTCCCCAGAACCGTTCCAGCATAGCGAGACTCTTCTCCTGTCTTGCTGTGTTTTTTCTTCAACGCCGTGAGGTAGTCTTCTTTCTCAAGAGAGTCGGCGTCAACCACGTCGCCTTCGCTAGGCACGAATCCGGCGACTCGTCGTATCTCGCGATTCGCGGGGCCCGCAAACCAGGACAAAAAGCCCTCTAGGCCTCGCAAATCTTCTTCGCCCTGCCACCACTCCTCCCATTCTCGTAACTGAGGCCGCAAAGCGCCTGCATCTTGTAGCGCTTGGTAGACATCTTCTAACACTGGTACGGGGTCGTGTGGGTGGGCGTTTGCGGCATGTTCTGATGTGGAGGATGCCAACAGCATCATGTATCGAGCGGTGAGATCAGATATTGTATCCAAGACTGATGGACGCGTGGCATGGAAACCTGTGGCGCGTAGAACCTGGATGATCGGTGGTCGGAGAAGAGCGTTGTGAAGGTTTGGACCGGACATTGTGACTTTTCGGAAGCAAGGCCAGATGAATTTCTCGCTAGCAATAATTCAGATCCGTAGTGAACACTTAGAGGCCGGCGGTGCAGGAGAAATAGAGGAGAATGTGAGAGGCAGGTTGTGTTGGTGGATGTTAAGTTCAAGAGAAAGGCGGACCAGAGCTCCTAGAACTTTGGACCTGCCGCCGCCCGACGTACTTTCTCCTCGACGTTCGTCCGACCTTCCAACACACAACACACTCGAACCTCATATTCAACCCATCAGGGGCTACGCAAGTAGTTGCCGCCTGCAAAATGTCGGAAACACCGCGACCGACCTTGAAACTCACTTTCTCAAAGAAAAAAGCTCCTGAGCCGCCGCAACCCCAACCAGCTCCTGCTCCTCCAGCAGACCAACCACCGCCACTTCAACGCAAACTCACATTAAAAATCGCGCGAAAGCCAACGGAAGAAGAACCAAAGGTGAAGCAAGAAAAGCCAAAGAAGCCGAAGATCACTATCAAGAAGAAGAAGCGACCAGCAGATGAAGCCGTGCCAGAACAACCTTCCGCTGCAAGCGCACCACAACCAGCTCCCGGACCCAAACGTTTAAAGCTCAATCCATCGAAGAAGCCTGGACTACAGTCCATCCGTATCAAGAACAAGGGCCTCGTGCCAAACAGACCGGTTGGCGTTGGATATGACTCAGAAGCATCGGATACCGAAGCCGACCCTGCAATCGAAGAACAGTTTATTCTACGCATGTTACCGGGAGATGACTGCGAATACCTGAAGAATGCGATCGCTGAACGTCGTTTTGACCGATCCGAATTCTCTTTCAAACCACTCACTCGCGAAGGGCGACGCGCTGTCCTCAAGATCCGGGACAAGCAGTATGCCGCTGCCTTGGTAGATTTACCTTGCATCGTGGAAGGCATGAAGAGTTGGGACAGGCGAGGATGGTATAAATCAGCGGATATTTGTCAGATGCTTCTGGTACTAGGACCTATCACTGCCGAAGCTGAGGCTATGGATTACCCTCTTCCTGCTGATGTTCAGCCTCTGGACGACAAAACTCTGCAATACCCTCATGGCTTAGCACCACCTCTCAAATGGGTGAGAAAAAGGCGCTTCCGGGATCGTATCAGCACCCGCACTATCGAGCAGGTCGAGAAAGCAGTCGAAGACCTAATAGCCCAGGATGAGGCGTCCATCGGCCCCCCACGTTTCGAGCTAATTGATAAGACAACGTTTGATCGTGCCGAGGGGCTTGTACAGAGCGGAGACTACGATGAATATGACGAGTATGACGATGAGCAGGATGCTGAAGGCGAAGTTGACGAGGCTATGGAGGAGGTCGATGGCATGTTTGAGGACTTTGAGGACACACTTGCTGCAGAGATGGAGGCCGCCCTAGCTGCGGGAGCAGATGGTGCAGCGCTTGATGCCGTAGAAGATGTCCCTGATAGTGGTGTATACCAGGCAGGTACACCATTAGCGACTAAGCCATCCACGCCAGCAGCAGATGTTGGCCCTGACACGTCAGGCGACGAAAGCGATGCATCAAACGGGGACGATAGCACCCCAGAAGATGAACTCGACGATGAACAGCTCGAGCAACAGCGACAGATCCAGCAGCATAGGGAGGAGATTGCAGAACTGGAGGCCCTCATCCGCTCAGAAACGCTCAAGTGGGAGCAACAAAAGAACCATATCCTCAAGGGCAAGCTAGCCAAGCGTATTCACGACTTAAAGCAAGATCTAGCTCTGAAGAAGGTCTCAATAGGCGAGGGCGACGACGCCGACAACTAAACCATCGCTCATCCTACAGCAATATTTGTTTTGATACCCCACTGTACCTCGATACGATTTTATGTCCACATCTTCAGTTCATTCAGGGATCTTTTAGAGCGTGTATAATACGTTACAACTCATGAAATGAAGTACAATATCTTCAAACTCTTTACCTCCCAACAACTGGATCCCCGGTCGCCTCCCCAACAACATCAGCGGGATGCAACTCTCTATCTTGTCTGAGCTTCCTCTCCCTTCCCTCCTCCCTTCTTTCCTCCTCCAAACCGCCTGGCGGCGTCCTCCCAACCCTCTCTCCTAAAATCCTCCTATGCTCCTCCCCCTTCTCATCCAAATTCTCCAGTGTCGTCACCCCCTCCCCAAACGCGGGCGCCCCAGGGCCTTGCGCCGTCCCCACAGGTCCCGCATGCGCACCCGCCTGGTGCGCCCTATCCTCAATTTTATGCCTCGACTGGCCCTCGACAGCATCCGCAATCGCGCCCTCGTTGGGCTGCTGCTCCACCCCGTAATCGGTATCGACGACTCCCTTGCGATTCATGGCGCTGAGCGAGCCGCTGTGTCGTTGGCTGGTGTTCTGGATGGTGGAGTTTGTAGAGGGCTTTGAGCCCGCGCCACGGGTTATGCTGGGTACGGGGTTTCCGTAGTTGGATGGTTGGGAACGTTGGTCCCGCTGTTCTATTGGGTTGTGAGAGACGGGGTTGCTCGACTGGTTGTAGGCGGATTCCTTGGGGGGTTGTGGTGGTTGCTGGGTGGAGGTTGTTTGCATTTTGACGGTTCCGTTTTCTCGTTTCTGTGGATAGACGGGTTATTCAGAAGTCAATTGAGTGTTTCTAGGAGAGGAATGGAAAAATGATGCGAATATGAATTGAGTGGTTGTTGCATTCGTATCTGCTACAGTTTATATGCTGATGCGGACATGACGTCAAGGGCATCGAATCTCATACTTCAGGTTCACCAGCAAGTGGGTGGATGGGGCTTTGCGGATCAACGTGGGGATCGAGGGGAGTGAAGTCATATCATTTCTCTGTTATCTTATGTACTGCTTGCTCATCCTTATCTGCAATCTTAGATATCCAGTCTTCTTTGATTGGGGGTTTGAGCTGAGAGTCTCTTCTTGCTTCAAGATAAGGCATTGGTGTTGTGCAGCGCGTCGACGATCAATTCGGCTTTGGCTGTTTAGTTCTTTCTCTCGACGAACTCCTTTAAGATCCCATTGACTTCATCTCGCGCCTCAAGCTGCGCCCAGTGTCCTGCGGTGCTAACTCTCTTAAATGTTAGATCAGTGGCAATCTGCCTCATCTGCTCTTCGACGCCGGGTAACTCGAGCTTCGTGGGCTGCGGACAGATCATCAAGACGGGCATTGAGAGCTTTGGATTGATGTTTTCCTGGATCTCATCTGCCTCGTTGATGTTGTTAACTAGAGCATGGTACCATTTAAGCGCCGAACCGTGACTGTTCTGAAGTATCTCATGGTGGATTCCTCGTTCCTATTGTTCTTAGATGATCTGTTGTTCTAGAATAGGGCAAGATGGTACCTACAGCTTCGCTGATATATGGCGCCGCAGGCCCTTTCTTGTCCTGGAGCAGCCAATCTTCTATCGCGCCTGTTGGGCCGATGTGTTCGACCCAAAGATTCGGGTCTTCCGGATAGAAGAGTGTAAAGAATGAGTCGGACTACAAATGTTCAGCGAAAGGATCACACTTGCCACGGGCAGAGGAGCAGGTGGTTAATACATGCTGGTCTAGGATCCTGCCTGCATCATCCTTAACGAAGAACCTTATATACCCGAACCTCTCAAACCCCAAAAACTGTTTTGTCAACGAGTTTACCATCGCAAGGTCGAATCGCTCCGCGGGTTTCGCGTACGGTACATCAAGAAACGTGCACGACAGCAGACGGCTAGGGGAGTGGTCCGCAATTCTTGAAAGAACCGTACACCCTGTGTCATGGCCGACCGCGTGGACTTTGTCAATGGACTCATGGTCCAGAAGCTCAATTATCTCAGCAGCCATATTCTTGCTCTTATACTCATTGAGCTCTGTTGGTTTGGACGTGCCGCCGTAGCCTAGGAGATCTGGTGCAATGACTCCGTAGCCTTGGCCGGAGAAGAAGTGAATCTGGTGGCGCCAGTCGTAGCATGAAGACGGGAATCCATGGAGAAAGAGAAGTGTCTGCGAGGAGGGGGTGGATGGTGGGTGAAAAGCATAGCTGTAGGTATGTCCTGTTGAAAGGATATGGCGCCGTGCAAGCTGTGGAAATGCGATGCTTGCCATATTATGAGAGTATGTCTTAACAGTTTAATATGAATACAATGTGACCGGGTCTTCAGAATGGCCATATATATGCATCCTCTAGTGAGACGGAGACATTTCGGAGACTTTTATTGAGATGGTTGGAATGCATAGCCCCCAATCTTGAGTCAAACAGTAATTGTTCTCATGCTCTCGTTTCAAATCAATCCGCCTGCGACCTGTGGTATTGTTTTGATGAAGTATTCGAAATGTTCTTGAAGGTTTGTCGACCACCTATCCAGGGAAGGGTCTGAGTAGCCGCAGTGGGCTAGAGTGCTAGAAATAAGCTTAATTTAGTCCTTCACACGCCATTCATAAGCCACCTGTCGTTTCCTGAGCCATTATTCAACTCTACCAATAATAATACACATGAAGCATGCGTCTTGAGCGGGTTTCTCGGCCGATATCCATACGCAGGCCTGGGCTGTTCCTGCAGACTACAGTCTTCAGGCTTGACTTTCTCAATGGTCAGCAGCTACGATCAAGTCAGAGGCAGTCGTCATTGCTCATCAGTTCGCACTTCGCATTATATCATATTTTGTTGATCGCTTTTCAATCGCATGATTGCGTGTCTTGTTTGCGCACTGCCTTGAAAATTCGACAAGTATCCCAACCCAATCACTGCTGAAAGATCACGTCAAATTAGATCCACATGTAGTCGAAACAGATCATCACGACCACCATGTCCGAGCTTCTCAGTTCGTCATGCACGGATCGCCAGCGATTGCATCTGGGCTGTTGGTCTGCAATCAAGGTAGATCGGTTTATGGTCTGGATGATTCGCAGAAGTGTACCTTTTGAGAGTATGCACGGTGTGCATTCCCAAGCTGAACTTCGTTATCCCGAATTCCCTAAAATAAGTTATGTAATGGCCAGGAGGCAGAAGTGTTGTTGATGTCAGATGTTGGATCTAGTACAGGTGAAATTGTTAGGCACTTTGAAGGACCTCGGGACTAGTAACGACTTGAAAGGGCCGTCGGGTGATACAAGCAGCTTGCTGCTCGAATTCATCTTATTTCAATCACAATAAGTTCTCTAGGAGTTATCAAGACGAGAAGAGCTCATTGATGAGTAGCTGTCATGTATCCTCGACATGGTCGATACTTGCTCAGACACTGGCAGAGCCAAGCGCCTGAGACTTCTTGACCTGAGTGAAGCTTCCGAAGACTCGGAACTATTCTTCTTGATTGTGCTCTTGGTCAAGCTTGGTATTTGCTCCCTTAAGCTTAGCTGCCGAATTTCGCCATCGGTGACTTGCATGCATTGTCAATAACACTTGAGAAAAACCGAGGGAAATCCCCAGGCATTCGCGAAAACCAACATGCATAGTTATCCATTGAGTTTTCTTTGTTATTGGCAAAGATTCCAGCCATATTTCTTATACCTCGGAGTTTTGAAGCTAATCTATGTCAAGGGGCCTGCGCCTTGGTGGGTTGGATGGTGTGGTTCGCCTTAGCGCAATTCTGGCACGCCATCCCAGTCCTCCATTGCTCACATCGATTCTCTCCCACGGCAGCCAATCTCATATTGATATTCACAACTATGTACCCACACTGGACGATATCTCAGCGAATTGACCTTGACCTATTCCTTTTTCTCCAGAATCCCACCTGTTTCTCGGCCGGTAGACGCATAACGCGATATCAATATGATACTGCGTGACAGCTACCTGAACTATTAGCAATGGGGTTGGGATTGCATCAGGAAGGCAAGAAACAGGGTTAGCAAGCCATGGGCTGTCTCCAACATAAAGTTGAGCGAATCCTCTGCGGGCTGAAATCCTGAGTCGAGATCTCCCAGCTTTCCGCCAGTCTTTTGGCCCGAATTCTCTGGCTGATACCTGGTTTAGACCTTTCTACTATACCATGTCTCAAGCACAGACTGGAATCCATGGGATCGACTTAGTCCCTCAGGGGACTGCCTATGGCCTGCTTATCGGCCTAGGCGTCCTCTTCTGTGGTGTCATTTTGATTGCCATCAAGGTTCAGAAGGCTTATTTGTCTGAGGATTCTGCAACCTCGGAGATGTTCATGGTCGCAAATAGATCAGTTGGGACAGGTTTAACAGCGTCAGCAGTCTTCTCTTCATGGATGTGGATCAATGAAACAGTCCTGTCGGCCGCCATGTGCTACAGGTATGGACTAGCGGTTCCTCTGGTAAGTGCCCTTGTGAATATAGCTTCGAGCCTAAGCTAACAGAAACAGTGGTGGGGATCTGGTCTCTGCTTTCAGATTGCCCTAATGGCTGCCCTTGGTGTTATGGCCAAGATTCGAGTTCCTTACGCGCATACCTCTCTAGAGATCATCAAGATGCGATACGGCACGGTAGGACATCTTGTCTTTATTGTCTTGAACCTGACCAACAACGTCTTCGGCTGTGCTTCCATGATCCTTGTGGGGTCGCAGCTGGTGTATGGGATCTCTGGTATGCACTTTGTTGCTGCCACGATTCTAATTCCCTTGGGAGGTATGGCTGTTTCTCCCAATAAGATAAAAGCAAGAGCTGACCGATCTTAGTGGTTTTGTACACTGCTGTCGGAGGCCTCAAAGCTACCTTCCTAACCGACTTCCTACACACTGCCGTGGCCTTGATTCTCATCATCTTCTTTACGTTGAAGATATTGACCCATGACGCTGTCGGTGGCCTAGACGGTCTTTACGACAAGATAGTTGCTACAGCCAGCGAGAATTACATCTCGGGTAACTACGAGGGATCTTTGATCACTATGAAGTCCAAGGAAGCCATAATCTGGGGTTTGATCTTGAAGTTCGGAAACCTTGCTCTCGTGGTCATGGTGAGTCTGCTCTTACAAATTGTTGGTCTAAGGTTAAATTCTGTAGGATACTGCCTTCTGGCAAAAGTCATTTGCTAGTGAAGTCAACTCCACCGTGCCCGCATACAACCTCGCTGCAGTTGCCGTCTTTGGCATCCCCTGGGGCTTGGGAACAGTCATCGGCCTGTCTGCTCGGGCACTGCACCGCACAGAAATCTTCCCTACCTTTCCCGCCGACATTACACAGGCCGAAGTAGAGGCTGGTCTTGTCATGCCATACCTCGTCAAAGGCTTGATTGGAGACTCTGGAATCGTCGCATTCTTTGTTCTCCTATTCATGGCCCTGACCAGCACGGTCTCATCTTCCATGATCGCCGTCAGCAGTATCCTCTCATTTGATCTTTACAAGACATACTTCAACCCCAAGGCTACTGACAAGAAGCTGCTCCAAGCGAGCCATATCACTGTGGTTTTCCACGCTATCTTCATCACCGGTATTTCAATCGCCCTCAACTACGGCGGCGCCAACATGACCTGGATCGGTTACTTCCGCCCTATCCTCTCTTGCCCTGGTATCATCCCGCTTGGCCTCACGCTCTTCTGGGATGGCCAGACAAAACTGGCCGCAATTCTATCTCCAGTCCTTGGCTTCTTCACGGGCCTCGCCATCTGGCTCGGCACTGCTTATTCGCTCTATGGTGAAGTCAATATGACCACGACAGGCGAAGGCCTTCCTGCGCTATACGGTGCCATCGGCTCGTTCTTCTCTCCGGCCCTCTACTCCGTCGTTATCTCGCTCTACAAGCCCTACAAATTCGACTGGCGCGAGTTTCTCCGCATCGAACTCGCCGAGGAAGCCCAGCTTCACGCTGACACCCCGTCCATCTCTGACGCCGAAACCAAAAGCCCATCAGGCACCGAAACACCCAAATCGGACACAGCAGGGTCCAACGCTGACCCCGAGCGCTCCGCTGCGAACCAGAACGAGAAATCGGCCAGGGTTTCAGCCCGACCGCGAACCTCCCCAACCCAACTTTCGCTCGACGACATTCGCCATCCATTCAGCGAGGAAACTCTCAAGGATCTAAACCGGTGGATGAAGATCGCATGGGCGATCTTCGTCGTCCTTGTGCTGGTCACATTTGTCCTCTGGCCGATGCCGTTGTACCGCGACTATATCTTTACCAAGTCATTTTTCTCTGGTTGGGTGAGCGTTTCAATCGTGTGGCAGTTCTTCGCGTTCTTTGCGGTGGTGATTTATCCGCTTTATGATGGGAGGTATGAGATTGCCAAGGGGGCGAAGGGTATCTGGCAGTCGAGTAAGGAACTTTTGGCGAGGAAGAAAGCATCATCGTGATTCCGATATCACTTGGATATACGACAGTAGATACGTTTTGGGCGGTTGGAATAAAAGGAATGATACATAGTAATGTCATTTAGATACATAATTTTGGGCGGTTCTCGCAAGCTTCATTTATGCCAACATCAAAAATTTGACCTTATATATCCCCCAATAAGGCCTTCCTAGCATGGGAATAAGCAGAATGAAGAAAGAACCAATTATTTCGAGTTCGTCAAAAATAAGACGACGCCCAGGAGCTGGTCAGCGGAAGCATGTCATCATGAGATTATTCTCCAACTGAACCTCGGCATTTCCGTTTCAGGTTGAGGTGTATTAATCTTAACCTACTTCTCGTCAACTTACTCCGGAGTACGTTTAAATTCCCACGTGTGATTTGATTTTACGTTTTATAATTTTTAGCTCTGGGTAAAGGTACAGTAAAGTATAAATAAGCACCTTTTCCCTTCCCTTCGCGAGAAAGAGACCCTAGCTGACCGACCCCAAGCCCCAGAAACCCCAGATCATCAAGCCCATTGGAACTCACTGTCATTTACCTAGCGAACCCATCTATTTAAAAATTCGGATAAAAAAAGACGAAATGACAACCCTCTTCACCCTCCCTATCCCGGCCACAAACGGCACGGGGCACATAGTCTGCACCAACCCACCCGCCAACTCCCCAAGCCTAAAGGACTCCCCCGAAACCGACATCTCCAAAATCTACATCCTAACATTCACCTCGCCCCCGGACAACCGCCTAACTCCGTCTTTCATCTCCACTTTCTTACTGGCGCTGGATATCATCGAGCATCGTTACCCCAAGGGTGTAGTGATTTCGACGTCGGGGATCAGCAAGTTCTACAGCAATGGTCTTGATCTCGAGGTTGTTGCCCAGACCGAAGAGTTTCTCGAGCGGTATCTCTGGGTTCTATTTCGGAGGCTTCTTACGTACGTTCTTGCTTCAATAATTTTCCCCTATGTAGTCGACAGGAGAGACTGACAGAAAGAGATAGATACCCGATGCCCACAATCTCGCTGTTAAACGGCCACGCCTTCGCCGGCGGGATCATGCTCGCCATGTACCACGACTACCGCATCATGAACCCCAGCCGCGGGTTCGTGAGCGTCAACGAGCTAGATTTCGGCGTCCCGCTGCAAACGCCCATGATGGCAATTTTCCGGGCGAAGCTTTCGCCGTCAACGTTCCGGGATCTCATCCTCGAGGCGAGGCGGGTTGGTGGGAAGGAAGCGTTGGAACGGGGGATTGTTGATGGTGTTGGTGGGATTGAGGAGACGCTTGCGTTTGTGGGGGAGCGGAAGTTGGTGGGGAAGGCGAACACTGGGATTTATGGGATTATGAAGGAGGAGATGTATGGACGGGTTTTGGGGGGTCTGGATGATCATAAGGGGAATTTAGCGTGGAGAGAAGGAGTTGAGCAGAGGAAGGCGGAGCTGGACAGGGAGGGAGCCAAACGGGTGGAGGAGTGGGAGAAGGGTGAGAAGGGGAAGGCGAAGCTTTGAAGATGTTGATCATTTATGGGAGGCATATATTCATCAGCTCGTCCAGTAAGATGCTACTTGTATGATAAGAAGCAATGCGATGGTTATATCATTCAAATTCACTTAATTTAATTATCCTGAATCATCTATTAAGAACATTCCGCAAAGATCATCATTAATGTCTCATGAATATAGTGCCTGTGAATGCTATAGCAAAGTCGCTCTAATGCAACAAATACCTGTACGTCTCCTCTCCTCTTTCATCTATTCCATATTGCAAACCCTCCACTTCACCAGGGCCATAAACTTCTAATCAACTCCCAACCCAATTCACCCACTGACACGAACACCCACCTGTGCCCCCATCATAACCCCCCTCATCCCCTCCATCCGCCGAGCTCGAGCCCGAACTCGTAATATTGAAGATCCCCGGCGCTGGATTGATCAACTGCCCATTTACCGCACGGTCCTCAATCTGGTACTTCTTCTCCGTTCCATTAATATGAGTGTCCTCTTCCATCCCATAGCAGTAGACCATCTTGCGTGTCGACTGCCCGCCGTGTCGGTCCAGCGTGATGGTGACCGGGTATGGGAAGGAGCCGGGGCGGGCGAAGTCTGTTGCTGACGAAGAAGCGGAGGATGTATCGTCTGTTGATCCAGTGGCTGAACTTGAGTCGGAGTCGGAGTCGGAGGTGGAGTTTGTGGTCTCGCGGTTGAAGAGTGATTTGCCCGACTTCTCCCCCTTCGTCCAGATCTGCACGAGGAACCGCGTCTGGGACCATGTGCAGCGCACACGGGCGTCTTCTCTTGTCGAGCCGCCATTCGTATCATTCGCCTCGTTATCTTTCTTCCCTGTGAGCGGGGTATTCGAGGCGAGGAAGATCGACTTGTCGAAGTAAGTGTAGAAGCCGTAGTGCTCGTCCTCCTTGTCGCGGTTGTAGAGGCGGATGGGCTGTGAGGAGGGGTGTGGGTAGAGGACTGCGGCGGCGGCGGATCCGTCTGATTGTGTTGCGGGTGAGGGTATCAAAGAGCCCAGGTCGGGGAAGGGATCGGTAGTGGTATCGGTGTCGTTGCTCGAGCTGCTCGAGTTGCTGGATTCGCGTTTGGAGAGTTGGGACGAGACGTGTTTGGTCGTGAGGAGGGTGATGTAGAATGGCGTTTCTTCACCTGCGTAGGGCTCCGAGTTCCCGTCTGTTGTTCGGCCAAGGAACGTCTGGTCAGCTGTGGACGGCGGCGAGGGACTCGGATTGTAGAGCTGGTTCGCGCTTCTTGCATTCAACGGCAGGGACCGCGACGCGAGCGTCGTGCTGTGATCATATGACCCATTCTGGAACCGGATCTCGACGCGGAAGTTTGGCTGGTTCGCGGAGTAGGGTTCGTTAGCAGCTTGCTCCTCCTTTGGAAGCGCGCAACTCCACATAGATGAGGGGTTGATGCATCCTGATTCCTGAGTGCGGGCTTCCGGGCCAGCAATTGTCGAGATTCCGGTTGGCATTGGTGGGTACCCGGTCAGATTTAGCCACTGGGATTCCACTGGGGTTCTGTCGCCTTTGTGCGTCAAGAATATTGCGAGGAGGACGGCACCGATTACAATTGAGAGGAAGAGGAGACAGATGAGGAGCCACCAGCGCTTCTTGAGCTTGCGTTTGCCATCGCCATTGCCTTCGCGGTTTTTCTTCCGGCCCAGACACGATTTTTTGGCGAAGAGGGCTTTTACCTTCGATAAAGCGCCAGGCTTTTTGCTGTTTGTCTCTTCCCGTTCGTATCCCATCCGCTGGCTTTGCAGCCTCTGTTGTTCCGTCACGAGATGCGTTGTGTCCTCTTCTGTAAACATAGCACCAGACCCCATCTGTCGGCTTGAAACACCCCCTCTTTCCGTCACAGACTGCGCTCTATCCTGTCCTGAGGCCCGTACAGGCCTTGGGCTAGCAGGTAATCCGACATTCTCACGCGGTGTATACGCCGGTGCCGGACCAGCAGGCATGTTGGTCAGTCGGATTGCGCCCCGTTCCTGAAGACTTTCCGGAGACCGAGGGTAAGGCGACGGTGGTTGCGCTCCGTAACTCGGGGGAGGGATCTGGTCGGGAGAAGGCATTGCGATAGGAGGTGGAGCTGCGCGAGCGGCGGGTGCGGGTGCGGGTGTGGGCATATGTGGCTCCGTGGCTATTTGGGCCGCACGAGACTGCAGTGCTGGTTCCGGTGCTGGTGGTTCGAATGGATTAGTGTAATCAGGGACTGGAGGGGCCACTGGTGGCTCAGGAGGTGCAAAAGCCGCAGGCGGCTGGAAATGGATATTCGGGGCTGGTTGAGCAGCCGGAGCCTGGATATAGATATTGGCCGGCGGCGGAGCAGGTGCACTTTCGATATGGATATTAGCTGGCGGGTAAGCCGCTGGCGGCGGAGCCTGACTGGGTGCAGGCGCAGGTGTTGGTGTTGGGACTTCTCTCGATTCCTGCAGGAACGGATTCGTGGACTGGCTTTCGCTCTGCGGCTTTGGCGAGTCGATCGTCCTAGACAGACCTTCGAGCGCAAGACCAGGGGAGCTGGTCTTTGGAGTCCCTGGGGTTCTCTCGGTGAGGGCACCTCGGGAGCTCTTGTATAATGTTGGAGCCCCCAGCTCCCTAGACATCCTCACGCTCGCATCGTCGGATGGACTCGAATTTATTGATGTAATCCCTGACTTCGGAGAATCGAGATCGTGAATAGATCGAGATCGTGGGATATCATCAATATCAACATCGATAAGAAGACCTCTGCTATCTCCATGTGTACTTTGTATCGTTGGGCTTGCAGCGGCAACGACGGGAATCTTGTCCTTCGGGGTAATCGAACAGACGTGGTTGATGCATTCAAAGTATGGGGTTCTGCTGAAGAGCTCGTGCGCACATGCTTGGTAGTACTCCGATGCAGCGCCCTCGATTGTCTGGCCCGAGAACACCATTGATGTGACTCCTCTATCGGTGGTGCCTTTGTCCTTAGGGCTGCTGCTGTGGACTCCCGGCGTCTGTTCCTCGATACTCCAATCGAAGTCCGCGAATGGGTTGGCGCTGTTCGCATTCTGCCAGCTAGATATCCTGCGTGCGGCCTCTGTTGCTTCGGGCGTGTCTGGAGAGAAATATGACCTCTCTTTCTCCTTCCACCATTCGTCATTGCTACTCAAGCCGGCTGAGTGCGTTGTGATAGCGGGGAGCGGGGGTCGGGTCTCAGTTGTAGGGGTCATTCGGCTTAGGAGGGTGCTAGTTCGACTTAGTAGTGGTGAGAGGATATAGTTCCACCACCCAGTCGAAGCGCGTGCGTTCAGTGTTGTATTGATTGTGAGCCTGTCAGAGGGCCGAGGAATCTTTTCATTAGAGTAGGAGCGAGAACGCCCCGCCGGCAGGGCATCCTCGTCCTCAACTTTCTCGTTCAGCGCGCCGGTCGAGAACGAGCGTCGTTTTCGAACAGAATCAATATTAGTGTTGCTTTCATTACCGGTCGAGTACAGCGCTGGCAGAGCCGGCACGGGAGGCACATTGGACGGGACATGTCCAAGGTACGGCGAGGGCTGGGAGTAAACGCTCGATGCTACCCTGGGCCGGGTATGTTCTGGGCTAAGATGCAGCCAAAAGCTGTCTTCTTTGGCGGGGGTAACCATGATAGAGGGGGTAAGCGGAGTTTGCAGTGTACCTGCACTGTCAAGCTCCTTTGACTTCTCGTCTTGGAATTCGGGCGAGTCGAAGGGGACAGAGTAGCCGATGACAATCGGACGGTCTGTTGGGGAGATCCCGTCGTCTCGGCTACGTTTCTTTGGGCTGTTGGGAGATGGACCAAGCAAAGAGGCTCTTTTCCTTCTGGTCCTAGACGAGTCTGAAGGGTCATCTGGCAGCCTCTGGAACCCCCCTGCATCACCCTTCTTCAAGATCCCCTTGATCTTCTGCGTTGCAGTTCTCTCGTCCTCCCGCACCCTCGACAGAGCCTTGAGATCATTCAGATCCACGAAAGCACCCGGTGCTTCATTCCTTGTGTGAGGCATTGAGCTAGGAATATCGAGATTCAACCCCACCGGCCTATCGGGATTCTTTCGCGCCGTAAACGAGCTCAGGCTGCTGCTGATGCTGTTGCTTCCCCCTTGCTCTTCCGTGGTAGCAATATATGACGAGACTTTGGGTTCGTCCTCTCGGCTCCGTCCAGAAGGCGTAACCTTGTGCACCGGCGCATTCCGCGTCGACATCTTGACAAGGAACTCGAATGGCCGGTTTCGTTCCATCTCTCGATCTCGCTCCTCCGAAGACGACGAGGTAGGGCTCACAATCTCCTCTGTGATTGGCGACGAAAACGGGAACTTTGGGACAGTAGATGTTGGGATGGTCAGCTGCGCCCGCTGTTTCTCTGGGCCAAATAAGCCTGATCGTGGCATCCTTCTAAGCTGTATGCTCTGCTTCATAATCGAATTGTGTTAGTCGCATCCAATCTTCATGTCACGAGGGTATGTTGATCTGACGGAAAGAGCAAAAAAGGATTGAAGAAACACCCACAAGAAGAAACAGAGCTCAATAGAGATTTCAATAACTATGCTGCTAGACAATGCAAGATGCGAATGCTGCGTTGGGTCGAGAAAGATATGATGAACCGGGTCTAGACTTTTATACTCCAAAACATGCAAGATCAAAGAATGGGACAAAGGGAATACGCTGTGAATCAATGAGAACAATGCACAACCAAAGAATAAGCCCTCCCAATCGAAACCTAAGCAGCGCCGTCTATTGTCATTCAGGAGCCATGAGTCATCGAGCACTGAAGATACGGAGGTGTTGATGTATGGGAGTGAGACTTGTAGAGTCACGGAGAAACAAAGAAGCGGAAAGGAGAAACACCAGGAAAGAGAGAGAGAGAGAAGAGAATAATAAGCTGAAGGAAAACTGCTGCAGCTGCAGCACGCGCCCATTTTGTTTATCTACCCAAGTGACCAGGGTCCAGTCCATATTCAGCCAAGCAAGCGAGCCCGCAGGAGCTCGAGCACCAAGCACCAAGGCCTGGCCGAGACTGGGGACACGTCCTGACGACGCCATCTTCTGGATGGTTGGTCTGCAGAATCCAATCTCCCAGAGCTCTGATCCCTGAGATGAAACGGTGTCTGAAGACAGTTTATTGGATGGCATTTGAAGGTGGTTGCTGCAACAGAAAGAACCAAGTGTCGATGGAGGCTAGGATTGGCTGTGGGTTGAGCTCGCCAGCTGTGTAGGCGCTGGGCTCGGGATGGAAGCGCCAGAGGAGCTATTTTTGTTCCGTGGGCCTTTGATTGGCCAGGGCATTGTTTCATCTTCTCCAATTTGATTGTTTCTAAATATTCGGCTGGCAAGATGAATTTGGAGTTACCAGAGTCTATAAATGTATGTGTCGTGCCAGCGTTGATTTTTATGCGGAGTATCATTAGAAAATACCAATGCAGCCAATTCCCTACCCTCAACTCCCGTCCCTGGTATAAGCCTCGATAAACACATCCCATTAAAAGTCACCTGCACTCCATAGATTTTCCCAATGCAAACGGAGGAATCATAAGAATGATGCCAAGAGGTATATATAACAAAAGGAAGAATGAAAGCGTTCCTCGTTGAACAACCATGGTAGAGTATCACAGAAAACCGTCGCTTGAAGAAATATGCCGATCCTTATCAGTTCTAAAAGTAGCATGGGATAGGAGATGGAACAGCGAAAGACAAGACATTTGCTGACGAATACGTCAACCCATTGCCAAATCACCGTCGCTCGTCAAAATACTGTACGCGTTGCATCGGCACGCCAGTCAAAAATAGGCCAGAGAGTATGCAACCGCTCTTGGCCTATTTTAGGCCTCACTTTATAGTAGGAATCGGTTCATGTTCATGCCCGGTTGATTTGAGTGGAGATAGCCGGGGTGCGCCGAGAGTCCTTAACATCAAAGTGTCGAACCGATGCCAAGTCACCTTCGGTCGTCAGAATACTGAATGCCTTGCATCGGCGCAGCAGACCCGCCTATAAGAGGTGGGAGTGTCCGCGGCTGATCTTGTTGGATCCCGGGCCCAGCATTGTAACCAGGGAATATCGGCCCATGGCCCTGCCCATTGGTCTGCGAAGACATCGCATGACGGTCAAAAGGCGGTCGCGGTTGGCCGTTTGCTTGCTGCTGACTCCGCATCTCTTCGAGTTCGATTCGGAGTAAGTCGTTATCCCTGCGCGCATTTTGGAGTCCGCTCTCAAGATGGTTGATATACTCAATGGCTAGTTATTGTCAGTCGGTGGTCGTTTCATAGCTATGTGGAAACCGGAATACCTCTTGTTAGTGTCTCCCACTTGCTAGACTTGTTGTTTTGGTTTTGTGGGAGACGCGCTCTTAGGCTTTCAAAGCAATCCTTCATCTCGCTTCGGCGTTTCCTTTCTGCCAATTTGTGGGTCACCCGAAGCTCTGGTGTTCGACTGTAGGGTGTGTTGTTGGTATGCGAATCGGATTCCATCAGGCCGCGGACCTGTTTGTGCTGCAAGGTATGGTGGTGTATATTTTGTGGAAGCTCTATAGCTAGTTAGTTTACCTTACGAATAGTATAAATGGTATCTTCTTGGGTTCACATACCATGCTGGCCGTGAGGTAATCGCGGTTCGGAGTACATGCTGTTTAGGGATTCGGTAGCGCTTGCCTTGCGCGAGAACTGTGAAGACTTCTCCCCCGAAAAGGAATTCGATCGCGCAACGTCCGGGTCCGGGAAAGCGTAGGCGAGACCAACAGTAGGGGCCTCAGCATTGTAAATCTCGGAGCGAGGGTTCGACGAAATAGCGGGGGCTGTGCGGCCAGCCGCAAACCCACGCTGCTCGCCCCGAGACAAGGGAGACAGAGGTGAGCTCCCCGAAAATCGGGGGCCTCGGTACGCGTTCATATCCGTTGTGATCCCACGTTCCCGCTGTAGCCCTGATACAATCGACGTCTGTGAAGCATTTGTGCTGTGATATGGAGAAGCAGGATTTATATTTAATGAATGAAGCCCTTGATTCATTCTGCTGTCCACACTGCTCCGCCGGGATTCTACAGGCTCAGCAATACTCCCACGCTGCGACGGAGCTTCGTAGTTCTGGTTGAGGGATGGTAATACGGAACTCGGCTGCGATGAAGTAAAGCTTGGGGACGGCTGTGCGCCTGCCGATGGAGGGGTGGTTGTATGTTGGTCACTGGAATAAGGAGATCGTTCGGAGACGTACGAGACACGTTTGGGCGAGGGTTGTTGGGAGGAAGTAAGGAAGGAAAGGGTCGGTTGGTTCCCTGTGCCGTTCGTTGCCGTAGAGTAGGTGGAAGACCCTGCGATTGAGCAGTTAGTATCAAGTATGGCCGAGTGCGCAAATGAATCGGTTAACCAACTTGTACTTGGAGGCATTGACCAATTCCCCGAGTCGCGTTCAATTGTATTTAGAGATGCGTTCCCAGGCGACTTTTCCGCTGGACCCGGAGGATGAGCCATACTTGCAGTGAGAGTGGAGATTGAGGGGAGAGTTTGTGAAGAAGTCGCAACTGGAGGTGCCGGCCCAGCGTTGGTCGGTCCCCACGGGCGATGAGTAAGAGTCGGATCCATAGTTACTGGTTCGCGAGCAATCTAATGATGAGCGTTTGAAAGCGTGGGAAAACGTAAGAAGCCAAAACGATGAAGGTTATCTCATATTCCGAGAGTAACGTGTGTATCAATCGGATATGCAACAAAACTTGCTGGTTGTAAAGTGGAACTTTGTACAGAAGCTGCGAAATTGGCAATTTTGTAGTCGAAGGCGAATGGCTTCCCGTTGCAAGAGATAAATTCGGCTTGTCGCGATCGCGTCGTAGATTTTACAAGTCGTAAACCTTGAGTATATGGAGGCGATTCAAATGCAAGGCTTCTCTCAAGAGTTGAATCGTGGAATCTGCTCCCAGGCCGAGTTCTAGGCTTCGTACAACGGTTGTACCCCTTGTCTGTAAACTATCGCTAGGGGTAGATGCTGACCGGTAGCAGGTTGGTTGACCGATATGCAACGGAAAGAAGCGGCTGATTCGTAGCGAAGAGCGTAATGTTATCGATATTGAGCGAGGAACAGGAGCTGGAAGCAAAGGGAAATCGCGGACAAGGAACGGCACGATGAAGTCGTCGTCGGGGAATGGAGGACGAGGAGTGGTAACAATCAAGGAGAGCAAGACCGAAACGAATCACCAACAGGGGAAAAAGCAGAAGAGAGCGACAAAGTGGGGAAAGACCAATTGTCGGGAAAAATCTGCCTGAGACCGAGACCGGGTTAAGATCCAGTGACTTTTATTCAGAGAATGGGCGGCGAGAAATGAGGCCAGGGATAATCTTAAAAGACCTTGGAACCTGAAGGGTGGTTTGCAGAGAGCGGGTCGCTTACCTCTAGTGCCAGTTCAAACGTTTTAAGTGAGAACGTGGCATGAGATCTAGAAGGGCCAACAATTGGGCAAAGAACGATTAGGGCAAAGCCTCCGTCTGCAGTCACGGCTAGCCCAGCGTTAACCTCGTAAAGCGACCAGCCAAATTGAGGCTGCGGGGAGCGGGCGAGCGCAAGGAGCCAACAGATGAACAGATGCAACAACAGAGGTGGGCGGGGGCCGGCGAAAGGGACGAAAGGTACCAGAGAGGTCACACTGAAGGCGGGCTGTGACAGATAATACCGCGTGTCTGAGCCCGGGAGGGAACTGAAGAGCTGCCTAGGTATCCGCTCTCCGATGGAGTTTGGGGCAGCGTGCAGAGGTGAAAAAGAGCTGGAGCAATAATAATAATGACAGAAGGGGAGGTAAGAATTGGCGATGGGAGACTCGAGGGGCCGAGAACCCCAGACTCAAGAGACTCGGGGAAATGCTGGAGGATTATTGTTGAAAAGCCACATTTAAGACAAGCCTAACAGTAACGACGGTCTTACTGGCAGAGGAAGAGGAATTAGAGAGAAGAGAAAGTCCAGCACTACTATGAGCGCAGAGGAAAGGATGGAAATGACGAAGGTGACAACAGGCGAAGAGTTTCTTTTCTTTTTTTTGCCTTTCTTTTTCGATTTTATTTAATTTTCGGTTTTCATTTTTAAGATTATTTATTATTCCTGTCTTGTAATTATTCTCGATGATGCGGGCTCTCCCAACCTTGGATCTCATCCCCCCCGTGTATGAACCACAGTCCGCTTGAGTCAACTCAGTGGTATCGCGACTCAGTCTTCCCGAGAACCATGTAATCTTGCGCTTTAAACTTCTGCTAGATTCTATCATCAGACAGCTGGTCCTGTAACACGGAAGATGCGCGACAAATAAGACACATCTCACTGACCCTGCAACTAGGCACATTCACAGCAAGATACACCACAATTTGAGCACAGATAGAACGTGACAGCTTCTCCTTAGCGTGCCTCGTGGGCGTATGGTTTGTAAATTAGTCTTATTGCTGAACTTTGGATGCTCTCGCTGGTTCATAGTTCCACTCATTAATTTAGCCTCACTCCCGACATCGATCTTGGACATGAACATTGACGGCAAACGTAACTAGCGCCTGGTTTGCCAATGGAGCGAGAAGAGGAATCCATATGACCAAGACAAATTGTTACAATATCAGTAACCAAGCAATGTGTGAGGAGGTGTTCGCACAGGAGTGATCCAAATTCTATGAAGGCGAATGCAGCCGCCACAAGTGACCACTCAGCAGCTTCCAGTCCTACTCTTGTCGTTTGCACTCGCTACGTAGCTCAGCCGGTGGGTAGACCTGCCTCGAGAGCTGGAGAGCCTATTTCCACTTCCGCCACCGCCAGAGGATGTCAAACAGTTGGGTTTTCAGGAAGCTGGAGATGCGAGTGGTTGCATTCGGGATTCCGCCGCAGTCCGAATGCCAGGCACCAAATGTACATCAATCCATTGAGGGTAGGCACAGGATCGACGGAAGGATCCAATCATATCTTAAGCACAGCCATGCTCTTTATTCTGCAAGTCAACCCCCCCTAGGTCAAGGTGATAAGTATATATTGGTTTTTTAAAGTATTCGCACAGCAGCAGAGGTGGAATATCTTCAGCTTGCGACTCTCAGGTTTCAGCTCCCAAACAAGCTTCGCTTCCTCTTCAAGGTACGACTGGGACCCGAAGGAGGGAGAGCACAGAAAGCTGGAGTTGAAGGAAGCTTTGCCGGACTTGGGTAAACGTGGAAACTGTGTTTGGAAATCGAGGTGCAGATCCCGCCAAGCCAGGAGCCCTTCACAATTCTTCCATGGCAGGGGACTCTCAGGTTGTTCACACCCCACACCAGCTGGCTGTTGCGTGCGCAAGAAGCATGCATGCAGCCCAGCACCTCAATAACCCCGTGCTTGACGAATGGTTGCTGTCGATCGACTCTGCCCGTCAAACAAACTCGACTTTTCTCAGACTGACAAAGACAGAAAAAGCTGGAAAGAGGCTCCTCTGTAGCTATCGGGCGTCGGGCTGACCCGCTTTCAGCGCTTCGGATCCAGACAAAGGCGGTATCTTCAGCCACAAGAAGTTTGAAGGCCACAGGGTCATTCCAGGCTCTAGGGCTACGTTGGTCGGGTTTAAGAGAGGCTTTACCTACCTAGGAAGGTGCTACTGACGGATGGCCTCCCGCCACTCGACAGGAGTCAGACGGGATGTGGGACTGGGAGAATCACTGTTTGCAAGATGCAACCACCACACCACATCTCAGCACATGAATGCACCTCGTGGGCTGAAGAACCGCAACTGTGGATGAGAAACCCACGTTTATGATTTGTGGGCTTGACCATTCAACATTCCTCCCAAGCTAGGGATTATTAGCTCTCCACCCAGAATGGCATGAAGTTTCTGCATCATCAGGATCTCGTTAAAGGAGTCTCACCTCATCACTTTCTCACAGCCTTAAAATTAGGTTATTTTGCCTACCATCTCCATTATACTCTGGTTCAGGTCAGCTGGCACTAGAGCATTCAATAAGACAGCAGGACACGACTAGACAGGAGAGGCCAGTCTCTTTTTGGCAGCGATCTTAAATCCTTGATCTGGGCGGTATTCACGTGGCTAGAATAAAGGATCGGCTCCAGGGGTCCAAGGGATGCAAACAACCAAAAGCGTCGTCAGCCTCGTCATTTGGGAATGGGGTGGTATTCATGGGGCATGGCCCTCCTTGCAGATTGCACGAGTCTTACTGGAGTGGTGAGGCTGCGCAGAAACCATGATCAGACATCTGTCTCTCGTCTTCTCGTCCTTGCCTTTATTGAAGAAAGGGCCGACCGACCGGTTCGCAAGTCCACCGTTATCCATCAATTTTCTCATCCAATAAACGGATGGGGTTATTCTAGGCCCTCCCATCGGGCTATTACTGGTGGTCAATGCGCAGCTAACTGCCAGCCGGACACGGCAGGACGCACTGTCGCCGAAAAATATCGTTTGAAAACACCTTCGCAATCAATCAAACAAGCGCCTCAAACCAATGGTCAAGAATCGAGTACTCTCGATATTCGGGAGACTGTTCACACGCTTTGAGCGCGAAAGGGCGAGATCAGCGGCCCGCTTATCTACATATTCTGAAAATGCAGCAGACTCAACTCGGCTCACTCATTAATTTGACTTTCCAGCAACAGACACATGGCATCCATGGTGGTGGAATGTGGAATGATCGCCGCTAGGGAACTTGTCCCGGTCATGGAGGTGGGCTTTGTGGGCTCAGTGGAGCTACAGGCGCTTGTTCGACTTCAATGACGCCAAGCCCAGAACATCTACGTGATTTGTGTCTTGCCTTCCCAAGGGATAATGCTTGTCCTCCTAGGTTAGCCAACACGCGGTCCGAAAAAGCATAGGATTTTGTAGTTTCTTTCCTTGCTTTGCGTTGAGCAAATAAGTGGAAGTTTATGCACACGCCCTGTTGGTCATTAACCACACAGCCCGACAACTCCCAAGGCCCCCACCTTCAAGAATGTGAGCTCCCCTGTTCACCTACTGCGCCTGGTTGTCAGGGCCCCAAAATTTTATCGCTTTGTACCGCCCTTGCTGGTCCCTTGATATTACAGTTCCGCCCCGTACATCATATCCGAGCTTGAATAGCTTGCCCTTGCTGGCGATTGGGAACAAGAAAGTTCCTTGATCAGTCGTACACGAGTCAGGACTGGGAACAAAGCCGTCTCGAATAAAGTTTGAAGATCATCCGAGAGGAGCTTAGAGATAGCGATGGCGATCGTGATTCACTTGACTTTGTGATTGCAGCCAGGCAAATGCCATGGACTCTCCGGACATGGGAGAGCACAGCACTGTGGTCCTCCTCCGGAGTCCTCCGAGCTTCAGCAGTGTTCAGCAATTGTCCGACAATAATCAAGCTTCTTTGTCCTCCTGTTTTCTTCCGCCCGCCAAGTCCTACGATGGGTGTATTATTGCCAAGGTCTGACTTCAGCAACACAGTCACCACGGGATCGGGGCCTTGCTCCATCATAACTCCGTGTCTAGTTGCTCTCCAGGCTTAAGTCCGACGGCTTGCCTGAACGACAAAAGACCAACGACATGTAACGATCCCTGATCGCTGGGGCGCCACCGCACGACAGCAAGGTGACACCAACACAGCATGCAAACCTTCGGCAGTCAGACTGTCAGACTAGCTTTCAAGTTGACCAGTCAATCCTGTAGTCTCATCATCCGGTGTACCCATCTCCGACGATCAACAAGGGTTCCTTGCTGGCGACCGCGTGCTGCCCGAATTTTGAGCCAAACGCCCAGCTCCTTGTTCAGAGCTGCGTTCATATTCCAGAAATAGTGATAAGCGGCGGCGGAGCTCGGAAATGAGAGCCGACAATGTGTGCTGCCTGTTCCCCCTCTGCATATCAAGCTCTTCTGGGTTAGGGAGCAAGTCTTGGCATTCAAGCAAATGCCTTCCGAAGACCGTCGCCCAGTTTACAACCTGGTCGAAAGTCCACCTCTAGGGACCTTTTGAACAAAGCGAGTGCATCGAGGTCATTCTCATCTGACTGCATGGGTATTGTGTGGCACAATCCTCACAACGAGGTAATACTTGCTGCCTACAGGACCCATACATAATCCGCCGGCCGCTTGCAGTGGTGCGACATGCCGGGAAGGGGCCTATCAGAGGATGATAATAGTTTCGCTTCGTGTTTGATCCGAGGGGCTGTATAAGAGATTTATGAAGATCCAAGAGGCGAGGTATACGGTGTAAGTCAAAGCACGTGAGAGAGAGGGGTCCGCAACATCGTCTTGCACCTGGCCTCGCCTTGGGGCGGAGAACGAATACATGAAGAGTTCAACTATTTGCATTCAGCTTGCTCCTTATGTAGTGCAGCTATGGAGAAGTAACGGCATTCTACCCATACAACCGATACTACCGTGGTTGCTCCTCCGTACTAGGTACTACTATGAACTTGCGAACCACACAACAATCCTCCTAGCACTATAGACACAGTTTGGTCTGACGTAACTGCGATAGATGGATGCATTTCTACTCGAGGCTCATCTCATCGTGGTCTCGTCGTAAAGATACGAAACATGATAGTAAGGATGAAGAATATATACCCGAGGCCCCGGTTTCCCACTCTTGATATTCTTATCGGCTATCGAAATTGTCAATTGATCTTTATCTTTTGAATCATGAGCAAGCTACCGGCTATCAGTTGTAACTATATGGGTAAAGATAGCGATGACAGAAAATTAATGCTGATAATTGCTGTATCAGGGAATCTCCGAAGTGGACAGGAGATTTAGATATCAGACTTATCACAAAATGCGATATCAACTTATCAGACACAAAACCCGATCAACAATTCTCGACACATCAATCCAGTTATCTATCTTATCTTGACAAGGTGCAACACGGCTCGAACAACCTTTGAGCAATACAGCATCAATCCGGATTTTTAGGGTGTAGTTCACTGGATAGCCGAGATAGCATGTCGACACTGGACAGTACCTCCGCGGAGATCCTCAATAATCACTTTCCCGTCCCACAAGATCAAGTCTCCGCCTTCTCTGCAAACTAATCTATCAACCATGTATCATCTACGAGTTTAGTGACACATCAATCCAATTATCGTGCCTTTGTTCAGAACGCTAAAAGTAAGCCCCCCCGATCCGATCCGAGGTCGAGCGAAATTGCTTGATCATCGTGGATAAAGCTGTCGGGCATCAGGAACCAACCAACAGACACTTGGCAGTGTGGCGAGAAACCGCCTGGCTAGCACGTGCTACTTCTACTCCTTCTCATTCACAAAACCAAGCAGTTGAAAGTTCACTGTCGGAGAACTTTGACCTAAAAGGCAATCGGTCCGGTGCCCACTTGCCATGTCCTAATCCATGGAAGGGTGAGTCCTCGAATAATGACCTCGAGGTCCAGAGCGCACCCCACATTTTCAGTCTGGAGTGCACCGATCAGATTTCAGTTCTATTTTCGCTCCGGACCTGCAGCCACCAAGGTACCCAGTAGTGGCAACGGACAATTTATTGGCCGCGACTACGACTGGTGAAGGATTGCTTATATCACTTCAAGAGTTTCTCAAACTTCGACGGAGAGATATAGTAGTGTACCGCCAAGAGAAGCTGGAATGCATCGATTGAGTTTTGATGAATGAGAACCGTTCGATGCATATTCCTAATAAAGTTAGATTCGAATGTCACGTCACCAGATATCTGCCACTCCCACGAGGGAGCGAGGTGGCTGTGAAAAGGTGAAAGAACAAGCGAGAGCGACCGGAGAGAACTCGCCGATTCTACCGAGCTTGGCCTGAGGCTTGCTTGACCTGGAAGCTGGAAATACAAACATGGAACTTGGAAGAACAATCCGAATGCGAGTCCGAGCCCGGCCATTATTCGATTCACGATTGTCTGTGTATGCTCCGCTGGGTTATTTTCTGCACTTGATGAAGAACCGAAGACTCGTGGCTCGCTCCACGTGGGACTCTCGGCCTGCAAAGGCGGACAGCGGGATACCTGGATGGGACTAGGTCGCTACAACGCACGTTGTCGACGATACCACTCTTCTTCAGATCCAGTTAGCATTATTATTGACAGTGGAGTCGTGGCCTCGTGCTTCGAGACCCGCGACTTGCGAGCTCGTCTTTGACTCTTGACTCGAGTCACCACTAAATCCTTTATTGCCATGGATTCCTGGAGGGCGGGCGGGGGGAGGCGTTGAACGCAGCAACAGGGTTCATGATCCTCTTGACACCGCAGCAGCCCGCGGCGCGTTGAGTAAATGCAACGTCTTAATATCAAATCGTTCATGGACAAAGGCGAGTAAAGTTCAAAGCGATGTTTCAAGTTCCATCTACATCCCGCCCTATCCCCTCGGTCCAGTCTAGTACTCTGTCGTCCAGGGTAGCCTTTCACCTCGAATCTCCGACTCGCTCGGCCATCCCATGCATGTTCGGGGATTTGTTCCATTCAAGGCGCAGGATCGCGACGAGATTCGCTTAGATTTAACCTGCTCGAGATTAGTTTACGATTCACGAGAGAGTCGAGCTCCAAAGCACCACCCGGCTGAAATCTGGAGGCTGGAGCCTGCTGGGGTTGTGCTCTTTTGCTGTGTGGATACTCCCCTCGACACAAGAGGCAACGGCGTGGGTTTTGGGCGGCTTCGGCCGCTTGCACCCAGACGGACCGGGAGCCATGAGGTTGGAAGAAGTTGAACTTATGTTGGCTTGGCGTGTATAAAATTGGCTCACCCGGAGGATCCTGTATGGATACATAACTTACAAGGAGACTGTAATTGTGGTGCCTATATTATTTGCGACTGGTAATATGCTTCTTCTAGGGGTTATGTACTGCGGAAGAGAGAAACATCCATGTCGTATCCTTGTATGTATGTAGACACAGCCTCAAAAGGTGAAACGAGGTGGGTCGAATTGGGGGTAGGATGAGTGTGGATTGGATGATGTTGAGCATAGACGACTATGCAAGCTTCATTTAATGTGACGTTGTAAAGAGACAGAGGTGATATGCACTGGGGGATCTGCATATCCGTACAATTCTTAAACAACGAATTGTACTGGCTGATATCCAAGATGCATCCTCGTTAGATGCAGTAGTATATATGTGGTTTTTAGGCAACATCAAGATCGTTATTTTTAGTCCTCATCCTCTTCCATGTCATCTTCCTCGCCACCGTCCTCATCCTCATCCTCCTCTTCATCATCATCATCATCATCATCCTCTCCCTCCTCGTCATCATCGTCACCATCATCCTCCCCAAACTCAACCCCCATCTCTCCCGTGACATCCCACCGATCACCCTTCGCCGCGGCACTAACATACTTGACAAACTTCAGCGTCCCACTATCCCGCAGCACAATGCTGAGCCTGTTCCAGCCTGCCGCCGTGGAGAACAAGATGCCGTCGTCTTCGTCATCGGCGGCGGAGCGGTAGATGGCCGGGTCAGCTCCGTTCTTCTCGTCCTCTTCGTCATCGCCGGCCATGTAGATCTCGTAGCCGCCGACGGAGGGTTCTTCTGTGGTGGTAATGGCGGAGGGTTTCTTGGTAGAAGTTGAGGTTGAGGTGGAGTTTCCTTCAATGGGGTTTCCAGTGCCGTCAGCCTCGCCTTCACCTTTACCCTCGCCCTCGGGGTCTTCCTTTTCCCAGCCGGTAGTGGGGGTTAGGCAGAGGGTTAGCTCGAGCCGGGGCTCCTCGCCGACGTAGCTATTGGCGAGGGTGTAGTCCTGGCTACGACGGAAGCGGCGAGCAAGAAAATTGTAGCTTGTGATGCGGTCTGAGCCTGTGATGAGGGCAAGCCACTTGCGGAAGGGCTTTGAGGGGAAGAGATCATTGATGAGTTCTTGGATGGGCGTTGCTGGTCCCTTGGTAGCAGTCGAGTGTTCTTGGTATAGGTAGCGGTGTTTGTGTGGTGGCCGAGCGACAGTCCAGTCCGTCGTTGACTGGATCTCATCGGCTGATGCCGGGAGCTTTTGCTTCTCTTGTTTCTCGATGTACGCGCGGACCTTGGCTGAGAACTTTTTGGATAAGAAGTTCTCTAGGTTTAGGGAGGAGTCGTTGACGAAGACGTCGGACATTTCGTCGGCGATGTCAGGTGTGAGGTAGGATGGGGCAATGTACTGCACGAGGAAGTTTAAATCTGACTCTGTAAAGTCTGTGCTTGGTTCATCTTCAACTTTGGCTTTGCCCTTGCCCTTTGCGTCCTCTGGTTCCTTGTCACCATCGCAGGCGACTGTCTTGGGTTGGGGAAGGTCGTAGATGTCCGCACGACCCTGGAGCTGAGACAGCGAGCTGCGTTCGGCGAGTTTCTCCTCCAAACCCTCTTCGAACCCATCTTCTCCCCTCTGCGGGATATGGAACCATCCACTGATAGCCATTCGGACGCGCTTCTTGGTTTTGTCTTCGCCTTCGGCGGGGTGATAGACTTCCTCAACGTCATGAAAGCTCTCCCCAGGTTGGACGGTGAAGAAGCTCAGCTGGTTGAAAGCCGGTGGAATGCTAAGGGTAAAATCGGGACCCGGAACTTTGACGTCCTCGCCATTTGCATCCTTTTTCGTTGTCGTTGGGTATAGACGTAATGCGCCGCCCCATTCAGCCTGCCACGGAGTGTCTGGGTCTGTCAAATACAAAATGTAACTTAGTCGTCTGCTCCCAATCACATCATCGTGGCAAAGTAAATGGCACCCCTCGTTGTAAATGTTAATGGCCATGTCTGTCTTCTGGCCACTGAGCTTTCCTGATCCAGTCACCGATGACAGAAACTCCCGAAACCGCGCTGAGTACAAAGCATCGCGAAGCTTTAGAATCGATGGTAATCGAGACAATGACCCGTCATCTAGACCGTCCAAGTTGGCGAGATCTCCCGATTGGAAAATCTTGTAGATGTCGGTTTCCTTCTCGGTGAAATCTAGATGCGCCTGGATTTCGTCGCGAACAGAACGTAAGAGGGAGTCTTCGATCAGCGGGTGAATGACGCCGTGCTTGTACCTTCAACCGATTTCGGATTAGCATTTAGGCTCGACCGACCCAAAGGGGGGAGTATTGGCTTACGGTTTCGACTGGGCATATGATTTGGTATACTTCTGTTGCTCAGCAGAATCGAAAAGCCCGTCGCGGAAGCGCAAGGCAACTTCTTCACTGGAAAGAGCGCGTTTTTTCAAGTTGGGCTGGCCATTGCCGTCCAGAGATTCTCTGCCGTTGGTCTTGCGCTTCATTTTGGCCTGATGTGTGATTGACTTGAGACGAAAGTGCCTCCATCTGTGGGTGCTTGATGGGATTTTTTCCTAGGCGGTGAGAGCTCTGGAGGGAATCAGACCATCACAGGACCATCAGGCCACTCATTACTCCGTACATAACTTTGTAAACAAATCCCTGGATTTGAATTGTGTTTATTACTCAGGTAACCGGAGAAGCCACTAAGATTTAAAGAAAACTAAACTGTGACTTTTTAGGGCTAAATATCGTGATAACATGTTGTCCTCTCCTCGGAAGAGAAACGCGGAAGAAGACCGCGCGGGCACCCTGATTGCTGCGTTATCGGAGCTACGATAAGGCCTGGAGGCCTAGCCATCGTCATCGCAAGCCACTCTCCTGCCTCAGCGACCTCAACTGCTGTCAGACGTACATTGCTCCCCCAGTATGGCTCATAGCTAGCATATATTTTTGCTCCCAGAAAAAGACGCTATTTACGTGCTATTTAAACCGTCTTACCCCCCTACAAATAACGACATTGCACCAGTATCGCATACAGCAGTCAGCGACACCAACCCCAGCCCTCCGGGCATTAGAAGCTCAACGAGCAAGCAAGAATGCAGCCAACCCAAGAGAGCCAACCCAGCGAGCCCTCTCGCCCAGGGACACCACCTCGCCCACCATATTCACCCGTAACCCCGGTCCTCGCCCACCTCACACCCGTCCAGGAACCCCCCACCGCACCAAACGGAACACAGCACCCCATCATCCCACCAGCAACGTCGCCATCGCCCACATCACAAGCACCACCATACAGCTCACTCTCCCAGACTCTTCCCCCGCCTCCGATACCAGCCTCCTTTGCCCCGGAGCCCCCACCTGTCCCGATATCCGAAAGCGAGAACCCCGACGCGATCGCACTGCGCTCGGCGATAACTATCTTGCAGCTGCAGAAGCAGCAGGGGTTGCGTGATATACAGGCGCTGGAGAAGATGAAAGAAGTTGCGGCGCGGGAGCCGGAGAAGTTTGCGCGAGAGCTTGCGGCGGGGAATTTGACAAGGAAGGAGCCGGGGGCCTTCATCGATTTTAACCATGATGATGAGGATGATGAGAACGGGTCTCCGGGGACACGAGCCGCGAATGGGTTTGGGACGATACCGCCCCCGCAGAACGTTGTCCGCATGCCGCCTGTTAACTGGGCAAAGTATCAGGTTGTCGGCGAGTCTCTGGATAAGATGCATGATGAGCAGGTACGCCGGCCGTCTGTAGGCGAGCCTCGGCGAGATGAGTTCGGGAGATCGCCAGAGTATTTACTAGCATCGCCGTATCGGCCACTGGTAGATAAGTTGGAGAGTCCTTCGAAAGACAAGGGGGTCAGCAAGAGCAAGAAAGGGTGAACGGCGGGTGCTATTGACAAGAGAAAGACGAGTAATCCATGATACACTCCCTCTGGGACAGTCCTGCTAAAGTACATAAACAACCCTCCAAGGGATCGGCTAGCCCACAAGATCCATCTCGTCCTCATTCTCACTAAAATTCTCGATACTCTCTTCGTCATCGCTCTCATACTCACACTCATCCTCGCCGTCGACCCCGTCTTCCTCACTAGACACCTCCTCTCCAGACCCGTCGTCAGAACCAGCCAAAGATCCCGTCGCCCTTTTCATCTCCTCAATCTCCCTCAGAACCTTCTGCAGCTTCGCATGAGCCTCAGAAACTCTAACAAACTGCATCTGCTGCGCCCCATCACCCCGCAAATCCAAGTTCCCTAATGCCCCCGGAATCCCCGAGCCCGCAACAATCTTATCCATCTCCAAATCCGCATCTGCACCCTCGTCTCCCTTCTTAACCTCCTCCCGAGCCGGCACCATCTCCAACACCTCACGCACCTCTTCTTTTGACGCGTTCGCATTGCTAAGCGCCTTGAGCGTTTTATCCCGCAGCTTCTGAAGGACTTGCTTGCGCAATCCTTCGCGCTCGCGCATCTTGGTGCGCAGTTGTTCCTGGGCGACTTTTGCGGCGTGGTGCGCTTGAACCCAGGCCTGGGATTTGGGGCAGGACGGCTTGAGGACCGACAGGATTTTGGCGATTGCGTCGTTGTTCAGAGGGGTTGTTTCTGGGGTTAGCGGGATGGAAGGTTGGCTGTTGGATTGGCTCTGGGACGGGAGTGGGATCTGAGAGGTGGTTATCTGTTGGATGGCCAGTCAGTCGGTCTCTCTCTCTCTCTCTCTGCGGGCGCTGCGACCAAACCGAATATCACATAGATTGGGATAGGTTAACATACCCACTCAACACTAGGGCCCATATCACCAGAACTACCAGAACCTCCACCCACAGCCTCACCACCGACTCTTTCTTCGCTCGCAGGAACAAACGGCTCCTTGAGCGCCTGTGCCTTGAGAGCCCAGAACCTCGCCATACCAAGTTGGAATGTCTCATCGTAAGAACGCTCGCCCTCGCGCTCGCACTCGGCGCCGTCGGCGGACCGCTTAGACTGCGCATACGCTTTGGCACTGGCGTAGGGATTGAGATTGAGGTTGGTGTAGGCGTTTGTGCCGGAGTTAGAGCTAGAGATAGCGTTGGCGTTAGCGTTAGCGTGGAGGTGTGAATTAGTACTGGGACCGGGCTTGTGATTAGTTTGCTTCTTTGGCTTATAGCCAGGCGCTACGCCACCGACTGCGCCGTTTGGTCTGAGGTTTGTGATGGATGATAGGGCGAGGTCGAGGGGGGATGGAGGGGGCGCGCGGCGCTTCATTTCGTATGCGGGTTTAAGTTCTGGGCTCTCGGTTGGAGAGCTGGAGAGGGGAATGTAAGGTTATGTGATATTATAAATGTGAATTGTTTCTGGAGAAGGTCCAAGAGAGGCCTACATGGGAGAGGTGAAGTCATGCTTGTGTTGCTTTGTGTTGTTATCCAGGGAGTCTCGGCAGAGTTGTGGGTGTCAACATAATACATGGTTTAGAGATTGAGAGCTTTTGAATACTATGTGTAAAGGAATTAAGCTGTGCTTCATCATGTTAATAGTGAGAAGGGAAGTGAAGGAAGACCTGGCCTAGTTTAGGTTTTCATCTCTAGATACCGTAGTAAAGGACTAGAGAATAAAGACTCTCTAGTACCTGTTTCTATTAAATAGTAAGAGGGTTTTATGCTGTACCTCCGTTGTGGTATTGTTTCTTGAAGACCTTTATCAAATAGCAAGGTGTTTTATGTATGAGATTTCCTATATCTAGTCTATACTTGAAGGCGAACCACATTATAGACTAATTAATAAGTGAGTGCAGAGTATGACCGTACAAGAAAACCGGAGCGATATTATGTTGAGTGCCTAATTAAGAACAAATTGCGATATAGCGCGATGAATTACGCCGGATTTCAACCCCTAAATCCACGAGAAACAAATGACAAAGGAAATTAAATGCCAAATCAAGCCAAGTAGATCAAACCCAGCGCAACACCAGCCAGGCTAGCAAGACCAGGAACAATCAGTTTGGAACCAGGGCTGATCAGCTCATTCGCAGGAGGCTGGGGTCGAGGGGCCTCATTGCCCTCCTCGCCGTTGTTGTTCTGATTGCCCTCATGCGAGCTTGTTGAGGTAGGCTGGTTATGGGCAGAAGACTTGCTTGCGTGCGCAGAGGAGCTAGGAGATGACTTTGAGGCCGGAGGCGCGGTTGGGATGAGAGGGGTGCTCGAGGCCGGAGGGGCCGGGGCAGAAGATGGAATGACCTGAGCGCTGGAAGCAGGAGCAGTAGAAGCAGAAACAGTGGTTTGGCCGGGCGAGGTCGATTGTGCCGGTACGCTGCCGCTGGGTTCAGCATGGGCACTTGTCTCCTTGGTGGGGATGACAGGCTGAGTGCCGCTAGGCTCAGTAGTGGTGATAGCCGAAGAAGAAGAGACGGGGACAACCACCGAAGTTGAGGTGTGCTCTTCATGGCAGCTGGACTGCTCGCAAACGGTCTTGGTGGTGGTAACCCAGGTGGTCGCGCTTGAGGAGACGTAGATGGTTTCTTCCTTTGCCGGAGCTGAGGTGGTGACCGAGGTACCAGCGGCCTCCTTCTTCTCCTCTGCAGTAGTGGACACGGGGACGTCCACGGTCGCAGTTGTCTTGACCTCCTTTGACGGCACAGATGTAGCAGTTGGGACATCGACAGCAGTGGTCTCAGCAACGACCGTGGCTGCCTCTGCATTGTCAGATGCTCCAGCACTGACAGTGCCAGCCGCGAGGGCGAGTGCGATCAAAGTGTATGGCTTGGAGAAATGCATCTTGTTGAATTGAGATAGAATTTGGAATCAATAATAAAGGACCAACAATCGAAGATGACTAGTTTGACTGATGGGAGCTCGACGAGGTTCTTATAGATCCTGGGGTGCCGAAACCGATAACCCTACTTGCCGCGCGTCTGCGTCCGTTCTCCAGCGCTGTCGACTCCATGACTCTGGATTCGGGTAGTTCGATGACAATAGCGCTTTAGAACTGCATTCGGACCGAATCTGTTATAGATGTCAAGTCCATTGTGCCATATTTAGCTCAGAGTTCCGTCTCCAGTCACATTCCAGTGGGAGGCAAGAATGTCATCACGTGATAAGCGAATTCCGCCGGGTTGCACTCAAGAAATCGAAAACAGCTGTGGCGGCAAGGAAGATAGCATATCCCTGAATACACATGTTGAAATGTTAAGTCCGCAAGTCAATGGTTGGAATGCTCCTCAACCTGCTGCCCGACATACAAGGCGTCGCGGCTGTCCACAAGCAACCGCAAGCGCATGCACCAGCTAATTACCCTTATGGCCACGTTGACCTTCCGTAGATTTGATCAAGGCCAGCTTGAATGCTGAGTATGAGATGTTCGCGTATTTTTGAAGAGACGTCAAGGCTCAAGCTTGCCAAGCTGAAAATCACGTGATGTCGATCATCGCATAGGTGGTTTCCTATTACAGAAGACTCAACCTTCAGGCACCGGACGCATCGATCTCACCTGTAAGTTCCCTATTCACGAATGTGGCACAGGTCCATAACCACGATCCCAGAGCTGTGATATGGACGGTTTAATGACTTCGATCGGCGCCGCCTCCTCGTACGTGCGAGATTAGGAAGAATATACCTTGAGAACGGATTTGGAGTGTTGGCATATGGCAACCTACTAGGCAGCTATCAGATAGAAGGGTGGCTTGATCAGCCAGAGCCGCAGGACATGAGTACATTGAATTGGGGCCTTAGAAAGTACCTGCCATTCATTCGGGCTGCGGGAAGGGGTGGCAGGCGTTCCAAAGTTCCAAAGGGTGCTGAAAGCCCTCTCTGAAGTTGCACAGGGACACGGGGGGAGCATAGTGGCTGTCTTGACCCACTTCATCCTCGATTTACCAAGTGCCGTCATTGTTGGCTCTCGCCTGTCTGCGGAATCAGATAACTATACAGAGTGAAACCTATCGGCCTTCTCCTTTGCGCTGACGGAAAATGATAATGCTCTCATTGCCGAAGCGCAAGAGACACCCACTGACATTCCAGGAGACTGTGGAGACGAGTACAGGCGAGCATCCTCGTCGGGGGGGCCTGTCCGATCATCTTGAACAAAAGAAAGACCTAGAATTCAAAACGCTGCCACAGCTGGCATGGGAATAGAGTATTTATCCAGGAGCAAATGGGAGCCCATAGCGGTAAGCCTGACCAGGATCATGCCCCTCATATGGGCCAAGCTACTTGGTTCGTGATAGGGTTACTGCAGAGCTGTGCGCACAGGAGATTACATTCGAGTCTCAGGGACAAGGGCCAACAGCCCTGTTCCGGCTAATATTCCTGTTTTAGGCGGCAGCTCCGCCCGATGCTAGACAGGTACAGCGCTTAAAATTATGCCTAGGAGGACCCCTGTCGGACGCCGTGTGGTAGCAGATGGGGCAGACCACGAGGCTGTCAGTGGGGTACACAGCTGGGCATTTAACTGGGAGGGCGTATGGCTAGCCAATACCCTCGTTGAAGCGCGGTTGATAGGTTTGGAGATTTTGGATGAGATCGAGGTTGAGGCGCAACTAGGACATATCAAAGTATTTAGAATAAATCGAGAATGAGGAGGGGAAATTATGTTTGCTCTTCCGTACTTCGTACTGTTAGAGTCTGCCGGTTCGCAATTGATCGATGAAGAGTTGGAGCATAAACACTAATCCATTTATAGACTAGTGTATCCAGAGTCAGACCAGCGCCTTCGACTCCACTGCGTCCAACCCTCAAGTTCCTTTGTTGATCTTCCTTCTTGTCTTTTCAATTATAGTCATTTCCCTCATGCCAGCAAGACGTAATCTCCTTTCGCCGCGTGACTATGACGAGGATGCCGAGTCATTGCACTCCCCGCTATCAGAGCAGGACTCCGATAGCGAGGACGACGATTTCCTGGCCAACTCCCGCAGCACTCTCGAGCTCTCGAAGCACGACCGTGCCGTTCTCGACGATGAGGAGGAAACCGAGAAATTACTTACCAGAACCGGGCCAACACATGGACTACGTCGACTCTTCAGTCCGAATCGGAGTAATGTTCGTATAGGCAAAAAGGAAGCGCGACGGCAACGACGGAAAGAAAGGGAAGATGCACGGAGAGCGCGCCGGGAGAAACGCCACGGCCGCGGCCATGGCGAGGGTGACGAGATGTATGAGATGGAAGAGGGACACCGGGATGATGAGAGCTCGCTCTTAAGCTCTTCGTCGGAGTTGGATGAACGGGTGAAGGAGCAATATGCCGACCTTCAGGATCGCCAGAAAGTTTCCTGGCGAAAGCTGACTCTGGTTTTTTCTGCCATCTTCGTTCTCTTCCTTATCCTCCTACTCGGTGCCTATAAGGCCTCGGCTGGCTTCCGCTCGTCACATTCCAAAACCTTGCTCTCAAACGGAACCGCTCTGTTTGCGCCTACAACTATCCTGATCTCGCTAGACGGCTTCCGTGCGGATTTTCTTAATCGCGGCTTGACGCCTACACTGAATGCATTTATTGCCGAAGGAGTTTCGCCACAATACATGCTGCCTAGTTTTCCTAGCGTCACCTTTCCGAACCACTTTACACTCGTCACAGGGCTCTACCCTGAGAGCCACGGCATTGTGGGGAACACATTCTGGGACCCGGAACTAAAGGAGCAGTTCTACTATACCCATCCGAGTGTAAGTATGCAACCGAAGTGGTGGAATGCGGAACCTCTCTGGATGACTGCTGAGAACCAGGGGGTGAGGACTGCCATTCATATGTGGCCGGGCTCGGAGGCCCATATCGGAGGCGTGGAGCCAACTTTCCTGGACCAATTCAACGGCTCGGAAGCTCTGGAGAGAAAAATACAGCGCATCTTGGAGCTCCTAGATCTACCAGGTCTTGAGCAAGAGGTAGCATCTGGCCCCACCAGACCGCAGTTCATCGCCGCGTATGTCCCTAATGTCGATGCGGACGGCCACAAATATGGCCCAAACAGTACTGAAATTAGAGGTACGATCGCTAAGGCCGACAACATGCTAGCGGGCATCTTTGCTGGCCTCAAGAAGCGAAACCTCACAGATGTTGTCAATGTCGTCGTCGTATCCGATCATGGCATGGCCACAACCTCCACCGACCGACTCGTCCAGCTGGACGATCTGATCGACCTTAGCCTAACCAGCCACATCGACGGCTGGCCACTCCGCGGAATCCGCCCGAAGAGGCCTGAGGATCTGAAAACACTCGAAGACCAGCTGCTCCTTATCGCTACCAAATATAAAGACGCGATTGAGATATATACACGCGAGAGCATGCCAGACCGCTACCATTTCAAGAACAACGATCGCATCGCGCCTCTCTGGGTAATACCCAAAACTGGCTGGGCTATTGTCGAACGCCCTGAACATGATGTCCAAGCGATGCAGCACAACGGCGACGTCTACCACCCACGAGGTATCCACGGATACGATCACGAGAACCCGTTGATGCGAGCGATCTTTGTCGCCCGCGGTCCCGCGTTCCCGCATGCGCCCAACAGCCGTGTTGATGCATTTCGTACGTCCTTACGCATACCCGCTTCTATATAGATCTTCACTAACAGGAAATCCAGAAAACATCAACGTCTATAATATCCTCTGTGATTCGCTAGGAATCACCCCGCACCCGAACAATGGAACCTTGCGCCTCCCATTGAAGCCAAGCGGCCTGCATTCAGATGAAGATGCACCGGCGCTGGATAATCCTTCCGACCTACCAGCTACACAAAGCGTGGACAGCGCCACCGACACCGCTGCTAGTCCAACAGCAGCCTCAGCGCCAACGACAACCTCAACTGTATCGGATTCACATACGTCAACAACGTCCCCGTCGCCGGCCGCTACTCCCGAAGAGGACGCCGGTACCGATGACTCCGACGGACCAGACAGCTGGTGGGACAGCATCTGGGGCAAGGTGGAAGATCTGAAAGACTGGGCGACCGATCTCTTGGGGGTGGGGGAAAGAAGGTCTCGTCGCGTGGCCGTGGTGGCTGAGACGTGATACTTTCTCCCTGGGGTCTAGTCCGCCACGACGCCACTATGTCTGTCAGCAATGGCCGTCCCACCCAGCCTTGAGCCATTCAGATATCGTGGAGGAAGAAGAAGAAGAAGAAGAAAGAGCCTTCTTTCTTTGTCTCGACTTGCTTCGTGCAGCCAATTATATTTATCTCTTAATTAATTAGACTACTTAGCTTAGATACCCCTGTCATTGTCCTCACTTGTCAAGTCCTATTTGAGAATTGGATCCATCCTGTTGGATTTTTGATTAGATATCGTAGTTCTTCGCCTGAAGCCATGGTGCTACTAGTTCGATGCTTGTTTTCTACCCTAATACGCTATGTCGTAAAGCCTAGGCCACCAACTAGGCTGTCCTAGAAAGCTTAGGGCTCTCACTAACCTGAAGTGGAGTCCCTAATCTGAGCCTGATCCAGCCCGTGATCGAACTATCTTCCGAAACTTGCCTCCAATTCACAACCCTTATGCAATTGCCGGTTGCAGCAAGCCGAAGTGAGGTGGGAGGGAAGCGGTGGTTCGCAACTCTGGGGGTTCTCCCACAAACCGCGAACCTGCATGGAGGATGAGGGGATTTGCAGATGTCTTAGATTGCCCAATGGTCCATTGAACAGATTCTGCTGTTTACTTTCCGGTTTTCTTTTCTCTTGGCAAGAGAAACACTGGCATCCTTCTTCTCTTCTCTTGTCTTCTCCACCCTCAAACTCATAGTCGTACATACTTTTCATCCTCTTCCAGTGGCTTTATCGAGAACGAGTTCTTTCCTGCCTACTTTTTCATGTCACTTATCTCACTTTGAATACTTTCGAGTCAAAATGGCTCCCGACACTGACCCCATAGGGCTTACCACCAACACCAACGTCACCATGGCCAAACCTCACTCCACCTTGATCCCTGATACCGGAACGGCAACGGCAACTGCACTGCTCGAAACCTTCATCCCAGGCTACTCTCTGCTCTCCCGACTCCTGATTACCTACCTGCAGATTGACCTGTCGGAATACATTCCCTACCTGCTTGCGTATACAGTTGCCGTCGCTGCGATTTGCTACATTTTCGCCCGGCTCCGCATCCTGTTTCGGCAGCACTTTACTTCCACGGCTGAGATCCGGTGTGATGATGAGGTTTATGATTATCTGATGCACTGGCTCTCGCAGCAGGAGTTTATGAGTCGCACTACACGGTTTGTTGCAGGAACACGAGCGCCTGGGTTTCCGGGACGGAGCGGTCGTGGAAGTAATGCTGAGGAGGGAGATGGCGACCTCGGCCTACTTTTGGGTGCGATGGCCAACTTCAACACATACTGGGCAAAGACTATGGCACGAGACAGAATCAAGCCGTTGCACTTCACGCCCTCCGACGGAACGCACTACTTCTGGTTTCGTAATCGCCCGCTCGCATTTATTCGCCATAAGGAGGACAATAACCAAGGCATGGGCCACGGTGGCTTGCGCGCTTTGGAGCGTCTTTACATCACCTGCATTGGTCGCAACCCTGCAGTCCTCAAGGACCTCCTCATTGAATCACAGCGCAGTTATGTGGCCAAAGACGCCAATAATACTGTGATCTACCGGTTCTGGTCGGATATGGGCAGCACACATTGGTCTTTTCCATGGCACGCCCTCCGCGCCCTTTATCGACCGTTATCCTGGACCTAGACCAAAAGGAAAGGCTCATCACGGATATCAAGGAATATCTACATGCTGAGACGCGAAGATGGTATTCGAATCGCGGGATTCCGTATCGACGGGGATACCTCCTGCATGGGCCACCTGGAACAGGGAAGACAAGTCTGTGCTTTGCTGTAGCCGGCCTACTAAATTTGCCACTTTATGTGCTGAATTTGGGCTCGAAATCCCTGTCCGAAGATACCCTTTCGTCGCTATTCCTGAGCTTGCCCGTCAGGTGTATCGTGTTGATTGAGGACGTGGATTGTGCAGGCATGGAAGATAAACGCGGCAGCGCTGATGACTGCAATGGCGATGATCTGGATGGCCCTCTTCCATCTCAACCTCAGTCTGCCACCCCTTTACCTACCCGTAGACGAGGGACACACAGACCCAATTCCCCCTTTCGCTTTGAACAGGGTGCCTCACTTTCCGATGTACTCAACGCAATCGATGGTGTCACCGCCTGCGAGGGCCGGATCCTCGTCATGACAACCAACCACCCGGAAAAGCTTGACCCAGCACTCACCCGACCCGGAAGAATCGACATGTCCATCCAATTCGGTTACCCGACGGCAAATGATATCCACGAGCTGTTCTTGGCAATCTACTCGGCGCTCGAAGGTGATTTGGGGCCGGCAACTCCGTCCAGGGCCAATCCTCGAGCTGCGGATACCCTGAATACTGACACGAAGCTCAAGTACAGCGTGAGCGCGAGCGTGAACGAGGATGGTACGACTGTAACCAGCGAGGCAGACGCATTTGGCCCCGCCATGGGTAACCACGCTCCGTATTCGCAAGACCGCGTCCCCGGATGGGCACTTGAATTCGCCTCGAAAGTTCCAGCAGGGGAATTAACACCTGCCGGGGTCCAGGGATATCTATTGATGCACAAGACTGATCCCGAAGGGGCGATTGCTGGTGTTGAAGAGTGGGTGACGGCGACGAGAGAGATGAAGGCGGCTGTTGCAACGGGAAGCGATGTGATGAAGGAGAAGGATGAGAGTGAGAGCGAAAAGGAACCAACCAACGGACTGCAGAGGGTGGAGCGGGTACGCCGGCTGCTTGGGGTGTTGTCCCAAGAAGGTGGACCGGAGCGATTGGCTTTTGCCAATAACACGGGGGTGGTTGTCGTTCGGGCCTGAGTACATGAGGAGTGTCTTTCTGGTAACAGAAGCCACGGCCGATCTGGAGCCGGAGGCGGGCACATGTACACATGCGCTCGGAGTTTGTAAGTATTTCATTCTGGCGCCAGTTTTCTGGACCGCAAAAGACCCAAGAAAGGTGGTTAGAATATTTGGTTGTTCTTCATTTAACCTAGTTACCAGAACGCAAACCATAACAACCAGGCGGCGGTACCAGACGGGAAAAAAAAGGGCCATCCCCAAGAAGCTTAACCCTATGCTCAAACCCTGTTATACATCTATACAAACCTAACATCCCCATCTGCAATTTCCAACTCCGCCGCATAAGTACACCTCACTTCCTCCCTACAAAATCCATGAAACAGGATCCTCGGTCCCTCATCCCCGGCCCAAACAGTCCCACCCCCGGGCGAAGTAAGATTAAACTCGCCCGTCCTTACAAGACTCTCATTCCCCTTCTCGAACGGCCCGCCCAGCGAGTCCGCAGTCGCAAACCTCACATCATAGAGTACATCGGTATAGCAATGCGTCGAATAAAACAAGTAATACATCCCGCCCACAAACACCAAACTCGGCGCCTCAACCAGCGGGCCATCCCCATCCTCTGTAACCCGATGAAGGATCTCGACGGCGTCCCCGCGTAGCGTAAACCCATCCTCCTCCACGGGCTGCAGCATGATCGGCGTGTCGAGGATCGGCGGGTTCCCGTTGTTGCAGTCGCCGCCGTTGCCGACGCTGTTGCCGTCGAGCTTGAAGAGCACGTAGCGGGAGCCGTCGGCCGGGTCGCGGAAGCCCGCGGGGTCGATTGAGCCGCCGTCGTTGAGCCGGCATGACAGTGGCTCGTCGTTGGGGACGTAGGGGCCTAGCGGCGAGGTCGAGGCTGAGATTGCGACGCCGACGCAGTGGTGTCGCAGGCGCGAGCGTGCTTCGCCGGAGTAGTACATTACGTAGCGGCCATCGTCCTAGGATTTCTGTTTGTCAGTAGGATTTGATTTGGGTTGTGGTGGTGCTTGGGGCGGGTCGCAGGGAGGAATACCCGTTGAATCACGTCAGGGGCCCAGTGGTCTATGGCTGTTTCCCAGGGGGCTAGAGTTGGAAGGGCTTCGATGTCCGTTAGGTTCCATGTGTGGAAGTCTAGAGATACGGCGACTTGGACGCGTCTGTTGTTGCCGTTTGTGCCAAAGGCGTACCACCGGCCGTCAGGGGCTTGGAGAAAGCTCGGGTCTGGGAAGTCGGAGTCGATTGCAAGCCATGGGGCACCGCCAGGTTGTCTTCGTACTACAGGAGCAGGTGAAGCTATTGTAAGAGCAATGCTCAGCGAATAACAGAGGAGTTTACGTAGCCACATTTTGTATAACAGGAGTTAAAAGAGGCATTGAAGTAGAATGCACTGACCATTGGAAATTGGGACGCATTGGGCTTATATCCGCATGGCAGGAATTCGACTGCCATCAGGAGCTTATTTTCGGTACGTCAGTCTGCATGGAGACCGCGGACTTATCACGAACACAGTGGAGTCGACTATTGTTTGTTGAGCAATAGTTCGGTCATATGGTCAGCTTGCTTTTGCGGGGGATCGTCGCTCAGCCATGGGCGCGACCAAAAGAGGTCCACATGTTCATTGACAGCAGATAAAGACATTGGCCTGTGATTGATCGGAGAAAGAATAGGCCAGTAAATGTCTTTAAGGATGTTCGTTCCATGGTCGAGCCAGAGAATCAAGTTAGGGCTAACATGACGGAAGGATCGCCGGAAGCGGCATGTCGCAAGATGAGGTCCCCGATCGAGTTAGCACAGTGAAGTGTGAGATCCAAGTTGGACGAATAAGCAAGTCATATTCTTGTTTAGCTTTCCGGATGGACCGGTTATTTAATCACACCCAATGGGGGAGGCCTGTCCTTCGCTCTGATCTGCAATGAACCAACGTCAATCATGATCATCAGCATCAACCTCATCGGTCAGCTGTGGCACACGTCAATGCAATCGAACTCGAAGCCTAGGCCTTCGATCCACTCGCCTGCTTTTGAGAGTATGGGAATAGTCGTTCGCTAGTGATCATGCTGCAGCTGCAGTCAGGACGCATAGCTATAAAAAACATCGGAGGCATACAATGTCTCCAGCACTTTTTTCGCCGTCTAATCGTCTCTTCGGTGAAATAATATTTCGAGCTCAACGGAGCCTTCAAGGTGATCGGACGGCAAAAAGGGGAGGATGCTCTGTGATTTGGAGCTGACATTGTTCTGGGGCCGTAAAATCGAATCTCGAGAACCAAGGCGAGTTGATGTGCGGGGGAGCCGTTTTTGTAGATATAGCAAACAGTGCATCATGTTTTTGAGACATGTCCCGAACTGCGGAGTAGATGAGACTGCGCAAATCATCAAGACAATGACACCAAGGCGAGGCTTGGTCGAGCTTTCGTGTAGAATATCGCCCATAGCAATAGAGCCCCGAGCTAATGATTTGCATATGTACTTCATGCCTTATATAAGTACAATAATACCAAGCCCTATAGGTCGTAGTCATAAGTCATAATATACACCAAAACATTATCCCAACACAACCCCAACGCCTCGAATCATCAGCTCGGAGGTACTCAGTTCTCCAAAATCCATGTATCAAATGGCACTCCCCTCTTTACCGTCTTCTTCTCTCCCTTCTTGACACTCTCAAGCACTGGCTCGAAGCCGCTCGCCTCAGCATACTTCGCGATCAAATACCTCCAATAGCAACTCTCCGCCGCAGGCGTCAAATACCTCTCCCTAAATGTCCTTACAGAATTTCCCGCAATCCTCTCCGCGACGCCCGGGTTATCAATAAGATGCTCGACTTTGCGCTCCAAATCGTTCCAGTCCCGATTGACTTGGACATAGTTCGCCTCCGGGCCCGATGCGATAAGCGCGCCGTGATGTGCCTCGAGCCAGGTGAGTTCGTGCGAGATGAGTACGCTCTTGCAGTTAAGCAGGTATTTCCCCCGTCCGGAGAAACTGCGGCCCTCGGCGTGCGCGAGGAACATGTAGTGGCAGTATTCTTCCATCGAGAGGACGTTCTCTTGCACAGAGGCAGGGTCGGACCAGTTGATTTCGCGGATGGTAGCCCAGGACTTTCCGCGGGCTGCATTCAGTAATGCGCCGCGGATCTCGGGGTTTGTGGCTACGCTTCCTCGCCATGCGAGTTGTTTCTTTTTCTCTTTAAACGCCAACCCCTCGTCAACGGCTGCGATTCGAGCTCGGATCTCCTTGTACGAGCCGATGTGGACTTCGGGCCACGACCAGTACCCGAAGTCGGGCATTAGCCAGGCGGTTGTGTCGGTGGGTTTCTTGGAGTAGGACCATATCGGGCCCTGGATGCTGCCGGAGCTGGGAGTGAAGAAGTCGTCGGTTGAGAAGACGAATTCAATGTTTGGGAGAGTGCGTCGTTCTGGGTATGCGGATAGCGCGCGGTTTAGGGAGTGCAGTGTTGCTTTGCCGCGAGAGTAGGTATAGGGCATTGCGCCGTAGGATATTATATAGAGCTATTACGCAATGGAATCAGCATCCCGCGCCAGCTGTGAACTCCCATCCAAACATAAGAGAAAAAGGAAATGGTACTAACCTCCCCTCCAACAATTGCCCCCCTCACCAACCCGCGATCCCCAGTAGCATCCTCCCCACTCCTCGAAAGCTCATCGATCTCGTCAAAGCCAATCAGCTTCGCACTTTCCACTCTACTCTCCGCGACGCGGTCAAGATCGCCAAAAAGCTTCGGAAACGCAGATACACACTGCGCGTGCGATAAGCCATGATTATCGCCGTCGCTACGGAAGTCGAACTCCCATTCTGACTCTGTAGTTATATTCTTCGCCGCGGCGTGTTGTGAGTCGCATTGCGTTCTCGGAGTGGATGAATCGAGGTTGGACTTAAGTATATATCCATTCCCCTCATGATTCATAAAGTATGTCGAGTGTCCGAAGACGAGGAGTGTAAGAAGGAGGAGGGAGAGAATGGCGCCAGCGCCGAGGAAGCGGAGGGGTGACGAGGGGATCCCGGCGAGAGGCATGAGAATAGGCCGTTCTATATATATGTGCTGTAATTATATATATATATATATATATATATCTATATCCTTATTTATGAGCGAGTCAGCATATGTACTGCAGCCGTGCAGGCATAAACTCTATCGTCCTGTGCGTGGGTATGTGTAACGGGCGAATAGGTCGTGAGATGTAGTATAGGAAACGGTGGGTTGGCGATTATGGTGTTGTGCGCCGAGGTGCCATGTCAAGCGGTTGTGGGAATTATATCGGCCGTTTTCAAATGCGCCGTCAACTTTGAGAGTGTCGTGATATATACAATAGCTTGAATATTGGAGACTTTGAGTGAGGCTATTGCGGCTTGGTGGGTGTACGGCCGGTTTCCATAGCAACAATCGATAACACTATTCCGAGCACATACGTCACAGGCCTAGATACACTCGACGATACAGTACTCTGCATGTCATTGAGAGTCTTAAGATTGCGAGGTGATTCAAGTGTACGGAGTTGCTACATTCTCAACTGTTCATTAAGCGGACTCATCTAAAAACTCCAAACGGGACACTGCCGCCCGCGGACAGTGCCCTGGCCTCGTATCACCATTCACCAATCTATGTTTCGGGTTCGGGTTCTGGGTATGTACAGAGGATTTCAAGTGCTATATAAAAAGGGCAGGGGTATCTCAAAGCCAACAAGGAAAAGGGTGTAGGAAAAGAGACATCGCAGTAGCAAAAGAGTGACCGCGCCACACAGATTAGTGGTTTTCCGCGCATCGCATTATACAAAGCAGGGGAGAGTGGCAGGGTTCTCGCAGAGATCCGGTTATATCACGTCCGTAAGGGTAAATCTTCATCGTCGATTAGGTGTAGATATTAGGTATGGTGTCTGGTTGGTTGCTATCTCCCGGACCCATTCGTCGCTCGAGGGGCGTTGTTGCTGAAATAACTGTCGTCGATCTTCAAGATCCATTCAACTTTCTGGGCTTCTGTGCGTGCTGCGAAGAGGAACGTGTTTTGCGGTCCGTACACGGCAAATACATTCGGTTTGCCCCTTGTGGATGCATTATCACCACCAGGTCCTTCCAAGAGTCGCGCAAAGTCGGGAGCGTGGTCCACTCGGGCGTTGCGTAGGTTGATAGCATTGATTTCGTCGCCATCCGGCACGGAATAGACATGCAGATACGGCAGGCGAAGCTCCACAAACCGCCGCACCCAGTGGGTATAAGTGTCGTCCGGCGCTAACAAGTACCCGGACTTGGACGACGAAGGGTTTTTTGGAAGTGTCTGGACGGTAGCGTAGAAACGCGGCTTGAGGGACAGCTGCTGCTCAGAACCACCATTAGTCTCATCTGATGGTGACTTGCCACGGGAAGCGAACGCCGCGCCGCTCGCTGGAGGCTCAGTGTTGCCGCGGATAAGAATCGCATCGATGGGATCAAGCCTTGCGGTCCACAGCTTGACGTATTTCTGGAGCAGTTTGGTCTTGCGGTCAGGCTCCTGACCACGATACGGAGTCGATCTTCCACTTCGCGGAGGTGACGCAACTGTCAGACTATGAGCACCAAGTGCTCCTTTTGCCGCGTTCAATTCTGCCATACGTCTGCGTCGTTTGCGAGAAGTTATATAGTCACGCACAAGCGATACTCTCCGTGGAGACCATTTGGTGAGAAGCTCTTCACCCTTGACATAGTCATTCTGAGTGTTCATGCGCCAGAGATCGGCTGCACGTTTGGCCGACACAGGGCGCACTGCAACAGAGTACATACGAACGGTGGAATGCACAATGCGCGTCGTGCTAAAGAAGTTCTTGAACATCGACTGCGGACGTACATACGCCCGCCCTTGGACCTGCAGCGTCAGGTCCATCTCGAACGAAACCGGGTCTTGTAAGCGAGCCGAGTGCAGGTCCCATCGAACGGTTACCTGCACGCGGTATTTATCTGCAGTCACCCGGTCCAAAAGGAGGGATCCATGTAAACTCGAATCCCATTGGCCTACTAGAATGACGTTTGAAGTTCCGTCGGCATTGTCTTTGACCATGGGTTCTTGTACGAACTTGACCGGGACGTCAGGGGTCCGGAGATCTTGGTCGGGTATTTTACCCCAAGGATCCAGCAGCCTCACGCTGCCTACCCGGACATTGGCAAGATCATCCCAGGGTAGAGTTTCCGTAGAACTATAAGTGAGGTTCACAGAGATTCGGCGCTGAAGTCCTTGGTGCAGCTGATATGTGCCTGCATCGAGTGCGTTGTTCTGTACAACTTCAACGGGCAGATAATCTCCAGTCTCCGCCAACTCAAGTACTTGCACGCGAGCGAACACATCATGTCGCTCCTCTGAAAAATATTCAGTTTCCGCAATACGCGCAGTCTTTTGGTCTTGTGGCCCATCAGCCGAGTCCTGCATGTCATCCCAGCTCAGAAGCTTATCAAGATGCATCTGGGTTACACGAGCATAGACGCAGATCTTCAGCGCGGCAGTTCGCGGGCTCGAGAGGGGTAGACTCATGCTGTGGACGCTTTCAAACCGGACCGGCGTCTCACCAAAGCCGTTGATCATCTGCGTGGTTGTAGCTCCACCCTCCTCGGAGATACCTGGAACGAAGAGCTGGGCGTGTACATCGGTACCCTCCCATTCAGCGAATCCAACCATATCACGCATCACAACGTTGAATTTGAGCGTTGACGAGGGTGCCTGGGCGGACGATGGCTCCAAGGACAGTCGAATAATCCCAACAACATTCTGCGTATACGGTGAAAGAACCTCGACCGAGAAATCTTGCACACGGGTCTCAAACACAGCCGTCAGAGGAATATCTGCGTCACCTACTAGCGAGTACTGAGGCGAGCATGGCTCGGAGAAGGGGTTTTCGAGCTTAAAGTGTTGGATGTAATCAGGTCGGTCAATGTACTGATGCAGTTGGCGCATGGCCTGCACACGGCGCTGAAGCTTTTCAATCGACCAAAGGTGGATCACGCGTTGCCTGAAGTCAATGACCCGGACAGCGACGCAAGGCTTCTTGGCGTCATCAAGAATGATGTCTTCGTCGCCAGAGATGCCGTTAAGAACAAGATCGTAAGACGAAGCCATATTATGCCCGTGGTCGACGATCGCAAACTGAAAGACAACGTTTTTGTCCATTATATGGCTCATCACCTGAGCCTCCTTTACCAGCGAGGCATGCTGCAGGACCTTCTCCGCCATGCGGACGTAATTTTGCTGGGACCAATGTCGGAAAGCAGAGCGTGCGACCTCCAATTCCTTGGGGTCCAACTTTGGGTAGCCATTCTCGTATATCCTCGGAATCGGCTGGCCTAGTTCCTTCATATGAGATTCAAACGTCTCTTTCTGCTTTCGAAGTTGCTCCTCATACTCGTCGCGGGCTGCACGGAGAGCTTCTTCCATACGTGCCCTCTCAGATTGCAGGTCGTCAATGCCTTGGGTTGGAGAAGCTTCTGCATCCCTGAGTTGGTCCTGGTACTGCTCCTTTTGTCGGTCCAACTGTCGTTGCATATCCTTTCGTACCGACTGTAGAGTTGAGAAGCCATTCTGGCTGTCATCTTCACCGTGACGAGGAGTTCCGGGCATAGTAATAGCGGTATCCAAGGAAAAGTTGTCGATAGTGCCATTCGACATGTACTTGTCCCGAACTGGATAAGAGCTGAGAGAATCCGAGTCCTCCTCGTTCTCTGTCAAGCCTCGGCGGGTTGCTCTCACTTTCTGCACATCCTCAAACAGGGCATCAAGCTCATCGTCAGGCATATGATTAATATGGTCTGGGCCTAGCACTGCGCTCACGGCTTCACGGCGGGCAAGGAACCAGTCCGATTCTCTTCCACGTTGCGACGGCATCGGTGAGTCAGCCCTACTGGAATCCCAGTCTAGATCTGAGCCAGCCTTGCTCAAATTCCTCTCATGAGTTTTATTCGGAGCGGGAGAGCCGAGCTGGCTTGCTGTGACAGAATGGCGAAGTAGACTCTGTTCTACTCGCTCAGCACGTGCCTCTTGGGGATGATTAAATCGGAAAATATGAAAGTCACCCAAGATTATGCGGAAACCACTTTTGAGTCGCTTGGGTTTGTCAATGCGTAGGCCATTTACCATAACCGCAGCGCCTTCACTGGGAAGAACAGTAACAACATTGTCGGCATGCTCAAATTTACAGTGGTCGGCCAGAATCTTGGAGCCATTCAACCTGATTTCCACATGGCTGCCCTGGTCCATATTACCAACTTGCGTAATTCCCGGTTTGATGTTGTACACTAGACACTCAGCAAGGAGTGGGTCATCACTCAGGTTGACCAAATGTGGCATTTTTTTCGGCGTGCTCAGACCGACAAATCCCTTTTCGATGCTGATACCGAGTTCTTCCAAAGCGGCTTCACGCTCTTTGTGGATCTCCTCCGTTCTGACCAATTTCTCTTCCCAGGTCTGATTCAGATCCTTGTAGAGTTTCTCGCTTTGATTCAGCTGCTCAACAATCTCTGCTTTGCTCACTTTTGTGACAGTACCATCCGCCTGCTGGATGGAGACCATCTGCTTCTCCAGGGGAGTATCTGGGGGGTATTGTTCCTCTGCTATCAGTCCACTTCCTCCTGCGCCTCCTGTCCCGGTACCACCACCAAGCTTTGATCGAAGCTGTGCCAACTCTTCCTTGAGTTCTCTGATCATCCGCGCGTTGGGATCCTCGTTGACCACAGCGTGGTTCTTAATTCGCTTCGCGGAGTCGGCATAGCGTAGTGTACTCAGAGTCTCGTCAAAGTTGATATCCGCAGGTGAGATGGCAGCAATCATTGCCGTCATAGAGTTACCTCCAAGTGAGTCTTTTAGCAACCATGTCAGAACTGAGTCACGGTACGGCACCATGGAAGCATTCTTCTTCTTTCCAGAGGCCAAATCTGCCAGAGCTGCAATAACACGTCCAAGGGTGGAAAGCGATCTGTTGATTTCAGCTCCTTCCTTCAATCTTGCACCAGTCGCACCAGTCGAGTTAGCTCGCTCGGAACCCGCAAGATCGACTAAACTAATGCGTGACACCTTTTCCGTATCCATGGACGTCTCCGCATCGTGTCGTTTCTGTGTGAGCATCAGCGTAAAGACGGCGTGGGATCGACTAGACGTTTCGTTCATGTTCGTGGCTGCGACCGTTCGAGCTTTATTACCTTCATCCATCAGGTTCTCAATCTCGTCGAACGAGCGGACCACAAGCTTGGCAAGGTCCTCAACGTAGGGACCTGTAGACGGGTGTTCACGGACTTTGAGGTTTCCTTTGTTTGAGGGGTTGAGCAAATCGCGAACCCGCTCATTGTAGATTTCAAGATATGAGACTTCTACCGTGCAGCTGAGGTTCTTGTCCTGTTGTATTGATGTGATGCGTTCAAACATATCTTGACAGATGCGCGGAATCACCCCGTATTCCTTGCCATATCCCATCATCGAATACGACTTTCCGGAACCAGTCTGACCGTAGGCGAAGATACAGTTGTTATAGCCCTGAAAGGCATTGTCCAAGAGCGGCACACCCAAATCCAAAAAGAGGCTGTCCTGGCTCGCATAGTTGGGGGCGTTCTTATCGAAGGACCAGTACGACCGGTCAAAAGCGAAAGATTTCGGTCCTTCCACCGCACCCTTACCACCACGGCCTTTTGATTTCTCCTCAGATCCTGGCGGTGGTGTGAGGACGGTCTGGCTGTCTTTCATCTGCACGATACATTTTGCACCTCGATCGAGCTCTAGAGTTCACGTGGTCCATGAGTTAGACAAGTCTCACGGTAAGTCACAGCGGGAAGGGATAGTCGAACTAGGAATATCTCACCTCGACTATTAAACGGCCGTACTCTCACCACCACCTTAATGTTTCCACCTCCTCCTGGAGCCATTTTGCCCTATACCCCATGCACCTGGGGCTCGTAATCCACTTCGGCCGGAGAGATGAGACTCGACGTTCAGGGGATGGAACGGCGGGAACACAAGTCGCGAACGCCGCAACGAGCGCCGCCTTCGGTGTATCGCAAGGCTAACTATCCCAAATCTCCCTTTACCAGTTTGATGTTATAGTATATTGCCCTTCGGTAAACAGTCGTGCAGGAACCGGCGATTGGTCTCGAGTCAACAAAGACGTCATATACTCCGTATGTGCACCGTTTCGTTTGTTGACTTGGGTGGCTTGTGGCGCGTCCAAGGGATTTCAATTTCGTTCGCGATAAGAGATCGGTTTTTGCAAGTCTCGGCGTAGGTTGCTTGCGCGCACAGGGGCGGTTTTGTGAGCTGTTTGCAAGAATCCGACCGACAGGGATAAATAGGAGAATCGACGGCTCGAGAACCACTCAGCGGACCCTCCTTCCCCAGAGGCACCAGAAAAGCCACATGAGATATCGCGGGAGTCCGGCGGGCGATTACATAAGCCACACTGCCAGTTTCCACATGCTCATGTTCAAGGAGCCTCAATTCGGCAGCTCTGATTCCTGGTTCTCGGGCTCTTTTTTCTTTCTAATAGTAGCTGTTTGCACTCGAGCTCAACGACCTGGGCTCAAAATTTGCACTGTCTTCCTCATTCATCAACCATCAACAACAAACAACAGCTGACGATATTGCAAGGCAAAAGCGCAAATGCGACTTAAATATCACTGGCTTAGTTCTGATACGCTATTGCATTGAGATATTCAAGATGCCTCCCATCTATTTCCTTTACTTCCACTTCTGGTAAACTAGATTTGTGGTGATGACCCCTTCCCTAAGAGAACACAGTACACCAGCTAGCATCGTATAAGCATCATCCAAGCAAGGAAAGAGACTAAATCCAACGCCTAATTCCTCCAGATATCTACCTCGCCTCTAGAACAAGGCGCACAGTGTGATTCATGGCGCCTAATATGTAAGAGCCTGGTCATCAAGCAAGTGATTCCACTCTAGAGCTCCTTGGGTGTGCTTGCAGTCCCGAGATGTGTTTTCATTGCACAAGACAATGTAACCTTCAGGTCTCTTTGAGATTTGCAATCAATTCTTACCGAGTTGAAGGCAGCTCTAAGGATATATTATTCTGGGTCGTGCCGTCAACGTCGCAAAATCGTCGTCTCTAAAGCCCAGCCTGTATGCGGAAGTCTGCCGGGCATCTCGATGACAGGTAGGCGAAATCGACGACTGTATGTTTGGGTGACCATATGCAGCCGCATGCAAGTCGCTCGTCCTCGCTTTGAGAGTTTTATCGACATCGATCTGTCACGTTATTCTGTCAAAGTCAAAGATGCCGTGTGCCTTGTTATCGTTCCTGGCCTTCAAGTATTCTATCGTTCGTATGTGAGAAATGACACTTGGTACTGATAATCCACCTAGTCAACTCCTCCAGCCGAGGAGGAGCCGATGGCTGTTCAAGACCGCCTGCCTCCAAATACGCGGTCGGCTGGTACCGAAGCTGGTCATCACGGCAACGGTTCGTCATGCTGGTTGACACACATTGTCGTCAAGACTAAGGAAAGGCATGTCAGGTTATGTCCTTGGATCGCTCCGTGTTGAGGCTCTCCGATTATGATGACTGGCCTACTTCAAGTCGATTCACAGTCGGTCCGCTCAGCCAAGCCAGTGAGAGAAGCGAAAACACTCAAAGGCCGATCTGCTATGTGTAGGATCCTTGATGCGGCGTGGGTCAGCTGTACTCTCCCCCGTCACTCCCTAGAAGTGCAAGTCGGAGAGAATGCAGATACGGTATCCAACAGCCGCATCCGGAGCGAGATAGGAGAGAGGAGGACGAGGTGCTTTGCCTGACCGGATCATGAGATCAGAGAACATTCCTCGAGAGACGAGCATCTTGACGATACGATCAGGCAACGTCGGTAGATATGGCGATGGTGGGCGAAAGGAGCCTGTCCCTGCGCTGCAACCCTCCTCCAAGCAATAGTGTCGAGGATGGAGGGCAGACCGGAGTACCCCCCAGAACGAACCTTCGCTTCCCCTCCCACGGGGCTTACTTTACTCATCAACCCCCTCTTGGTGTCATTTTTGTTTCGGCGGCAGGCTCGGTGGAAGACGGAAAAAGTCCAGTGCCAGGACGAAGACGGCTCAAGGTTTCCACCGCACGCCATGAGGCCTTGACGTCAACAAACTAGGAAGAAATGTTTGTCAGCTACATCACTACGGAGACTGTCGAACAAACAACATCTCTAAGCGAAACTCTCCGCGTCAAAGACAAGACAAGGCGGTCCATGGCCGGGCGAGCTAAGGCATGGCAAGGCGAGTCTCCAGGCAGACAGCAGGCAGGCAGGAATCAACCCACCCATCATCGAATCCATCTTCATGCACCCCTCCTTTCTCCCTCCTCCCCAGTTCCTAGCAGACCTCGGAGTAAAAGCCCAGAACAACCCACCATCATGATTTTGACAGAGCTCAGACCCTCAAACCCTCCCTCTTCTGCACGCAATATACCCTCTTTCCCAAACCCCAAAGCAATCTGCATAACCCAGAACGCCCCGTACAGTAAAAGCTGAATAAACCCAGAACCCACCCAGGCGGCGTCGTACTAAATGTGTCTTAGCCTGTGAGAGACGAACAAGTCACCGACGCGGCCCCAAGACTGAGGAACAGCGCAGGCAGGGCAATAATTCGCCTCATTATAGATTGAGAATTGGACAACTCAGAGGGCACGTCTAGTTCACGGCAGTTCGTCCTGACCGTGCTGGTTCTGGTCTGGGGTGTACGGGCACGCTGGGCGTTGGTCGGTTGGAAACAGGATTTCACGGTTGATGCCCAATCGGCTGTGCAGAGGGTCCAGCTCAGGGTTCAACCCTCGACAGTTGGCAGTTCACAGATACTTCTGTTTTTCTATTCTACAGTATTGGGATAGATATCTAAGTCCTAAGGTGAATAGTTATTATGAGTTTGGTAAAGACATGCATATTATACTTTTCGATATCAAACTCTACTCGGGACAGAAGGTTGGTGCCGCCCCCTTCCCAGTTCCAATGTCCACAGTTAGAAGCACGCACTCCACAGTCCTTCTCTACAAGGACAACCCAGGAAGGCGAAGATCGAGGCTCATCGCCTCCACTTCCTTAAAAGAGATAGAGCACGAACTTCGTAGAGAGGATGCATCCAGTGCGATTGCAATAATAGCACACGTGCTTTTGTCATGTCTCGAGACGTCATTCCTATCCATACTTGCCTCGCCTCGTAGTCTAGTTTCAGTGCAGGCGAGGAATGTAATTGATCTATCTACGAAAATGGAGTTACATCACTCACGTTGTCAGCGTCAGTGATGGGTACGTCCGTAACGAAATGGGGCTGAGCCTGAGATGACGGGCGATTAGTTACGAACCGTCCCTCCAAGCCTCCAGACTCCGGAGTATGGACGGGTTGAGTCTAGAGGGAGCTTGTAAGGAGCCAGATCAACATCGCATTACCCCGAGAGGCGCTGTTCATCAATACGCAGGAGCGTCCTCCGGCCCTATAGCCAACTTCAGGGGCGTGATAAACTGTTCGGCGAGGCCGTTAGACTTGGTAAGAGTGTGATAGTGGCGAGATGTTAGATGATGAGCATCAGGAGAGGGAGACGCTGCCTTCAGCGAGCAAGAGGCCAATGGGGCGGTTATACTGCAAGCTCCACACCCCGCGCTGCGCCGTCGCAGTCCGAGAAGCTATATGGCGGGTCCGATTGGACATTCCAGACAAATGAGGAGATCCTGCGCACACTTGAATAGGACTGGTTGTTCCGTCGCCTGGACCTTTGTCATGATGCCCTTCTATTCTGGTATGGCCAAAGAGGTGCGTGTTGCCCCTGAGGGATCATCCTGTCTGAAAAGGTCGTGAGGACAATATGACGGTGCTCATCATGCCGCCTGTTCAGTCTATCGCTATCGCTCCTAAGTCTAGTATCAGCCGAGATACGGCCTAGGCCTAAGCCACGTCAATCATCACGGGTGTAGCTGTTGTCGAATGACGATGCAGATGTCGATACCAAGCATGACAGCTGCTGCGTGGCCCGCGCTCTGCGATGCATGTTGTGCTTCCCCATTGACCAAATATGGCCGTCAGCCCTCCCTTTTGTGTTTCATCTGGCCATTTTGACACGCGAGCGATTGGTCATTACCTCAATCTGCGCTTCTCGGCTGTCAAAGATGCATAGAAGCCGAAAGAAGGTCAACCCTTCCCCATCATGTGGGCTTCATGGGCTGAAGATAGGACGTCCACGAGAGCTCATGTTTGGCGCGCTGAGGGTGTAGTGGCTTGGTCGTTATCCAGGGGTAGCTGTGTATTAACTCGGTATCAGCATAGTTTCCAGCCATCCAGCCATCGACACACACGAAACTGCTTTGCGCGGTGCACGGTTGTTGAATCGGAGCTGAATGCCCCATGATATCTATCAATATTTGTCAGCTCAACCAGTGTGAAGCTCTGTCTCGAGTATTGAGCGAGCGAGGAAGTAGAGGAGTTTCAGGTCTACTCTTTGTACGACTCCAGCCCCAGAGACTCGCGCAGTAAAGCTGTCACTTGCTACAAGCACATCAAAGGCCCCGAGGCGTAAATCCATCAGGTCTATCGCAGCTCCAAGGTTATCCCTTGTAAAAATTCTGTAAAACAGGTTGTTTAGTATGACAACAAGATGATACGGACCACCTTTACAAATGATATCGGTCGATATCCAGCATGGATTTCGTGCATACCGTACCTTTTTTAAGACTGACAGTTTGAAGGGTGCCTTGGCAGGTGGTCAGACCAGAAGATGCTCGGAGATGGAAACCGGGCTCGCCAGTAAGAATTGGCGATTCATGGTACCTCAACAGATAGGCTTCGAGTCGGAGATCCTCGTCGTATCTTTCAAGGTAGGTTCTTTGATCAACCTGCATTCGAATCGTCCCCACTTCTCGGACGATAAAATCGATGACATCGACTCAAAGAAAGAAAACGCACAGGCGAAAAGCGAAAGAGATCGCCTTAACCATCTCGTTCCACCTGAGACAACAAGAAAAAGAAACTATAGAACAACTAAGCAGGAAAAATTATCCCGCCATCTATCTCCGTACTAACTTGAGAAAAAGAAATCAAGAAAGCGGCCGAATTCAACGAGAAGCGGTGTGGAGACGGTGATTCAGCTTGACGTCAGGTGTCCGTCCGGGCTTTACGATACACAAAGATACAGTTTTTCCAAAACATGGATCAGCTCAATCTTTGAAGTCAGCCTTCGCACAGGGGATGTGTTTTCGCTTTCCAGATAAAGTACTGTGCAATGATGAGCACGGCGTTCAAGGATGTCATATCCTCATCTTGCGAGCAAATCAAGAGTCCATCGGTCAAGATCCCACACGTGGCGTCGGACAGATCGGCGAAATCCAGCTTGCTCCCAAATCCCAACGTCAACGTGCGAAGCATCCAAGCTCCCAGGAATATTACTGGTTACCGCAGCTTCAAGCACGCACCAGAGGCGTCTGGGGAGAATAGGACATCTCCCAGCCTTACTTATCCCAAGCGCGATAAAGACATGCTACGCGAGGAATTTTAACCAGGCCTTTCTTCAGGCGACGGCTTCGCCGAAGAACCAGATTCGGAATTCAAAGGATGTCTGCGTGGCCGGGCTTCAAATGGGTAGTCGCCGAAGATTGCACACCGCAACGAGCATTCGTCTCGATTTCAAATCCCAACGTGCTTGAACCACAGGCACACCTGAATGTCGTCCTTAGGTATAGTGTGGTGACGCAGGCTCTCTCTCCCCTTTCTCTGATCTATTTTAGAGTCTCTTGCCGCGGACAGAGTTCCGTTGTTCGACTCGTCAAGGTGGTAAAGCACGAATTATGATGAGCAGAGCGCAAAGGATAGACATCTCGTCGGCTCATTATTACTTATATCTGGCTGCCCATATCTCCCAGGCTGCAACCTGGAGCGTCTTCCCCAACAGGGAATATAACCGAGGCGCGCGGCGCTGGGGTGCCTTTACCGCGAGAGACGGCTCCGCCCTCGTAAGGTTCAATACAGAGCCTGGATGTCCGTGGTACGAACCTCATCGCAACCTTGGACCGCTTGTCAGCCTTGGGCAATCGTGCTCGGTGGCTCACCTTGCATGATAGCGGATAGTCATACTCAGCACGGTTAGATAGGATCCAAATATCACAGGCTCGAGTTACACACAGCAACAAGGAACTGGGCGATCAAAAAACAAAGAGCCAGTCACAAATCTGCTGGCGGAAAAGAATCGTGATTCGCACAGGCAGGCGAGCCGCCGGGGGCACACCAATAGAGGTGGCTGGTCAAGGCTACTTTTCCCCAAAGTTACTGGTAGATTATTTCGACGGCGCTTGGAGAGCGTCACACTTTTATTTCGGAACTGTCGGATTTTATGCAGATGAGCGGCAGAAGAAAATAGGAACAGAAAAAAGAAGAAATAAGCAGCAGTTTCTTTTTGCTCCGTATGAATCTGACAGCCCCGATTTCTCAACGGCATTCTCGAGGCTCGTGCTGACTGAAAGGTCCATTGGGTGGTGTTTTGTATAGACTGCATAGCATAAGCCTTACCGTACAGTACCGTAATTAAAGCGGCCCCCATCTCATGTGACAGCGCTGATACCGCGAGAATCCATGCAACTCACCAACCTTTTGGCGGCCGACAATAATAATAATAATGTCAACGGAGATGAACAGATGAGGTTCTCTCGAGGATCGATCCCCCAGAGGCTGAGTCCCAAGACTCTTTGAAAGCACGCAAACCTCCAGCCGAGCGAAGAGCGGTCTCATCACATCCATTGGCGCCAAGTGGGGCAGACCCTGGGGACATTACGGGACAGGACGGCGCTGTTCATTTCCAAGCCAAAAGGTGATTCACTGCCTCCTCGTCCGCTAACTCAGAAACGAGCTCCGGTACAAATGCCCCATCGCCCGCCCCTTCTCGTCGCTGCGGCTTTCTCTCTCTGCTTCCTCTCGTTGGTCATCCAGCCTCCAGTCCTTGCGTTCCTCCAGTCATCGACTCTGTCCTCCTGCCCGCACTCAGCCCATTGGCTTTGCGGTCCTTTTCTTTTTTTTCCTACTCGCTCCTTGCTGGCCAACCCTTAAGAGCTCAGGTATTCCTTCGTCCAACCGCGTTGTTGCTTGCCTTCCCACCCCATCTGCTGTCCCTCTTCGTGATTGATCACTTTTGCCAACCTTGGATATTTTCCCACGGTTTGCGGTCGAATCACCATCTCCAGGTACGTCAAATATACCCCCTTACGGAGCACTCACTGCTCGTCCCTCTTGTGTAATTTTGCTGTACCTCAATATCGCACACCTTAATTTGTCCATGCCCAATCCCGTTGCATCGCGTCTCCCCTCGAAGCCCAGCCCAGCAAATCCCATCACTTTCCCCCGTTTCTCCTGTGTCTGCATTCCCCAAGTGCTCCGGTGCATTCTCTCGTTGGCTTCCAAACCGTCGGTTGTCGACCTTCCACAAATCACATTACTTTGACTTCATCCTTGAACCTTCTTCCCTCCACTTCATTACCAGCTGTCTCTCGTTACTCGCGCCTGGCTGGTCCTCGCCTCATTCGTGGTCAACCCAGCGCGACTGACATCAGCGGCAGCCCGCAGTCGCGCAAAGGGCAGTGCTTTGGTTGGCAGAGTTCGCGCGCTCAGGAGCATTGGCGACCAAAGGAAGTGCCCAATTTACCGCGCTTTCCATTGCTTCCCATCTTCTTGTTGGCGCAACTCAGAATAGTCGCCCTATCGAGGTGCCTTACCAGAGTTTCCGAAGCAGGTCGGTGCTTGCTTTACTGCTCACTAAAACCACCGCGGCCCGCGACTGCGATTCCATCATCCTGTTACCCCCCTCACCCCTTCCCACTTGGACAGCATTGCAATCCGAAAGTCATAGCTGCATCTCCTTCAGAGACGTTGCTGACGAGGGTTTTTGTGTACATTGCGATATCCTTTCCCACTTCTGAGCTTTTGCAACCTCTTTGGACTTTCGAATGTGGCATTACTATTCTCTGTTTACGTTTTCTGTCGCGTCCCACTACGCTCTCTAGCCCAATCACCACGCGTCAAATTTATACTCAACTTGACCTGCTTCTAACATATCTTGTGCAGTGCGCGTGCAATTGTTTCAAATTGCTGCTGTGGCCATTACAGAGGCTATTCTGATTCTGGGCTTCCCCGCGCCGCCAGGCAAACCGACGAATTACCCTGCTTGGGTGGTGCGTCGCATTGTGACGAGGTATGTCATCGGCTGCATCATGAATCCCGCTTGCCAACGCATACATCCCTCAGCCCTGGAGGGACTAAGCCGCGACAATCTTGGTCTTTTCCCTCCCCCCGCCACCTTCGTGCTCTTTTTCATGACAGCGCACAAATCAAGTGCCAAAAATAATTATTGTAGCAAAAGACAGAGCTGATGATCCTTCACAGTGCTCTTGTTGTGCAAGCCTCTCTTGAGCGCGTCCTCTGACATCAGTCCCCACGGAGCCGTCTAGCCTGCAGACTCCCCGTCAGGATCAACACTACGCCTCAGAGACACGCTGTTTGCACCGCCTCGGGTCTTTGTTACCTGCCGCGTCTCCGCCTCATACGGATATCGCCTGGCAGCCTAACTGATCCAGACGCTGAACAGGGTAGCCTGCCACCTGTCGTCTCAGATAAACTGTGTAGCTCCCACACACACACATCCCCCGCTCTTTGCCTGTTTATTCCGTGGCAACAATAAGCAGTAGTGCATGTTTTTCAAGCGATCACGCTTTGTCTGACAACGCATCGAGTACGAGCCTAGTCGAGGGCACCCTGGCTAGCTGCATCCGAGCCCAACCACGTTACACTTTCGAGGTGAATGTAAAAAAAGACGGGTCCTCCAGCAGATCTTGTTGAAGTCATTCTGTGAAACAAGTATCCTTTCGAACGGATCTTATTGACGCTGCAAGTTGAAAAACTCAGCGCACTGGCAAAACAGAACCAAAGGTAAGCGCCCAATTCAAGCGCCTTCAAGCGTTCTCCATACAACCCCACCACCAACCGATCCAGTGACCGCACGCTCCTGCGCTCCAAGTCCACTAGCTAACGAAAGTCTGCAGTCCTTGCACGGCCCATCTACAAATCAAAAGTTACAAGCGACGCCTGCTCTGTAGCTGCCCCTCAACGTGACATTTATCCCAAGCACCCGCCGTCTTATATCCTATCATACCTCCTTGATTCTCTGTCTCTCTCTCTTACTGGGACTTCTATCTGCCAATCATCCATCTTCACCGCTGCTTTTGGTTTTGGTTGGCTGGTTCCTGACATCATTACCCATCACTAATCAAAACAATACTAACTAGGAAGCGTGTCGGTTACTCCGCCGTGACTTCTTGACGATGGAATACCCTCCACAGTACCAACAGCCTCATGGCCAACATCCACACCCTTCTTCCCATATGGGCGGCCCATACCAGCCTGCACCACAAAATCCAGGGTCAGCCGTGGGATCGATGACTTCTCCGACAAATCCCCAAGCACACATGCAACAAGGACATCCCACGCATCAAGCTTCTCCCGTCGTCCCTTCGCAGTCACATTACCAGCAGCCTCAAAGCACACCGGGTCCTGTACACCAGCAGATGAATTTCCCTCAAGGCTACGGCGTCCCAACTCCTATTCCACCAGGCCAATATGGCATTTCCCCCACTCAAGCCGCTGCCATGGCAACCGCGGCCGCGTCGGGGCAATTCTATCCTATACACTCAGATGCGATGGCTGGCCAGATGCAGTCCGGTCCTCGTGGCTCACCACGCATGGCCGGCGTGCCAGTCAAGACTGACAGGAATCCCCGATCACCTCCTCAAATGCCCGGTCAAATACCCCCAATGAGCTCGCAAGTACAGCTACCGCAAGCGCCCCGTCGTCAAAGTATGGCGGGCCATATCGGCAGCCCGCACGTGCAGAGCGCCCAACCTGTTTTGAATCATGTCGGTCGGCCATCGGTGCCCCCTTCCATGCCACCTCCTCCTCATCCTGTCCAACAGAGCCAATCCGCGGAAAGCCTGGTGCCCGGTGGCGCTGAAGAGTCCCCATTATACGTGAACGCAAAACAATTCCATCGAATCTTGAAACGTCGTGTCGCCCGGCAAAAACTAGAGGAGCAGCTACGACTCACCTCAAAGGGCCGCAAGCCGTACCTTCATGAGTCGCGTCACAATCATGCAATGCGCCGTCCGCGTGGCCCTGGTGGTCGATTCCTGACGGCAGATGAGGTCGCAGCCATGGAGAAGAAAGGAGCTGGTGGCGCCGGACAGGATAATGCAGACTCGTCAAAATCGGTGGGTGACATCTCTCCCGGTCAGAAACGCAAGGCGAGCGATGGGAATGACGATTCCCTCAGCTCAGCTAAGAAAGCAAAAACCAGTACGCTCAAGGCCAACAATAACGCGGACGAGAGCGATCCCTCTGGATCCGAACCTGATGAGGACGGTTGATGTCCTATACGCCGATTCTAACTTGTTTCGCTGGAGGATGATTATCGCCTGGTCTATTCTCTTCAATGTCCGTAGCGAGCATTGCATGCGCATTGTTCGTCGGGCACTGTTTTTTATGTCTCTTTTACTATTCCCAGCTATGTCTGTTTGTAAATTTGTTATGCTGATACGAAGTCCGATATCATCCTCTCAGTGGTTTTCAGCTTGTCAGGATTGCATGTATGATGTGGTTATGTTTATTTATTTCTCGTTTTCCGTTGTGGCATGGTGGATGAGCTTGATTTCCTCGACGGGTGATAACCGATACCCCCTATCAGTTCTGTGTACCGACCCCAATAACCTTACAGACCCAAAAAATGCAGATATGACGCCGACCTACGGTTATAGTTGCCCTCGAACACGTATCCTCGATTCTCCTGCTGAGCTTCACTGCGTATCCTTGTTATCGACTTCTTGCTTCTTTGGCCATTTGCTTGGTTTCTCTCTCGCATATCCTGTTTCAATGGGTTGGGTGGGATATAGATAGGATTCCTTGCGGGGTAGACAGGGACCTACGTATTCAGAGACTATGGAAGACTCTTGGTACGACACGAGTGCCTGCTTGCGTGTTTACGGCGTTTTGTGTTGGTATGGGTCGTTTGATGGCGGATTTATCAATATACCCATATATAATTTTTACGGGCATCAAATCGGCTTTCTGCTTGTTACATTTGTCGGCTTGCTAACAAATGCCGCTCAGGGACTTTGGTTCCATTTGCATATTAATGAACTTTTTGGCGCTTCCTCTGGATGTTTTTATCTCAAGTGTTTACATATATGCATATACAGCTATCTGTTACCACAATACGACCATCTGTATCTTTGTTGGACGCCTATACTAATCCAATAGCTGGTGATTACACGGGTTTTGATAGGGGACCTAGCTAGAGTTGGCTTCTTTGAATGAATTAGGATGATATATATAGTGGCATCGATGGCGCTTCTTTGTCTTTCAGGGGCGGTGCCCACTCATTTGCTTCGATTAAGCGCGCACATTAGTATCGAGTATACTGCCTCTCTACTACAATACGAAACATTTGTATAGCATCTACGTTTGATCTTTTCCCCCGCTACCGGCATTCTGGACTCATATGCAGTTGAGGCTGTCAGTTATGTAATCGACTGGGGTGATTTCCTTGCTAACTCTAATCAGGACTAGCGGCATATCGTCCAGCTCCAGCCTCTTTGGAACTTTCTCCTCTCCATCTCGGCTTCGGCCTCCCCTTCGTCCTCAACACCCTCTGGAACATCACGGATAGACGCTCCATCAGGCCCTGTCAGGTCGGTCGTCTCCAGAGATTGCTTCACCACCATCGCACTCTATTCTCAAGGCTTCTTGTAGGTCGCCTGCCTTTGTCTTCTTCCTATCGCGTTGCCCAGAGTCACTACCACTTACCCACCCTTGTCTCTCTTGTTCCCTCCCTCGTTCTCTCAGCCGAATCCCTCCTAGCCCATTTATCAATCTTCATTATCCCATCAATCTCAATCTCTCACAATTGACCTTGTTTCCCCACCCGACCCTCTTTCGCCTCTTTGGAGTCGTCAGTGCGTCGTCGCGCTGCTATCGTTGGCCCGCGAGGCTCTCGGATTTTTGTCACTCTGTTTTCAGACTCTCTCTTACCTTCTCGGCTCTTCTGAGCGCCGTATCCTTAAAACCTCTCTCTTTATTGTTCCCGCCATGGGCGTCTTCAAATATTCTTCCACCGCTCTGCGGCCGTCACTCTTCCTCTTTTCCCTCACATTTCGCTCCATTCACTCCTCGTCAGCGGTCAGATGACCATGGTCGACCAAGCGACCCTTTGAAGAACAATATCTAATGTGATGGATTCGATTTCTAGCTTACATTTGTACCTCGCGAAACGCTTTCACTTCACTCGTGTCACGCACCGTCAACTCTTTATGAGATTTGGCTGAAGATATCGGCTCCTACCATTGACTACGACCGGCATTCCGCAGACTACATTTCTTCGCAACGATGGATTCGTACGATTCTTACGGATCCCCCGGAAGGAGCCGCGAGGGAGGGGATTCGTATTTGTCTAGAGCATCCATGGACTCATATAGACGCAGGTCGCCTGGTGAGCTGCCTTTGTATCATCGTTATAGGCTTGACTAACACGGTTCTCATTAGTATCCCAAGATCGGCGGCGTGGACGCGGACGTTCTCGCTCTCCAGTCATGATCGACCGATATGAACCCTCAGACCGCAGACCTTCACGAGATGATTATTACGCCGCGTCGCGCGAACACACTGCTCGAGAACGCGAAGACCGCCGCCGCCAACCTTCCCCAACCGCCGCAAACATCGATCGATATGTGCCCGGGCAGGACGGGGGAAAGCGACCGCTTCCTACAAACCCTCTACCAAATCCCCTGAACCTTGACTTTCAAGTTGGCTTCAACTGGTTTGCTGAATGGTGGCGCGCTGAACAATCAGTGAAAGAGGAGAAGGAACGGGCAAAGCTTGGCGGACGCCGTCCGTCCGATCGTGTCAAGGGCGAACGCGAGGCGCGCGAAGATCGTGATCGGGAGAGGGCCCAGATACAAGCAGCCTACGATACCTACAAGGTGGATCTTCAGGTAAAAATGGCGAGGACATTTGTGCTGCAGCACAAGAATGAGGAGTGGTTCAAGGAGCGCTATGTTTCCGAAGTGCGAGATCCTCTCCGCCGGACGGTCATGGACTTCCGAGTAAGTGCTTACCAGCAATGGGAGCATGATATCGAGGAAGGCCTCTTCGACGAATTCACCCTGGAGGGCATCTATAAGAGCGAAAGCGATGGTGCGGGAGGTGTGGTTGAGAAAGAGGAAGGCGAGACGACTGCTGTTGGGGAGACACTCGGTGTCCTGGATCTGCTTCCGGCTAGAGGCGGTGATCTACGCGACGATGCTTTGTCTCAACCTGCTTTGCTTATCAAGACGTTAGCTCCCAACGTGAGCCGTCAGAGCATTGAGGAGTTCTGCAAAGAGCATCTCGGTGAACAAGACGGAGGTTTCAGATGGCTCAGTCTGAGCGATCCTAATCCGTCTAAGAAATATCATCGGATGGGATGGATAATGCTACACCCCGCATCCGATGTCACCGTCGTTGAACGAGGCGACGGAAGAGAAGAAGAGGGTGAAGAGATGGACCATGATAATCCTGCCAATGGGTCGAATACCATTAGTGCCGCACAGAAGGCCCTCGAAGCAGTGAACGACAAAACGATTCATGGACCAGAGCAAGGGGACTTTGTTTGCCACGTGGGTGTCCATGCCCCACCGTCACAACTACGGAAGAAGGCCCTCTGGGATCTGTTTTCCTCTCCCGAACGCATTGAGCGTGATTTAGAGCTCGCTAGGAGGCTTGTTTCAAAGCTTGACTCCGAATTGGGGCATGGTGCCGACGGCTTTGCCAAGGTTGAAGATCGGGTGGAAGAGCTTCGCGGGAAGGGCTGGTTGCAGACGCCAGTTACTGGACCTGTGAATGTCAAGAGAAGGAAGCCGGATTTCGATACAGATGATATCGATGAAGGTGAAGCGGAAGAGGGCGAGGAATTAGAAGAAGGTTGGGTGGAAGATGAGACCGACGATGAAGAGCTCCTGGCGAAAAAGAAGAAACTTGACTTGATGGTGGAATATCTTCGACGAGTCTACAACTTTTGCTTTTTCTGTGTTTTCGAGTGCGATTCGGTCCATGAGCTGACTCGGAAATGCCCCGGTGGGCATCTTCGTCGCCCGCGAGCTGGCCTTACCACTCAGGCAAAGGCCGTAGCTAAAGCTAGCGCTCTAGGACAGCCTTTCCCTGTTAAAAAGAAGGACCCTAGCGAAGAAGGCGAGGAGCATGCCTCTCCTCCGATGGAGAAGCGGTCTCAGAGATTTGCCTCCAAGTCAGAACAGCAGCTTCAGCGTGCATTCAATTGGGTCAAGACTTTTGAAGACAAACTCCTCCAAATTCTTGAGCCGGAAAATGTGGATATTGTGAAGCTTGGTGGGAAGGCTGTCGATGAGGCCTTGGAGGAGGAACTGGCAAAATTTTTGAAACAGGAGGATGAATCCAAGTTCCGATGCAAAGTGCCTGAATGTACGAAACTATTCAAGGCAGAACACTTTTGGCGCAAGCACGTAGAGAAGCGCCATACTGAGTGGTACGAGCGGATCAAGAATGATGTAAGTTGACGTCGACCCGGGTGCTCTATGATACTCCCCTTTCCCACGCTAATCATTCATAACAGCTCTCCTTGGTGAATGCTTATGTTCTGGACCCCGCCCGCATCGCTCCATCGCGGTCCGACGCCAACAGCAATGGCCACTTCCCTCTCAGCTCAGGACAAAACCAGACGGGTACTCCTCGCGGGTTCAGCCTGGCAGCAATGCCTTCCTACTTTGGTAACAATCCCAACATCCCACCTGGCTTCCAGGGCCCCCCAGGAGCAGGATTGCCGTTCATGGGCCTTGGTAACCAGCCGTGGGCTAGCAATGGCATGACGGGCGACCATTCGGGCCTACACCAGCCGGGCGTCATGCGCCGTGGCGGTGGCCGCTTCAACAACCGAACCGGACCATATGACCGACGTGGAAATCGGCACGGAGGTCAGGGCGTCGGTCACCTCAGCCCATCTCGTGGCCTGCTCAACATGCACGGATCTGGTGGCCGCCTTCCCGCTGCTACGGGTGCCCCTTATATCTCTGCAGGTCATCCTGCTGCCGCCGCTTTCGCCGGAGCCGGCGGCTTCCCCGATGCCATGGGCTCTGGCACCGGCCAGGCCATGGGACCACGCGAAGCTGTTCAGGGCCGTAGCCTAAAGAGCTACGAGGATCTCGATGCCGTTGGTGGAGATGGAAGCAGCGAGCTGAACTACTGATTGTCGCTTTTCGCAAACTTCCATGGTCTTTTTTCTCAATCGGCGTCGACCGGGCTCTGTTTACTTTTGACCGCACTAAACACCTTGCATTCTGGGTCAGCATTCCTTCCTCGTTTCCAGATTTCTCCTTTGACTTTTCTTTTTACTGTAATTTTCTCTTTCCTCGCCATGGCCATGATACAAAGCGAAGCAGTTCCTTGTCTTGCTGTAACCATACTTTGTTCTTTTTTTCCCTCTCCGCGTTTTCCAACCAAGGTCTGTTTCTTCTACTCTTCAGTCCTCTTCCTTTTCCAAAATGTTGTCGTTTCTACCCCATCTGGACACTGCACCTACTGCTTGAATTGAATGTACCATAGCTTCCAATCTTTGGTAGGAACTAAGTAACTGACGGCTTTTGCAAATCTGGGTTCAGTGGAGTTTATACTGGTTTACCATCCTTGTCACTGCACTTTGATAGGTCCACGGTTCTTTCCTGCATGAGATGCAGCGTGGTTTGCAAACACAATCATCGTTACGTTTTCTTTTCAAGCGAGGCCAGTGCTCTAAAGGGGCGTATATCCCGGGCTTAGGTGCATACGCCTCGTATGGCGACTGGGTCTTTTTTCTCCGAGGTGTTCTCCAAGACGTATCAAAGAGCCCGTATTTACAGAGTATACTAGAAAGAGCGAGTTCAGTATTGAGAAAGTACCCCCAGCTCTTTGAGGACACTGTCCATCATCTTTGGAATTTTTCGAACAAATACACAGACTCACTGAAGAAAGCAAAAGATCACAAGCCCCACCACACAAAATCAGTTTTGCGCCTGGGAACCCATATTATTAGCGCACTACGGCAGGGATGGCGCTAAAATGGTTCGCTGGACTGCCATGCCCTAGAGTATTATAATTTATGGGAAGACGCAGGACACCGGATGGAGTCTTAAAAGCCAAGCATTAAGGATCTCGATCTCGACCGTTATTCATCCGATCCAGCTTAGCCTCGAGCCCACTTCTCAACGGCTATCCTGATTGCTGGTTTGAGTCCATTCTTCCCTCTCTTTCTTTCTACCCGCTATCTATCCCTCATTCAATTGCTTCAGTGTCAGGTATAACTCTGTACTTGAATTATTCCAGTAAATACTCTAAGAGAAAAGGGGAAAAAAGAAGGGAAGAAATGCCCGCCGACCTCCTCCCCACAACCATAATTCCCACCCGGACGAATACGACAGCGGCAGACAGAGAAAAGGACAAGCCATCCAAACCCCGCCCCATTACCTCGTGTGCCGCTTGTCGTCTTCGCAAGGTCAAGGTACCCTTTTTTTTTTTTTTTTTTAGTTTCCCATTCACACTCACTCGCTATTACCTATAAAGAAACCCAGCCCGTCCACCGATGTTAATACTAAATCAATAATTTGGACATGTGTAGTGCGACCGCCTAACCCCTTGCACCGCCTGCACAACCCGCAAACCGCCCACGGAATGCACTTACTCGACGACAAGCGAAGAGCGCGAGGCGATTGCAGCAGCGGATTTGATTGCTGAGCTGCGGGCGACCAGGAATAAACTGCAGGGGCAGTTGGCGAAGTCGAATCCGAGTCCGACTTCGAGCCTGGGGTCTGCGTCTGATTTTCGAAGTGTAGGAGAGTACCGAAGGGATGGAGGAGGAGAGGACGCGGCAGCGATGGAGGCTGTGTATACGGTTTTGAGAGGGGGCTCGTGGGAGGTTGCAAGGGAGGTTGTGGGGAAGATTAGGGGTGGTGAGGGCGCGAGGGGGGTTCTTGGGGAAATGGCGAACGGTGTTGAGAGGTAGGCAGTTGAATGGCTTTGGAGCTGTGGGTTATGGTTTTGATGTCCTGTGATGACGAGTCTGCATTGTATCTGCTTGTTTGGGGAATATTGCGATAAAAGGTATTCTGGGTAAACGAAATATAACGAGTGAAGAAGACAATAAGGGAAAAGAAAACGTGCTGGCTCACGGAGCTTTATATATACACCTCCCTGGGATATTAGAAATACATAGAAGAAGCGAACGATCAAGAATAGATAGAAAGGAAAAGAGAAGAAAAAAAAGAACCAGGTCATGAATACATCTCATCAGCAGGTTGCGAGAAGCCTCCATCAATCTTCGATCCACTCACACTGCTAAAGCAGTCCATGAGCTCAAAGTCTTCCAGCACCGCTCCGAATCCGTAGCAGCGCACTTTGTTCTCCAGGGTGTCCATGATCAACTTCACATCGTCCCGTGTCAGCCGGGGATACATTTCGTGGTTTTTTAACGCCTGGAGCGCCATTATCGGCGTGACCTGTCCGTCCGCCACGAGTTGTCGACTAAGATTGAGCAATGTGGACAAGTTGGCATGCGGCAGGTCGTAGGTTTTGTGTGGATACACCTGTTCGCTGGTTGTGTTGGCGATGTAGCTTGGTGGCGGACACGTCGCCATCAATGCGTGCCCGGAGAACGGCATATCTTCGTCTTCAGATTCTGTTGCTGATCTCCGGCAAAGGTAGTCTGTATGCTCTCGACATGGGGATTCAAGTCTGTTCATGTTAGACAAGATCACAAGAAGCGGGTGGAACATACGTTAATATAAAGTCAATCTGAAGTTGGGGCTCGCTTTCAAAGATCCCTCCGTTGCGGACAGGCGGTCGGCGATCAATAATGGCTAGGGCGTCGCATGGCATGGCGTGCATTGCTTGATGATTTGACCCAATGTCTGGTGCAGAAGAGAAGTCGATTTTATCCACTCCGTTAACCTTTGGACTCATTCCTGACGATGAAACTGTGGTTGGCGGCGTGCTGTAAGTATGGGGGTTCGATGAAGCGATGCCGACAGTCTGTGACCCAACACTTCCTCCTGCAACTGGGCTAGATGTGAACATTGGCATCGGACGCTCAGCCTTGCGATGTTCCAACTCGCCCTCGAAATTGATGTTGTGAGCCGCAAGAATTTCCTTAAGCATGTTGTTCTCCTCGGTTAAAGACCCGACCATTTCTCGGTGTTGGTGAACAGCGAGATTGGCGGCTGAGATCTCTTGAGTGTAGGCCTCGCGTAATCGAGCTACTTCGGTCTCTAAATCCTTGATATACTTCTCCTTTCGCTCACGATGAGTCCTAGCAGCAAGGATGAGTGTTGACCCAGATAGAGACGCAGGTGACACTACCTTTGTGCCTGACGGTTGAGTTCTTGTCTTCTTGTGAGAGCAGGTTTGCTATCAGGTTTGGGCCCTCTTCGTTTTGGTGGTTGTCCATCTAGTCATCGTCAATGCTACCCATACTGCGGGGGATGGTTTTTGACAGACCTCGGGTGGTCTTCTTCTGTGTCCCTCCACTAAAGAACTTGTTGAAAAAGTCTCCTCCGATCGAGCCTCTCATGTTGGGCGAAGCTTGAGCTGTTGTAGTGTTAGCAACGCAAACGAGCAGAGGAAAAGTAGAAATAGACGAGCTCCAGGCATGCAAGGGGTGCCCCTCAATGCCGTTGGTGGAAGGTTACAGCGCAGAGGTTGCCTCCCGACAATGCCCGTAACGCAGATGCCGGCGACGCAGAAACCGTCTACTCGTCACTATGCTGAGCCTGCCTCGCTTGCGCAACGCAAAGCGAAAGTGTCGTGAAATGGCTAGTGGTGTCCACGCTTACCAGGTGAGCTACCCTGCTGTATACCCTGCCGATGCAATGCATCTAAATCCAAGGGCACAGGCCCACTGCCGACCGAAGTCATGACTTCAATGTTGCAGATGGCAAAATAACGAAGAAATGCTGAATGCGACCGGCAGTCGGCGGGCGACGGCAACGAGAGGAGACGACGTGCAGGCACGCAATGGTTTGGCGACAGGGCAGATGTTTGAAGCGAAAACTTGATACGATGCGATTCTCTATATCAAGTAAATGGTTGTCAGCCTCAAATTAGAAGGACTTGAAACAAGTGGATTCCTTTTCGTCCAAGCGTCGGACCGTTGGAATTGCTTGATATACGCACCCACAGAACCGGAACACACGGTTTTACCTCCAACACGAACGGACGTCAAAGAATACAAAAAAGAAACAAAAACTCCCTTCAATTGCGAGTGCAGTGATAGATCGCAAACGATAGATCGTGGGAGGGCGTCGAATCTGGTAGCGCAAGAGGGGTTAAGAAGTTTTGGTGACTTGCAATCTAAGATAATCGCTGACGCGAAGAGAAGCTAAGATTCGGCTGGAAGACAAGACCGCGTTATAACGATCTCAAAGTCAGCCAAGCGGGTCTAGAGTCAACTGCCTGATTCCAGTTTTTGAATCCCGATGCGCAACGGCGCAGGAACCAATAACCCAGTGTACTCTTCAGGACCCAGTCCGCCGCTCTTCGATACAATGATCTCGATGAAATGGCTTAGCTAACACCGGCTCTGACGAATAGGTCCAAGTGAACCATCGATTGGAAGGAGACCCTCCCGCCGCTCACTAGTCCGTAGTGCGAGGGGAAACGAGGCACGAAAAAAAAAAAGGAAAAGAAGCAAAAAAAGGTACTTGGAGGAGCAACAAAGTATAAGACGGGAAAATGAGGCAGGACTTTGAAGGACAAAGTTGACAGACGATCAACTGCGAATTACTGCTCTTGGATCTTTAAGCTTGATCACCCCATGGGATTTCGCCTCGGTCCAACAAGGGCGAAATTAAAGCGACAGGGTCTCTCCCGTGTACCTTCCCTCTCCTGTGCCTAAGCAGGAGAGCAAGAAAAAGCAAGAATGCACCCTCCCGTGTGGAGGGTGATCAGAGACTGGTCTCGCGATGACCTTGACCTATCCGACTACAAATCTTTTTGAGCAGAGGCAGAGGAAAGGAAACGGATCACGAACTCCGAAGCCCAGCCTTCCTGAACACATCCTGGATGAGAGGAATGCCCTTCCACGGGTATATCCAAACGATGGATGGGTGGCATTGGGCTTGCATAAGTTGGATCCTAGGAGGCTATTCTATGTCTCATTTGCCTGATTAGGAGTGGATGACGATGGCTCGCAGCAGTGTGTGATCTCCACCGATGGCCTCGTCCCCCCGGAACGGCGAAAACGGCGGCCATTCTGGGAAAGCCTTAAGCCAAAGGTTGGTCAATCTACCTATGAATTGCATCTCAGACGGAGAGATTTGCGCCTTTGTGTAACCGAACTGCCCACAGATCTTTCTCATCCTCAACAATAAAGCAGATCACATTCAAAGTCTCAGACTGGTCACCATGGGACCCGCATTGCGCCGTCATTTCTTGGGCTTCTCCAGAGTGGATAGAACTCCTCTCGTCGTACGTATCCACACAGGGATCCCTAGACAAGGAGATGACGCTAGATGGCCAGAAGGCGAACTTCAAAGTCTCTTTTCTGTTCTAGTTCTCAACGGTCGGGGGCCGCAGGGCTGTCAACAGGCAATGCACACGCAGATGCATTCCTCCAGCATTGCAATTCTGACCGTTTTTTAACTCCCTGCAGAGCGGAAAATAAGTAAAAAAAGGTGTGGAGGGAGGACGTCATTATGGGTTGATAATCTTGTACCAGCCATTCATTACTGAGATAGGAGGTTCCCGGAGAAGCAAGTCCAAAAGAAAGACTCGCTAAGCTAGCCGTCTTGCCCTGTTTCGCGGCACCGCGTCCACATGTCCTAGCGCTGTCCGCAGTAGCCAGGGAAGGTAAAGTGGTTGTACGGAGTACTTTCCAGGCGGATTTCCTCTAGCTTTCGTCCTCCTGTCCCACTTTCTCATGAAGAATCTCATCTTCTCCCAAGGCAATAGTGTGTGACAGTTTATTGAATACTCATCAGTGATAAGCAGTCGTGCTCCTTCACGGGGTCTTCCGAAGTTCCGCACGTAGTCGCAGCCACTGATCCATGTTCCACGAGCTAGACGCCAATAATAAAACACGGGAGATGAAGTGAACATACTCTGTAGTGGAGAGTCTTCGGGTGATCGTCGCTATTGCAAGGAAAAGAATTCCAAATCAATTCGAAGGCAGATCGCTCGCGAACTACTCCGAAGTAAGCATTCGATGAGCTAACAATGAATCACATTATTGCGCCGGGAGGAGCCGAGCACCTGCATTCAATGCTCGACCTCATACCTTCAATCTTAATCTGGTATCATGATTCGTGATGGCTTGCGATCCCTGACGCGTGGGTCGAGACTTTGAGGTTTGACTTGGTCGAAACTTGACTTTTGTTGACCTGGAACTATTGCTGGCGATCCCATGCCTAAGGCATGGGGTTCCCCCATTGAGAAGTCACGCTCCCACCAGTTTCTTCAGTTCCTGGATCCAGACACCTCAACAGCCGGGCGAGTCGCGACCTTCTCCCTCATAACTAATGATCACCGAATTAAGATGAATAAAGTCGGCGCATGGACGAATCAGAAATTCTCGTTCACATCTCAGCGCCTAGTGGCGCTGGTGATGATGCCCGCTATCGTGCGCAGGTCGAGGCTATTTTGAACTTCCAGTCTCATTCACGTGAGCCCATCACACTGAGAGCAGCCGAGACACAACCTTGTCTTGCTTCTCTTCCTCGTCCTCCTTTGAGGATATCACCACAACCAAATACGAATGGGTCCGTTAGCTCGCCACCCCGCGTTTACCACTCGGGTGCAAAACGACCTGCTTCACAGAAGGACTCGCTCGGTAGCCCCATTAGCGTGATACCAGACTCCCAAACACAGCAACCTGATTCTATCGATGAGAGTGTGCATTCGACGCCTTCTATTCCTTTCAAAAGATCGCGAGTGGAATTTCCATTGTTCACCAATCAACCACAGTATGACCCAGCAACTACTGCCAGCACCATTATCAACACACAATCGACCACCAATGTCATAGTTCAAGACGATCAAGAAAAAGAGAAGCGGTCTCAGAGATTTACCTCGAAGCCAGAAGAACAGCAATGGCTCAATATTCCCTCTCTCCCCTTAGAGATCAAACCACCCGCTCCCCCAGTTTCCTCATCCCCTTTCACAACCCACATCACCCCAACCCTGGAGATGTTAACTAAACGTCTCAAGTCACCCCGAACTTACAATCCCACAGAGCAGGTGAGAGATCTCGACGATCTCGAGCGAGGATATTGGTATCTCCGCATCAGTCTTGTCTCCCGTGAAGGGGAAGAACACGCGGCTACTATTTCTGATGCCAGCTCCTGGGAGACATCCTTCTTCACCAAATTCTGGAATTTTCTGTCCGACTTCATCGCCAAAGAGGGTCGTGCCGGATGGGGTGTATGGTGTATCGCCGAAGAGGAGAGTGCGATCCCTCGAAATACCGAGGAGCAGGATACGCACGAGTTAGAAGAAGCCTCACCCCTTCCCTTGCGACACTCGCGGACGACTCCCAGCAACGCTGAACAGCTCACCCTAAAAGTCTACGCTTGGGGCGAGATCGCGTGCCATATATACCTACTCCTCTTCCTCGCCAGCGAACGACGGATCCGCAAAATGGGCGCCCAGTGGCGCGACGCCCGTGACGAGGTTGTTATTCAGATGCCGTAAATGCATCTACGTCCTTCCAGGAGCTGATAAAGCTCCGACATATATACTTTTAATGTAAAACCTTGCGCTCAAGCATCTGTCAGATCCTAGATTGGTGATATACTGAAGCTGCCATGACCGCTCTTTCTATAAGTGGACCTACACCATAGACAATTCAAGAAGAAGCCCTGCTCTTTTCCACGACAGGGTTATTGTCCAATTTCGGGGTACGAAATTGACGTTGAGACTGGGTTGTTTTACCGGTTGGGTTTGTAGAGAATGTGGGCCTACAACGTAATTGAGGTAGTAAAATGAGCGAGACTTGGTCGATATAGAAGAATCACAAAAACGACGGGTTTTGTGTATATATTATTGTGAGTAGAAGAGTTTAATATACCACTAATGAGCAAGCTCCTCGTGGAGCAGGATGTGTTGTTGAGGCATCCAATACATACGGGCAAGGTAATCTATGCGAAACCTGGGGAGAGAGATCTAGATTGATAGTAAGGAGTTGACAAGCCATTGTGATGGGTCAGCTCCTCTAGATTGATAATGAGATGGTCATTTTTCTTTATTAATTCTCTCGTTCGCGATGTTTCATTCCTCGTATATATATATATATCCCCCAATGAGAATCATAAACAAAGAAACTTGTCCAAATCATCTATCCAACTCCCTCCCCAAGTGCATTTTATAAATCAGTTCATTGGTATGCATATATGCCCATCATATGCTTAACCCACAACACTAACAGTCTGACATCTCGGGTATTCGGATCATACTTACTCAAACTTCCCTTCAAGGAAACGAGCAGCATCACCAGTGTTCATGACATACGTAAAGTGCGCAGCCGTGACAACGAGCGTGCCGTCGCAAACAAGGTCACCAGCCGCGCAGTAGATCTTGATCTTGTCCTTGGGGAAGTTGGGGATCTGCCCGTTGTCCTGCTTGTTGCGGGTATCTCCGAAGAGAACAACGCCCTTGATCTTATCCTTGATTTCGTCAGAGAGGTCTTTGATTGAGCCGTGCATGACGGCTGTGCCCTGGCTGAAAGTTGGATGTATGCGTTAGCGGCTGGGCTGAAAGGACGATAGGTGGTAGAGATAGGAAGGGGGGCTAATGGGGCACCTGTAACCACCAGCCACAATTTGCGTATCAGGGCACTTGGAGGTAGCTAGCTCGAAGAGTTCCTTTGCCTCGTTGATTGCCGCAGAGGAGGTTCCCTGGGGCAGAGCGTTCTCAGCTAGGCCCGCAGTGTACTTGGGCCCGACACCCTGGCAGGCGACGCCGTTGTTGAGAGCGGATTTGAGGTTGTTGCAGACGGCGGGACCGGTAGAGCCTCCGAGGAGACCTTGTTCGGTAGAGGCACGGGCGAAGATGAAAGTGACAGGCTGGCAGTCACCATCGCGAAGTTCATTGCCACCGGAGCCCGAGACTTATTGTTGTATTAGTACAAGTAGAAGTACCCAAGTGGCATGGTTACTTACGCTGGCGCTCCTCAAGAGCGACGGGGCTAGCGATAGAAAGGCCCGCAAGCGCAGCGAGGGAAAGAAGCTTGAAGTGCATGGTGGAGACGGAAGTTGAAGAGTGACTAGTAGAGAGTGAACGAGGGAACGTGGCAGCAGAGAATGTGAGGAAAGCGAGTCTGGATTGATTGTTGAACGCGTTTTCTGTTTGATGCTTGCATGCCTTATAAACCCCATTTTGCTGTGTTTTGTTTCATCGATGCCTGTATCATGCCTCGAGGACCAAAAGCCAAAGCAGGACCCTCCACCCTGACGTACCCCATTTCTTGGGAGTTGGGATTTTGACCCAGAATTCTCTTCATGCCCACAGGGCTATAGTCTAGACAAGGGGAGTAGTTCGTCGGAGCGATTGAGACGGTCAATCTAATCGCGGTGATGGGGTTCTCGAAACACCTTCGAAGTGACTGAAAATGCCAGACCTCGGTATGGCATCCGAGTTGGAAACTGCCGTGTGCCTAGGGCAAAGTATATAAGGATGATCGTTTCCAAAAGCTGTTTTGGTATGCCCTTGTGGTTGTGGAGATGTTCGAAAGTGAAACGTCTTTGTTCCTGAAAGGGTATGCTTGGAGAAGGAACCTTGGCGCGGTCTCAAAGCTCAAGCAACGGTCAAACTCGGCATGAGCCGATCTTTACCAAGAAAGTCTTTGGTGGTTTCGAACAGTCCCTGGCATTTGAAGGATGCTGCTTTGGAGCCCCATGCGTTCTCCAAAAAAATTTGGTCGGATCGGAGAGGACGCCATACGGGGCTGATAGACCGATGACGGAGTGATGGGGTTTTCTTCTTTCTTCCAAAGCACGAAGTCAAGTCTTGATTTTCGGTCGGAGAGAAGACTCGTGCTTTGCGTGCTGAGCGCTCCAGCCTCCCGCATGAGAAGGCCAAGATCGAGGCATCAGATCCGAAATCAGATCTCACATCGTGGGGCCGATTCTGTTGCAGGGTGACGGCGCGGTTGTTTGATATTGTCTCTCAGTTCTTGGACCCTGTTTAGCTTTAGAGCCCTGGACCCTTGACTTCAGCGTTGGCCAACTGGTGCCTAGTGGATCGAGGTACCGATTTTTTCTCTCTCGAAAAGCCGGTTACTCTGGAAGTCCGAATGAAAACTTAGGATCTCAATCCGACAACCTGTTCTCGATCTTCCTGTGGGACCAGTAGCCACATGCGCTTGCTAGCTGCTCCGGAAGGGTAACGAGTTGAAGTCCTTCGATAAGAGTCGAATTGAGGGTCTTATAAAGTACCGAGACAACCCAGACGCTGAGAGGACTCAATATTTGGATCAAAACGGGCCCATCGGTACGGCATCAGCGAATTGGTAGCGGGAACGCTGCTGGTTTGTAATGGCTCTGGTTCCTTTTGTTGCCTCTTCGCCGACCATTTCAGACGGTTGAGCCCCGAAGCGAATATATTTCTCGATGGATGTGTAGCGACGAGATGATCCCGAGGCTCAGATTGCAGAAAAGTGAGCACCGCAACTTGCACCTTGTCGTTGTAACACAGAACTTATCGCGTAACATCTTCTACGTGGTTATTATGTAAAATTGAGAAGTCGTATATGTTCACCTAGAAACTCTCACCTATCTGTTTGCGCTTGCCCTCAATGTCAGTTCGAGATTGTTAGGTAGGTAGATGATGAGTTGCGGACTAAGTTGCCAAGCAGTGTGCAGACACGTTGAGAGAGCGGAAGGATTTATTTACAAAGCAGCGCAAGAAAGTGACCCAATATCGTCATTGAATTCGTGAGTCTAGAACTTTTAAGTTTGCACAGGTAAGGAAAATGATATCGTCTGCAATTAGAATGCGTTCATTATTCATGCTTCCTCCTCATCCTCAGCCTTCTCCTCCGGCTCTTCCTCAGCGACTTCATCGTCCTCCTCAAAGGTGTTGGCGGGAACGGTGTACAGACGGAGAACAGAGCGGTTGGGATCCTTGACCAGGATGTACTTGGTGACCTTGTCCTCTTCTTCGTCCGCATCCAGAGCCCGGATACGGTCAACGATCGTGCGGACGATACCCCATCCGTTACCTAGGTTGAGGTTCATCTGCGCGGCGAACTCCTTCGGCTTATAGCCTGCAACGCCCAGGACGACGTGACCAGCGGCAGAGCGAGGGTTGGCACGAGACACGAAACCCAGCTTCATGCCGTCAGCCTTGGCGAGAATGGCCTGTGTTGTCCAGCGAGCAAGCTTGCAGCTGTTGTTCTTCATCTCAGTAGCGACAACGGCACCACGTTGAGAGTAAAGCTTGCTGCGCCAGTCAAGAGAGCCACCAGAGCCCTGAGCCTTGCTGTCGAATTCGTTCAGGGCCTTGACGATCAATTGCTGGTCCTCGCCATTCACGGGATTCTTGACTAGAGCGTCGACTTCGGTACGAACAATCAGGTGGAGAGGCTCCTCGTCGCTCTCCAGGGAGAGGTCGAAACGGCGGTACTTATATCCCTTGGAGGCGAGAGGCTCGGTCTCCTCATCGGCATTGTAGAAGGGGTTAGCGTTGGTCAGCTCAACCTTCGAGGTTTCCGATTCAACGACAGTTTGCAGGGCAAAGTTGTGGTTGATGAATGTGGCCTCCATAGCAAGAGCGCTGGGGGTGTTGATGGATTCCTGCTTGCCGGAAGATTCAGCAATCTCCAGGGGAGCATCAGCGGCGTTCTCATTAACCGTCACCAGATCAAGAGAGGTACCCTCGCGCTTGTCGAAATAGATCTTGTTGCCCTGGTGGACAATGACGATATCCCAAGAGTACACACTACGAGGAGCGCACATAAGCATGGAGAGGATATCGGAGGTGGCAAAGATGGTGGCCGCGTTCTTCTCGGCGAGCTCCTGAATGACAGGATCTTGAGACGTGGTGACATTATAAGCAGCGCGGTCGAGAGACTGGAGGCGACGCTCGGCGTTCTTAACGGGTGCCTTGTCGTAGGAGCGGTCATAGTAGTAGAGGAAACCGTACGACTCGACATCCTCACCCTCGGGAGCCTGAAGGTTCAGCTTGGACAGGCGGTTAAAGTCCACCTCCTCCAGCATGGCCCAGTCGGGGCGAATCGTCACAGAGGGCTCACGAGTTCTCTGTGGCTTGTCGTAATCTTTCCATCCGAAGCGACGCCCGCGGTTGCCGCGAGCACCGCGGTTATCGTAGTAACGGTCACCACCCTGGCCACGGCCAGCACCAACACGCTGGAACCCAGCACGGCCACCTCTCTGTCCCACACCACCACGTTGGCCGCGGCCACGGAAAACGGTTCCACCGCCCCGACCGAAAGTACGCTTAGCAGAAGTGCGAGTGTTATCGACAACGGAGAAGGAGGATTCATCTTCGGCAACCTGGACGGCAAACATGCTTCCAGCGCTGGCTCCGTAGACTTGTTGATCTAAGTGAGAATCCATTAGTTACGGGCAACAGTCGCCGATGTATCCCGCTAAATTCATACCTCTGTAGTTGCGGTTGAAGGCCTGGCGACCGCCTCGCTCACGGTCTTTGGAGTCGGCCGTCCAGTCCGCCATGCGACCTAGCTTGTCACCCTTGGAGAAAGGAGCATACGGGACACCACCGAGCATGTTGTCTGACGAGGTGGCAGGACCCCAGGTGTCCTCTGCGGGGAGGGCCGCCACGATGTCTGCGATCGAAATGGGGGCCATGTTTTTCGATTTTCTTTGGAATAACCACAAGACAATGAGTTCAATAGGGCCTTCGTGTGTAAAATAAGGTCCTCAATAACTGAGGAAGCCTAGACTGTCTTGGAGGGCGAACTCGCGGGCGGCGGGATATTGGGAATGCAAAGAATCCAAAGTTTTTGTGTCGCGAGGCTTTCTGTGGCTAGTGGGCTTGGCACATAGCCACAAAATCTCTGCACCGCCGCATGATGCCTCCGCTGAAGGGGAAAGGCCTAAGATTTGGGGCATCAAGTCGAGTGCCAGAAAGTCCGGGGTTAAACATGCGTGATGATGCCACCCCCAAATTCGATTTCGCAAAATTCTCTCAGCCGCTAACATCTGAACATAACTTTGCCATATACCAGGAACCGAGCTACTTCCTCGCCAACCATATGTAATCGATCCACTGAATAATCGCTGGTACCACTACTTTTGCTCCCGGCGCTGTTGATAGCCTTCGCTCAGCCTCAGCTTCATTTACGTAAAGGACATCATATCTCGCCAGAGGTGTTGATGAAAGACCCGTCTTGAGATCTACGCGGCTGACCGGATGCTCAGAGAGCCGAAAGTTAATCAGAATCGACCTCTGATTGTCCTCAGTCTAGGCGCACCCTCATGTCTGTGGAAGGGTGAATTACTTGATTTGGATGGAGGAGCATATCCCAAAGCGAAGACTCAGAAGGCTAGAATCAATGGGAGAGGATTGTTGCTCTCCCGACGCTGATCCTGATCGCGGTTAGCGAAAATGATTCTGAGCTGTCAGCCCGATCGTCGGCCAGCCACTGCCGTCTGAGGCTTCAAGATCGCAGCTTATCAGTTTCTATTTCTCAGAGGGTCGAGTATCTCTGTGTCTCCCCTTTTCCTGGGCCCCCTCCGCAATTGCCGCATTGTCAATGCTTGAATCTTAGTGGTGGAGCCCCAACTCAATGGTTCGTTTCTTTTTCCCGGCACTCGTTCCTGACAACTCGCCCTATCACCATCACGGTGTTGATAGATACTCCGGATTATGATTCTGATCGAGGTACCTGATTGACTGCAATGAAGTCAGTGCTGACAAGGTGGAAGATGATCTTCAGATGGCGGTCGATCTGATTCGGTACCAAAAGGCTCCGCGTCTCTGAATGAGGTTCCACTGATAAGGATTTCGCTATTGACAGGTGGAATGCGATTGATGGTTCATGCTCCTTCCGAACTATCGGTTTTTGTGACGACAACACGACTCGTATTACTCTCGTGTTTCCTCTTCCAAGCGAGGGTTGGCTTTGTCTTCACCTCAATGGCTGACCTCACCTGCTGGCACATCATTTCGTCGGAAGTCGCTTTCCCGAGTCGCTGAGGAGATTATCGATCGAATCACGGCCGACAGACCCATATCTACAGATCCCGAACTACTAGGAAGATCGACCATCTCCTCATTACACGCCACGCTGATTTCTCCTTTGGGATGGTTCCTGCAGCTGTAGGAGATGCCAAGATCCATCCCACTGGGTTGATTCCCGGTTTCGTGAGATTGATTCCCTCGCCGAGTGCACTGAGAGTTGGCATTCCTCCTGCCGTGCGGTTCCAAGGACCCAAGAAATCTTGCCACTACCTTATCAATGTGGAGCTAGATTTGCTGCTCATCCCTTGATTTGGAATGTGTAGTTTGCCCTCGAATATCGGGCCTGACCCATATCCCGAGTTCTGAATCTGACCTCTCTAAGATGCCCCAGATAGTGTTTCTGGGAATAGTGATCGGAAACTCGCCTCTGCTTTTTCAGGAAAGGAGCATGATGATCAGATAAGGGTCTCAGAAGGGCTTTGTAAAGCTCTTCGTCATGGGCATTGGGGTTGAGCATATATAGAGCTCGGAAATCCCTCCCAGAACGACTTCATTCCCATCAGCATCACTTTCAATTTCAAAGACCCAAGTCTCTCATTCACTCTATACAATCAAATTCACTCTTTTGAGTCTTCGCTTCTAGCAAACCAATCTGTCAAGATGAAGTTCACCACCGCTCTCTCTGTCCTCGCTGTTGCCGGCTCTGCTCTGGCTTCTGCCCTCCCTGCCACCGACGATGCCCTCACTCAGGCTCTGACTGCTGAGGTCTACGACGCCGCTGCCCGCATCAACGCTGCCAACGCCCAGAAAAAGCGTGACACTTCCAACTGCATTCCTCCCCTTCTGTGCTGTGGCACCCTCACCACTCCCCTCGATTCCACTGTCGACCCCATCCTCCTCGGTCTGGGCATTGACGCCGCTGAGATCGTTGGCTCCATTGGTCTTCTATGTACGTCTCAAAATCCTAAAGCGGATCTCGGTGAATGCTTTCTCAAAACTCTATGTACTAACCTCAAATAGGCCACGCCTACGATGACACTTGCGCCACTGCTCCCCAGTGCTGCACTGAGGTCAACCTCCTCGTACGTATCCTGTACTTTCTCTGCCTCGAAGGCTTATTCCACTAACACGAAACAGGGCGGTGTTCTCGCTGTTGGCTGCAGCCCTCTCGAGAACTAAATATTTCCACTTTGAAGCCTTGACATTGTGCTAGCACCAAAGGGGCAAATGTATAGATATACCTGCATCGACCAGGGATGGCAATAACTAATACTCCCGACTTAATAATTCTTGGCGGGTGATGTCTCGTCTAGATACTTCTATTTACAATCTTTAATGTATCTATTCTCTTAGACGACCGAATTTCTTTTTGTTGAAGCACACTTGGCTGGCTCGATTTGGTTTTAGTGGTAATATCTACTAGAAGAATATACCTGACTTGGAAACCTATTATGTGAATGATATTAGTAGTTTCGTTAGGTTTTCTCCTACTCCACGCTGAAGTAAATCAGCCGGCACACACCTTCCCTTGAGTGAGGTATATACATGCCGGGACAATTGCTAGCGTTGCGTGGAAGTCTAGTCAGTATGTGGGCAAGGGCTAGTTAGACCATGAGAGTTGAATTGAGATGAAGTAAACAACAAAGCTAGTAAATATTAACTAAATATGAAACCACCAAGCTCTTGTTCTGATTGGTGCTTCAAAATGGCCTGAGGCAGACTGGGGATGGTGGCTCTCCGCTTTTCGGTTGCTGGGGCAGAGTGAAAACAAACGGAGATAAGAAAAAAGTGGCGGTTCGGCTTCCACCCACACTCTCCCCAGATCTCTTCCGACCTTGACACGATCGTTACATCCATTCGTTTAGAAATTACGACTTGATTAATGACTGATGAATGATTGTTTTTGAGGCTTAGATACTGCGAACCGCTTGCCTATCTCAACGGCTGAACGCAAACACGCATGAGCGAATCGATACAATCATTGGCTTCCCAGCACAATGGCTAGAGAAAGTAACGCACCAACAGACCCTGTGACTCCGGGAAAACCTCGAGAACAGACGAACCGCCCTCTACCGCAGCATCCAGAGTTCGGAAAACCGTCACCCCTCCGCCCAAGCTATCCTCAAAACCACGGCTCAAGCAACCCCTTCAACATCCCTAAGCAGAATCGCCCACGAGTAGAGCATCACCGACCACAACAGCAACAGCAACAACAACAACAACAGGCGCGGCCTCAGAACCCTCTTCTACAAAATGTTGCTCGATCGAACATCCCTCCCCTCGTGGCCTCTACTCCGAAGCGAAGCGAACCATTCGACCCGTTCAAGCCTGTTCGACCCTCCGCATATAACAATAGTCGCATGTCTCGCCCTGTCGATAACGATGTCGTCGAGATCCGCCGTCCGGAAAATATCACCTTCAATACACCTCGAGCTCCGAAGACGTTCTATGCCTCGAAGCCTTCCCCAATGAAGGTGAACAACGCGACTAAGAATTTGCAGAATTTTGTCGACTTGACTACACCTTCTGGAGGCGACTTCTCCACATCTCGACTACCCCGGGGCCCTGGGTTCGGTAGTGCGGCTGCGAGTGAGTGGGTGGATACTGCGAAAGCCAACGAGAATATCAAAGCTTTGTTAGAAGGAGCATTTGAAGACGAAGATGAAAAGCAACCGAAATCGAAAGATAAAAAGAAGAAGAGGAAGAAGAGCCAGAAGAATATGTCGGAAAAGAAGGATAATGAGAGTCAGCCGGAAGCGAAGGAGGACAGCTTGGATATTGATAACTTGGCTGCCCAGCTGCAAGGCGTGACTGTTAATGAAAGCCAGCTGGCTGAAGACGAGAGCACTACTCGTCAATCACAAAAGACTCTTGATATAGAAGCTGAAGAGGACGTCGAAGACACGGAAACGAAAGACGTTAGTGACGAGGGTGCAGATTCTGAGGAGGAGGAGGAGGAGGACGATGACGACGACGATGATGATGGCACTGTCGAAGGCCTGAGCGTCAAACTTCTCCCTCATCAGCGGCAAGGAGTTAATTGGATGTGCGAGAAAGAAATTGGTTCTAGGAAGCTCAAAGGGGAGGCAAAGGGCGTTCTTCCGAAAGGCGGTATTCTTGCAGATGATATGGGTCTTGGTAAAACTGTTCAGGCGATTGCACTGATGCTCACAAACCAGAAGCCCAAAGACGGGTCAAGGCGGCGACCAGCAATGTTCGAGTATGATGAAGACTCGGATGACGATAATGAGGAGAGAGAGTCGCGAAAACTCCCGCCTGGACTGAGCAAATCTACCCTGGTTGTGGCTCCGCTTGCATTGATCAAACAATGGGAGTCTGAGATCAAGACCAAGGTTGAAGCACCTAAGAAACTCAGAGTCCTTATCTATCATGGCAATGCTCGGGCCAAAGCGACTGACAGCCTCGAAGATTACGACGTGGTGATTACGACATACGGAACATTGACTTCTGAGCATAATGCGGTTTCAAAGAACGATAAGAAGACTGGAGTGTTCTCTGTCTACTGGTACCGCATTATTCTCGATGAGGCACACACCATCAAAAACCGTAACGCCAAGGCAACGCAGGCGTCGTATGCTCTTGATGCCGAATATCGTTGGTGCTTGTCAGGCACTCCTATGCAGAACAACCTCGACGAACTGCAGAGTCTGATCAGATTCCTGCGAATCAAACCCTACAATGACCTCGCCCACTGGAAGGATCAAATCACAAGACCGTTGGCAAATGGGCGTGGAGGACTTGCGATCGAACGCCTGCAGGTGGTGCTGAAGGCTTTTATGAAACGGCGGACCAAGGATGTCCTGAAACTTAGCGCCAAGCCTAAATCTGGTAAAGACGAAGGCGATGGCGCTAAGAAGAAGGGTCTAGGATTCCACATCGTCAAACGTGAAGTAATCAAGGTCGCTGTGGAGTTTATGCCGGGCGAGAGGAACTTCTACCAGCGGTTAGAACAGCGGACGGAGAACAGCCTCGAAAAGATGATGGGTGACTCTAAGATGGACTACGCCGGGGCGTTGGTTCTGCTCCTTCGGCTGCGACAGTCCTGTAACCATCCAGATCTAGTAAAGAGTGACCTAGCTAAAGATAAGGATATACTCTTACAGGCCGGAAGCACCAGCAGCCAATCTTCCACCACCAAGAAGGACGACTTGGACGCAATGGCGGACCTGTTTGGTGCGTTGAGCGTTGTGACAAAGAAGTGCGACATCTGTCAAATGGAGCTGAGCAAAGAGGAATCCACAGTTGGCGGCAGCAGGTGCAGTGAGTGCGAGAAGGACTTTAACACGCCGTTTGCTGCTGAAAAGAAGGCTTCCAAGAAAGTCATTGATCTCACAGCGTCTCCGTTGGAGAGACGCTTTGAAAATTGCGTGGCTCGTTCGCGTAATAATAGACGTGTTGTTATGGACAGTGATGATGAGGAGGAAGATGGCGAATGGATCGTCCCCGAGGGTCGGCGTGCAGGCCTTTCTCTAGGAAAAGCAGGGGGGCCCGACGATGAAGATGCAGAGGGCGGTGGCGATTGGATCGGTTCCGAGGATTCTGAGACCGACGATGAGCCTGAGTCGCCAAGTCGGCGGATTTCGAGAAGGAACACTACGGACGAGGATTCTGAAGATGATATCTACCTAAACCCGGGCGACGCAGAGAACCAGGAGCTTCCATCGACGAAGATCCGCCACCTAATGAAGATCCTCCGGCGTGAGGCACCAGATTTCAAGTTCATCGTATTCTCCGTCTTCACATCCATGCTTGACAAGGTTGAACCCTTCCTGAAGCGCGCTGGAATCGGCTACGCCCGATACGACGGCAGCATGCGCAATGACCTCCGAGAAGCCAGCTTAGAGAAGCTTAGAAACAATCAGGGGACACGAGTGCTGCTATGCAGTCTGCGTGCCGGTGCGTTGGGGCTAAATCTTACCGCAGCAAGTCGCGTGATCATCCTTGAACCGTTCTGGAACCCTGTAAGCTTACTATTTCTGGAGTTGTTTGCACACACACTAACCCCTGCTTGTTTTAGTTCGTTGAAGAACAGGCCATCGACCGTGTTCACCGACTTAATCAGACTGTTGATGTCAAGATTTACAAGATGATTATCAAGGACTCAGTCGAAGAGCGTATTCTTGATCTCCAAGACAGGAAGCGCGAATTGGCCAATGTCACGATCGAGGGTAAGACTGCAGCGGCCAAACTTACTATGAAGGATATGATGGCACTCTTTGGCAAGGACGCCGAACTGCGATACAAGGATGACCAGACCCGTCTTGACTACTCCCCGCAGAAGGGTAATCTCCTCACCTCAAGCTACGACTTAGCAAACCAGGGGCGCTCCGGGAGCGAATCGGAAGCCTCTGGCGATCGCAGCCGCAAACAAGAGAGGCGCGCACCGTCGACTGAGGATTCTGTCTACGGTCGACGTTGGTAGGGGCGGTTGGAAGTGAGACGATTTACGCAAGGAAAGACGCATGAAGATCGCATTGGTTCTCGGTGTTGGAGTTTTTTTTTAATTATGGTTTTCGGGATTATATTTTTTAAGGATTTCGGTGTATGCGATACATATGGGAGAGACGAAACTAGAACCGTGTTTATCCAACTGGGAACAATATACTATTGGCAAAGAGTACTTATTCTCTAGCCCTAGCAAGGAATAACCCACCTGTAAGCCAATTCTCATACCATTTCTCCCACGCGAATTTGGCCGCCAGACTGGGAGATGTTTGGCAAGGTGATGGCACTCAATTGAATTAGACGATGGTAGACGGTGGTGGATGTCTCTGGGACATTGTCCCGTCTCAGTAAGACGGTGGCATGAGGGTGTTTTTAGGTGGAAAGTTGTTCCTCCTGTAATTGATCCAAAAAGGGATCTAGGACTAGCAATGCCCTCTAGATAGGGCGGTTAAGGTAGATGACACTCTGGATCTTAATAATTAATATCATCAGGGTCTGCGGTTGAATATCAGATCGCGATGCGATGCTGATATTCGTAGACGATGTGGGAAAAGAAGCCCAGCACCTGGAGGCGAAGAAACTGAAATCTTGGATCCACGACAGTGGAGAGACCCCTGAATTGGACGTCTCAGCCAGGTTCTAGAAGAGTTAAAGAAGGATTAAACACGTAACTAACGAAAGAGAAAAAAAAGAAAACATGCCGCCACTAGGAGAAGGCCAAAGTTAGAACGTCAGAAAGATGCGATAGTAAATAAGACTCATCCAAGAAGTCAGAGCGCAGCAGGTGACCGGTCAGATAGTAGTGCAGAATCAAGATTATAGACGAGAGAAGATGAAACGCGATCTGCACCTCAGCCTGCGAACGAAATGAGCGAAAAACGTGGCGGCCACGAGTTGTCCTCTCCTTCTCCAAAAGAACCAAAGTTCCAAAGGCTAGACAAAGAAGTTCTTGTATTCAATTCATTTTTGATGGTGGCTACAGCTCTTTAACTTTCAGGGCCTTTTCTCTTTCTTTGTTCTTCGTTCTTCACTTCAACTCTTGTTTCTGGCCTATCCACCGACTAGCGGGCCGCCTCCATCCCCATCGATCTCAGAAGGTCATCGCGAGTCGAACGGCCTCCTTTTCACCAATTCAATCCGTCTCTCCCTTCTCTTCTTCTACTCTCCAGAATTCCTCCGTCGCCTCCCTCCCTCCCAGTCCAGCATTGCCTTCCTCTTAGCACCCATTGCTTTTTACTCCGGTACGTCACGAAAGCCCCCAGATTACTAGACCCTGCCCTCGCCACGTTTTTCTCCTGCGTCGGCCGCCCTGCCCTCGGCCAACCCAACTTATTCAGCTCTCTTGTCTATGTTTGAGACAGGCAAAACTCACCTCTGACATGTTTTGGTCTAGGTCTGCATGCGGTGAATCTCTATTACATCCATATAAACTCCGTCCTCCGCCTCGTCCTTTACCCTCTTCCCCTTCTCCGCCCACCCGCCGCTCTTCCTAAGTTTCGACCCGGTATCGATCACGGACTATCCGTCTCGGCAACACGGTATACGTTCGAATGGAATGCTGTCGCAGGTAACACAGAATAGCGAACTTACCTTCTGTTGTCCCACGGCTTTTTCAGATGGGGAATTCCCAAGGGAGACAGGTCGCCTCCGACAATGAGGGTATGTGTTACTGAGCCGATTTCGGGATCAAGCCCCCCAGCGGGCGCGGGACTCCATTGAATGGTCGTCTGCAGGGGATCATACACCGGGTGCATGGCTGACGATGGAATAGTGAACCTGAATCATTTCCGTCTACTTCGTGTGGTCGGAAAAGGTGCCTTTGGCAAAGTCCGTATCGTGGAAAAGAAAGACACAGGCTTGACCTTTGCATTGAAGTATATTCGCAAGGAAGAAGGTACCAATTCTTTCCCTAGCTAGCTCAAGCTTTTATCTAGGTACTAACTGCTTTCTCCGCATCATAGTGGTCCGTTCAGAAAGTGTCCGCAATATCATCCGCGAACGACGAATGCTCGAGCACCTGAATCATCCCTTCCTTTGCAATTTACGATACAGCTTCCAAGATATAGAGTACATGTGTGTTCGCCCTATCGTCCTTGCCGCGACGTTGCTGACTTGACAAGATACATTGTGGTGGATTTAATGAACGGGGGTGATTTGCGTTTCCACATCTCGCGAAAGTGTTTCACGGAAGACGCAGTACGATTTTGGCTAGCTGAGCTGGGTTGCGCTCTGAGGTACATCCATTCGCAGGGCATTATCCACAGGGACGTCAAGCCAGACAATATTCTATTAGACTCAGAAGGACACGTCCATTTGGCCGATTTTGTACGTCATTCGTCACACGTTTTATCCGACAGTACTGACCTGCTGACAGAATGTTGCGTCTGATTTCCGACCTGGGAAGCCTCTCACGAGCAAATCAGGAACCCTGGCGTATCTCGCTCCTGAAGTTTACGAAGGCGGGGGCTACTATTTTGAAGTAGATTGGTGGTCATTAGGTGTTACATTCTACGAGTGCATTTACAACAAGGTTGGAATTTTTCCGTTTCAATACCTTGGCTAAGCTAATGAAATATAGCGACCCTTTGAAGGCCGGTCTCAGGACGTGCTCAGCGAAAATATCAAGAGAGCGCAGCCGAAATACTTTGTCACGAACCCTGCCGTTTCCATCCCTTGTTTGCGCGCGATGTCGGCATTGATTGAGAAGGACCGCAGCAGGAGAATCGGCGCCATCAGCTTTGAGAGTTTTACTTCCCACCAGTTCTTTGCGGACATCGACTTTGCGGCGTTAGAACGGAAAGAAATCCCACCAGTGTTCCGTCCGTCCAGCGACAAGACGAATTTCGATGCGACATATGATTTGGAGGAGTTACTCTTGGAAGAGGCGCCGCTCGAAGCTCGAGCCCGAAGGCAGAAGCCAAGAGCCGAGTTGCGGGACGATGCTACGGCCAAGGAGATCCGTGAAGACGAGCTCCACCGGCTAATCGAGACGATGTTTGAGCCCTTTGATTATACGATGGTGAACTACAGAGGGTATGTTTATGTTGTCTTCAAGACTTCTAAGTCTCTTCGCTAATTTGTATAGAAATGCTGCCGAAGCAATCGCGGCGTCAACGTGAGTGTTTATCTTCAAGTCGCTTTAAAACTCCATGCTAACAACGCCCAGAAACCCCGAAGAGTGCCTTCAGACCACTAATTCCTCAACTCATTCCCGACACTATTCCCATCCCGATTCTGCGCGAGGCTCCCCTGCCCGACCCGAGGGATCCCCCACGCGTATGACAGCACCAGACACTCAGTCTTCTATCGGCGAGGCGCTAGAAACCACGGATAGCCAAACGGGTGGTCCTCCGTCACACCCACCGCCACCCCCTCCAGCTCCCAATTTTCACCGTCCTTTCGTTCCCCCACCGCCTATACGTCCGCGACCAACCGCGCGCAAAACTAGCAAGGGTGGAGGCGTTCAGATGGTTCTTGAAGAGGCGGGCAGCTGGAGCGAGCTTGCAGACCAGAGCACCACCATCCCTACAGATGGGTACGATGCTGCTAACAAGGGCAAGCCGAGCAACAGTGGCATGCTCGCATTCCTTAGCCGCAAGAAGGGACGTGACCGGAGCCCGAAGCCACAGGAGCCCGGTGTGCTTGGAAAAGAGGGAGCCCGCCAGATCATCAGCTGAGATGCTCACTCTCTTTGACCATTACTGCACTAAGTACATCAAGACAAATCGGCCTCAGCCACTCTCGGCCATTCCCGGATCGTTGCAGATACCCAACGGCTGGCAGGATCTTGGTTTATGCCAGCTATCAGCAACATGCTTGGACAGCCCAGCTTTTTCCAACAGAAGCAGCAGCAGAAGATGCGACAGAAACACTCGAAGACTCTTGATGACTCCCACGGGCCACACTTGAACGCGCTCAAATAATTACACCACAGCCGAGTCTCGAACCCACCGTCTATACCCAAGATCAACCAGTATAATCAATTCTTCCTCCCTCTATTTTGTGGCACTTGATTCCCCTGTCTTCAGCGCTGTTTCCGGTTTCGCTTTTCTCATTGTCTTTTTTTTCTCTTTTTTGGGGTGGGTTGCTCCGGAGTTAACAGAACGGGGTAACTGATTGACTGACCTAACTGACCAACATGACGCTCTCACATACACACACATACGTACATAATCTCATCGACCTCGCTTATTTTTCCACATCTTCCTCCTTTGCACGTCCATCTCGTGGATCTTTTATATCCGCTTGTCTTTCTCATATTCTCTCACTCATTTCCGATTCTTGACTGGCGTTCGTCGGCTTTGTATGCATACCCCTACAGAATCCGCATCGAGTGCTTCCCTGAGTGATCTGTCTTTTCTCCATTGTCGAGTCACCTTGTCTAACACTAGATGGTTCCTAGTTGGCGCCGATCAGACGAGACTAGTTGAGCCAAGCCAACTTGAGTTTAGTCTTTGGGCTCTTTTCTTATTTTTCATTTTCTTTCCCCTTTATTTATTTCCTTCATGGTTTGCACTTTCTGTCTTTTCTCTCTTTTCTCACATCGACACATCTGTAATTAATGATGGTGGGGACCTCTGATACATAGATTATTTGTCTACATCTACATTAGGTAGAGGTAGCGAGAATGATGAGCACTAGCTACGTCCGTGATTTATCTTGTATTAACCTCTTCAGTAAATGTAAATGTAGAGAAGAATGTGTTGCGGTGGTCTAGAGGTGCGATAGATGGATGGGGTAAGAGCGCATCGGATAGTATAGTTATTCTCCAAGTAGGGATTGTTTTGATTGTACACAAGGCCAGATTCAGTAGATCATATTATAAAATATATAGAGATATAAGGTAGATAATCTATAGATGACCGAAGAGTGCATATAAAGAAGAAGCGAAGAAGCGAAGAATATTAAAAGAAAAGGCCCGACCCACATTGTGACTCACATATAACCTAACTTCAAACAAACTAAATAAACACTTATAGCTCCGTTGCGCTCTTCGCTAACCGCACGACATCACATAGAAACACTGACTTTTCAAACCCTCATCCAGTCAACCCCCCACCTACCGTCTTCACCGCGCATACTCCCCTCCAGGCAACTCCTGAAACCGGTTCTGATGAGTCTGAGTCTGGAAGCCCGCTGCCGCCGCACCCGCACTCACCTGCGAACCACCCACCTCAACGGGCCCAGAATAGCCCGGGGCCGTATTCGACCCAGCCAACTTGAACGGGGACGGGTTACTCATGTCCGATACGGGCGGGTTAGGGTATCCTGATCCCGCGTCTGGTGTGTAGCCCGACTGCTGGGTGCTCTGGTAGGCGGCTGCTTGAGAGCGGCGGCGGAAGTAGAATGCGGCGACGCCGGCGAGAGCGAGGGCGGGGACGCCCAGGCCAATGCCGACGCCTAGGCCGACTTTTGCGGAGGACGAGAGACCGGAGTCATCTGATGAGGAGTCGCTTGAGGGTGTTGTTTCGGCTCCGGAGGCGGGGTCGGTCGAGGATGTTGATGGGGTAGAGGTTGTGGAAGTTGTGGAAGTTGATCTTGTTGTTGTGGTCGTGGTGGTAGTTGTGGTTGTGGTTGAGTCAGAGTCGGAGGCGTTGATGCGAAAGTAAGAAGAGTAGATGAAAGGCGGGCCGCCTTCTTCGGCGTTGTTTTCATTCCAGAGGGTTAGGAAGAAGACGTCGTTCCAAGAGAGGTCGACATCGGGCCTCATGTCGTAGGTATAGTTGTTTGGAGGATTTTCCACAAAGTCTGCGGGCACGATTGTGAGTAGAAGCGACTGCTATTCTTCACTAGGATGCCACGTACCGAGAAGACGGATATACGAAGCGTTCTCATTCTGGTATAGAAGCAGACTGATCACTGTCCAGTTGGTAATCCAGCTAAAGACCACGCTGTTGCCTTCTTGGTAGATGGGATAGTCTTCTGTATGATTTCCACTGGCGAGCTGGTCGGCTTGCGAGCCAGGATTGATGAAGAAATTTGACTGCGCATGAGAAAGACTGGCAATAAAGGCCAGGACGGCGACTAGCGACTTCATTTTCTTATTTGATACCGTCTGTGCTGGTCACCCTTGATAGTGGAGCTATTATAGGGCTGAATGGAGCGGTTTGGGGAGAATTTAGCTCAACATCACATTGTCACCACGAGGTGGATGCAGGGGAAGAAATATATCTGTCTGCCCCCGAGTAAGGAGGCTTTTGTCCTTTTATTAGGACCCTTTCCTGTAAATGCAGGCATCATGCCGACCGACCAACCGCCCGCGACAGAGTTCCTGGGAGTCGGGCCACTAGCAGCAAGTCTGGGCATAAATTAGCCCTTGATCAGCAAGGGTGCAACAAGGCTGACAGACTAAGTTAATCCTTCTAAAAGTTAGCCTGGAAGAGGGTCTGGAGTCTGTCAGACAAATTTTCGATCTTGACCGGCCTGGCCAGAGCGATATCTTTGGAGTGCGAGGTGCGAATGTAGTGCAGGAAACGTGCAGGTCCACGTCAGACATGGGGGCTGAAGACGACATGTCTGCAGGAAGAGAACCAAAACATTCACAAATGCACCAATTAACAAGCTCAATTAGTCGCTGGGATCTGGAATGCAGAGACACTCTATTCAAGACTGCCGTTGGCTCGGCTCGGATTGTTTGTTGTCTTGGAGGGCTGACCTGTCATGGACGACGGCATCTGTGGAGGCGCGGCCTCTGCACTAAATAATGCTAGTGTAATGATTGGCGCAGATTAGCAGGGTCAGCTGCGAGACAAGATCCAAGTCTGAAACATCGACGAACAAGCGTCATGGTGGGCAAAGAATGGCTCTGCCTACGGTGATGTGGAGAAAAGTGGACGACAAACTTGGAAGAGGCGAGACATTAAGAATTCCCATCAGCAAAAGCGATGGAGACGAGTTGATGAAACTCATTTCCTTTCCTTCGATTCTCCATCATCACTGTTTGATTGCATATCCAGCCCCATGCGATTAACAGATTCGTGGCTTAATCTTAAGCCGCGGAAGACGGTGTGGGTGGCGCTGGCCGCTATCTGCCTCAGCTGTACTCTGCTGCTGCTCTTCTACGAGTACGAAGGAATCCCTCTGTCCTGGGACCGGCACAGCACCCTCGATCAACCAGTCACACCCCCTCTCCCGACTAATTCAACTGCCGAAACTACCACCACAGCCTCCAACTATAATAATAATCAATACAACCCCAGCAATGCCGTCTCAGGCGACCGCCGCTGTCAAGCATTTGCCGACCCGGGCAACGTCGTCTTCGTCATAAAGACTGGCGCCACAGAGGTCTACGAGAAACTCCCAACACAACTCCTCACAACTCTCGGTTGCGTCCAGGACTTTCTCCTCTTCTCCGATCTCGACGAACAGATTGGCCCCTACCGCCTTCGCGATACCCTCGCCGACTTCAATGAAACCCTTAAAGAAACCCTTCCAGACTTCGAGCTGTATCGACTGCAGCATGAGTTCCGACGAACGGGCCAGGATATGGCCAGTCTAAAGGGCCAAAAGGCGTGGAGACTCGATAAGTACAAATTCCTACACCTCGTTGAGAAAGCCTGGCTGGAGCGACCGGGCCGCGATTGGTACTTCTTCATCGAAACGGATACCTACGTTGTCTGGACAAACCTCATCCTCTGGCTCCGACGCATTTCTCCGCCCAAAGATCCACTGTATCTTGGTTCGATCGCATACTACAAGAACGACCCATTTGCGCACGGCGGCAGTGGGATTGTCATCTCAGGGAAGCTGCTTCAGCAATTTATCGGCGGCGAGCCGGGACTTGCAAATAAGTACGACGACGCTTTCCAAACGAATTGCTGCGGCGACTCTGTGCTCGCGAATACCATCAGGAAGGAACTCGATCTCGGAGTGAAGAATATGCGGCCGCAGATCAACGGCGAGAAACCTTCTACTCTTCCCTTTGGCCCGTCGCACTGGTGCCAGCCCGTCGTGACGATGCACCATCTCCATCCCCGCGAACGAACAGCCATCTTCGACTTTGAACAGGCTAGGCCAGACCTTACTGTACGTTCCACACTCTCGTTTTATTTCTCCTAATAATACTGACGCAACTCCATCTCATAGGAACCACTAACTTTCGCCGAACTTTCCAAACTCTCCTTCCCCTCCACAAATACCCGCGAATACGAAGAAGACTGGGACAACCTCTCGAACATCCGCATCGAGTTCGCCGGCGCCATTACCAACAGCCTCGAGACCTGCCGCGAAGCCTGCAAGGGTCTCGAACAGTGCTTCCAATGGCGATACAGCTCCAGCGGCGAATGCGACGTCTCGACACAGTCGTTTCGACTCGGTGGGAAGAGGGGGCCCGAGGATAACGGGGAGAAGCGATGGCATTCGGGGTGGAATCTCGAGGAAATTGAGAAGTGGAGGGCGAACAATGAGTGTAAGGAGGTCGAGTGGGTGGAGCCGTATTAATTTAGGCATTGGGATCAGTGATGGATACATGAAGGGAATTAATACTCATTGAGTGAGAGTGTGAGTGAGTGATGGCTGGACCCATGCGCAAATTGGTCGATCGAGGCGGGGACTCGGCTCTCTCACGTTGGAATATGGTATACAGGACGCTTTTCCTCTTCTTTACAGCCAGTCGCATTCGCATTTACATTTGCATATATATATCTATACCCACAAATTCACGCCAGGAGACTGGATCTAGATAGACTACGGACCGGGTTATGCATTGTTTTATAGTTCAGGTTACTCCTTCCATTTGGAATCAAGGAAAGATTATATTTTCATGCTGAGACTATGGGGAATAGTCAGGTATACTGCGGAAATGCCAGTGCTAGACTCTTTATCCTATGTACAAGAAATTTAGGTACATGCGTTCCGTTCCAATCATTCATATCCAACACAACATGAAAAAAACGCCCGTGTAACGAAAACGAGATAAGAAACGGATCAACTCTGACTCTTTAGAAGATCATGTTTAAGTGTAGAGTGCAACGGTTTATCGGGGGTTAAAAAAAGTATGTGAAGAAAAGAGGTAGAGAACAAGAAGAGGAGAGAAGAGAAAAGTAGGGAAAATCAATGAGCAGCGGAGTTCTTAGCAGCCCCAGCAGCAGGCGGATTCTGGCCCTCCTCGCCACCCTTGTCGTTCTTCCACGAACCCGAGTACTCATGAGAAACGAGATAAGGGCCCTGGTCTGTCGGCTTGCCGCCCTGCAGAGCAGCAAAAGCAGCTTGCGGAAGAACCAGGATATCACCAAGGAGTTTGGGCTCCTTGAGACCGTTAAGGTCCTTCTTCGAGACTTCTGCGCCCAATTCTTTCGAAACGCTCTCTAGTAGCGCAACTGTAATTGCCTGCGGGCCCGTAACTTTGACGACGTCTTCACCTTCGATCATGAGCCTTGTAATGCCTGAGATGGGAACGTGGTGTTCAATAGCAGCGGTTTTGAGTTGCTTCATAACGTATTCAATTACAGCCTTGAAGTGCTGAAGGTGCGGCTTTGCCATGACAGTCCAGGATGTAAATTGGTGGCCGGGGAACTCGATGCCGACGACGACGTTGACGGGGTTCTTGGCTGTGTTTTCTGCGAATTTCTTGGGAATCCATTCGCTCACAGGAACGTCGTCAACGACGTCAAGGTCGGACCAGATACCGCCGTCGGCGTACAGGATGAGGACGCGCAGGAAGTCGGCTTTAAGGATAGGAACCGTCAGGGCCAAGTATGTTTCGAGGACCTCGGGCCAGTAGGCGTAGCGTTCGCGGACGTACTGGTCGGCGCTCTCATCGGTGAGAATTTCGTGGCGGAATTGAGGGTTCTTTTGTAGCCAAATCTTCATAAGCTCCTGGGCGTGGTCGCTGACACCCTTGGGACCGCATTTGTGCCAGACCTTTGCGGGGAAGTCGGGAATCGCTTGGTGCGCGAGGAGGGGTTTGATCGCGAGTTCAGAGGTCGTGTCGTCGTCTTGTATTTGGGTTTGGGTTTGGGTTTGCGGTTTTGAGGGAAGGGTCTTATCGTCAGGTGTGATGGTCGTCGTGGCGGTCACGGTTTGGGTGACGGTGACGGTTGCGGGTTCGACTTTCGTGTCAAGGGTCGCCGTCGGGAGTGAGGTATGCAGGGACATATCACGGTATGCTTCGTTCTCGGAATTAAGTCGGATTACTCGTTGAAAGAGGTACATGTTGAAAATGAGCATGACGAGGACAATGACCGCCACATAGCGGCTGGGGCTCATCATGAGCGTAGCCATCTTGACCAGGTCAACGAAGTCGAAAAAGAGAGAACGATGAAGTGTGAAGAAATTAGATTAAAAAGTTTGGGATAGAAGAAAAAGAGCGTGGATGAATAGGCTGAGTTCAGGAGAAAAGAATGTGTGCTGGACAAAGGCTCAAGAACTTAACAGGAACACATGGCTGAGACTATTGTCGAGAGTAAGCTGAAGGCGTGCGGCTAGACTTCAAAAAAGCTGTCAAAGAAACCAAATGAGAGATGCTAATGCAGGGGCTCCAGTTACTGAGAGATTGATGTGGAGGATCAAATTCGACACGCCGGCACTGTGCGGAATCCAAATGTCTCTCAAAATTGTCAAATAGCAGCTCCAAATGATTTTAAGTCTCAAGGGGTCTGAAAAGTGGAAAAGCGGATGCCTCCAGGAAGCCAAAAAGACACAAAGCCTGGATCACGACGGAAACTCAGCCGCTTGAGGGGGGGGGGCTAATTTGGGAACAGGGCCCTCCTGAAGAGAAATCTTGTCTGGATCTTATTGGGAGAAAGTTTGGCTGTCCCATTTGGTTTGCTTTGGCTTGAGTCTTGGTGTGGCGCCATCTCGTCGACCAACAGACCCTTTTCCAGTTCCCTGCAGCACCGCCCATCGGGAGCAGTTCTCGCCTTTAATTGGCCACCGGCTCGGCGCCGCCAATTGGATCATTTAGGGACTGTCAGAAAGGTTAAAGCCCCGACCGCCATCGCATCGATTGCCGTCGCCAGCGTTGGCTCAACCACTGGCGCAAAAAAGGGCGAGTGGTTACTCGGCAGCTCATTCACAGTGTCCTTCTCAACAGCATCATCCCAGACCTGGGCATCAACCCCTCCAAACGTCCACATCACGTATCGCGCCCCCACCGCGGTCGCAAGAAGCGAAAAGTCCTCGCTCGCCGCCGTGGGCTCCGTCTCCACCAGATTCTCTCCGAAATACGACCCGAACGTCCCTCGCAGAGTTTCTACAGCCTCTTCGTCATTTACCGTCGCCGGCGCCGTAAATGTGCGTGTGATTATGGGCTTCAAATCTTCTGAAACGCCCGCAGCGGCACACTCCGCCTCCACAATCCGCTTAACCGCCGCAACTACGCGCTCGTGGATCCTAGCATCGTAGCTCCGCACACTCAATTTCAGATCCAGCTGGTCTGGAATGATATTCGGCGCGTGGCCCGCCTGGATATTTCCACAGGTGACAATCGCTAGTTCGCCCGGCGTCACCTCGCGGCTTACAATGCTTTGCAGCCGCGTGACGATGGATGCGCCAATAACAATGGGGTCGATACAGGTCTGTGGTGCGGAGCCGTGCCCACCACGTCCGAAGACCCGGACATCGAAGGCATCTGTTGCGGTTAGGAGGCGGCCAGCGCGGATGCTTACTGTGCCGGTCTTCATGCGCATAACGTGCTGTGCGAGGACGATGGAGGGCTTGGGGATCTTGTCGTAGAGCCCGTCGTCGAGCATGGCTTGTGCCCCGGAAAGTTCTTCCTCTGCGGGCTGGAAGATGAGGACTAATGTTCCCTTCCAGTGAGGCTTTGCCGAGGAGAGAAGCTCAGCGGCGCCCAGGAGGCCGGTGACATGCGTGTCGTGGCCGCAAGCGTGCATGACGGGAACCTTGACACCGTCTTTGTTATTGACGGTTTTGCGGCTGGCATAAGGTAAATCTGTCTTTTCTGCTAGTGGGAGGGCGTCCATGTCCGCGCGGAGTAGCACCGTAGGGCCGGATCCATTCTTGAGCACAGCGGCGATGCCATACCCACCGATATGCGTGTGGATTTCATATCCGAGGCGCTGAAGATGGTGCGCAACATCGGCAGATGTCTTTTCCTCTTGCCCTGACAGCTCAGGTGTACTGTGTAGTTTGCGATAAATAGTCTCGTAGGGGTCCAAGTCCGGACGGTATTTACCGACGATATTCTGGATGTGATTATTCTGGGAGTCTATCTAGATCAGCCGCTGTGTCGCAATTAAGCAAGGCGTTGGTGGGAAGGTATACCGGGGAGTTGCATGATGGATAGTTCTTGAAGAGAAACCTACTGGGGGAGTGAAGTGATCATCCTGAGAAATCTGGGGCAATTCCCCTCTTTTTAAGCGTGATCTCACCCATCTTGATGAAAACGGACAGCCGCTATCCGGATCTCCAACTCCACCTCCGATAAGGTGGTACATGCACTGAGCAGCCTGATTGGGCCACCAGGCGACACTCGGCAAGCTGTCCACTCGGAAGTCCGTGTGCTTGTTCTATACTTGATTGATTACAATCAGAATGGCAACGAGGCAACAGATAAATACTGACGTCAATTCCAGGCAATTTGAAACCATCTCAGGTAGCTCCTTGACCTGTGCAAGGCTCTATAGCTATCATGGTTTCACTCTCCAGTAATTTAAATATGAAAGGAGCCTGCCCTGTATTGTGATGGGAAGACTCGCTGGGCTTTCTTTGGGAGCCAAGAATGGAAACAGGAATGCAACGCTCAAGCAGCAAACAAAATCTTGAAAACTATCGAACTCACTGAGGTACTCAGCGAAATTGGGCTTTTGTTTTTTAGGGTCAAAAGGTGGTGGATAGTATTATACTTTGATTTAAACAGGCTCAAGCGGAAAGCAGCGACGAGAATTGGTATCGCCATTAATAACCAGGCCATATGTATTGTCCGCGAAACACCCAGGGCACCAAAATGGCACGCAATAGATCGTCCTTGTAGTATCGCCCACTCCTTCAGCAGGAGCTGCTGGCAGACAATTTCAAGCCTGTGAGTCAACCCTCGATTTACAACGGCTGTGCGCCATTTTTCGAGTGTGCGTCGAAAGTACCAAAAATTCGCGAGACTCCGCTATATTTGGAAAGCTTTCAAGCTTCGGATTGTCTATTCTACCATCTGCCTAACCAGCAGATCCATAACGAAAACCTACAGCTTATGTCTATTTGCATTCGTCGCACTCTCGAAAATGAACTGTCCGGCCCTCTCCAACTCCATTTCGAGCAGCTCCGGGTCCACGGCCCCCATATTTACTGAGACATAGCTCTCCCCACCAGGAACCCGCGAGCTCCAGGACCTCAGAATCTAGCTTCCATCGCTTCTCTCCCTCTTGAACTGACGCTAGAACTCATCCTGCGTGCAGCGAAACCGAAATGACGAAGGCAATACATACAGTAACGCCCGTCTTGCAAAATGGCCCTTCAGACAGCCTAGGTTATACCCACGTTCAGGTCGACAACAAAGATGGCGGTCCTCACCCGCGGAATTAGTCATCGCACCGACCCTTGCAGCACCGTAATACCTCTTGCTGTGAAGATACGCTGCATTCTGTCCTGGGAGGTTCCGTTATCGTTCCTTCACGAGCGGGTTCTCGAGAGACGATATGCCTCTGCCTGATAGTATGCCAGTTCCATTGGAAAATCGGATTGAGCAACCGATGAAATTTGCGCGGCCTGTCTGCTCTATGAACAGAAATAGACCAGCAGGGGTGAAGGTAGGAGCTCAGCGGGTTAGGGTGTCGCCGCATCTCGGGGACTTTAGTCAAGCAGATCGAGCAGATGGAGAAGATGTAAATTGCACCATATTGGATTCAGGACCACGATCTTCGTATCCGGCTGCAGAGGTATATCCCCTAGGTTTGAGGTGAATGGCAGACTACGTTGCAGACTCGGTTGCAAGTGCTTCAAGACTCCATTGCATCCGAGTTGTAACGGCCAAGGTTGGGTCAAGGAGGATTAACGGCAATTTTCTCGCAACGAAAGAAAGCTCTAATGGCTAGAATTGAACATGGGAGAGGCTGCTGAGAGTCTGATAAGAGATCTTGATTACTATTGACGAACCAAGATCGTACATAAGCTGTACCTCTGAAACTCGCGCGCGCACAACCGCATACAAAGTTAGCCCAACCCCACAACATGGATCCTATGTATAGTATCTAGGTCGATACGAGACGTCTGAGCAGTATCCCTGAAACTGCGGGACGCTATCTTCTGCTCGATGGGACAATAAATCAACTCGATTTTATCAAGTTTCGCCCTGTAGGAGGAGTATTTGAATCCGAGACCGGATCACTTTTCTACACCTACTGTATCCACGCAATCATGAAATTCTCCGTGCCGCTGAGTATGGACACTTTAGCCCAAGCATTCTGTCGAGACAGACGTCTAGTTATTCAAACTTCCTCCAAGAACACTTACTGTCTTGCCACTACCATATCCCCTCTATAGAGAATTCCTACGGACATCTTAGTTGGATACCAGTAGTTACTTTGTCGCCTACACATGGATACCCATTCTCTTCTTTTCACGGTCTAGTTTTGATTCAAGGTTCCGGAAGACAAGACCGTCATGGAAGATTCTGTAAAGTCTTCTATCGACATTCCTTTTGCCCTGACTCACATCTAACTTTTTCCTCTTTGTCTCCCTCTTTCCTCTGCCTTCTTTTTCCTCCTTCTCCTCCATTTCTCTTCCAGGTTTTCAGCTTCAAGACATCTTCACTGTAATCATCCAACGCCATCAAGTTCAGGCTTGCTACTGTTTGAGATACAGTCGACTTTGTCTCTCAAGTTATTTTGAGGTCATCTACTTCTTAACCTTGTGCCCTACAGAGCTTTTCACTATCTAGGAAGTCCTTGCCACCTAGTTATCTATCCATTCACCTCCCTATTACTCGTCAATTCCACCGAAATCGAATTTCGCAATGTACGACGAGAAGGAGCAATCCCCGGGGGATTCGCTCCTCAAGCAATCCTTCCTCGAAAGCTGCAAGCAGCAGTACCTTTTTATGGCCGCCACAGCATTCTATCTAGTAATCTTCTTCCTTTTTTTTTTATTTTTATTTCGTCGCTTAATTCATAACTGTTCAACTAACCATTCCTACAGGCACCCATCAACGAGGCCGCTGGGACAGTTTTCACCTTTCTCGCCTGGCTGAGGCCCATCCCTCGATCAGTGAGAGATACCAGGGTTTACATCAGTTTTATCGACTGGGTAAGATCCAGGGTTAACTCAGTGCAGCGAGGCAATACCCTTCCTAGTTCCCTTCGGGGTTTGAGAGCACATCGAAGTGGGGAACGATTGACTATCGCGCGACCCCTCTCTCAGAGGCAAGCGATAACAGCCGGAGAAGGGGAATATCACACGAACATTAGACAGAATCTCGGTCGTAGGGGAGTTGAAGGCATAGAAGGCTGGTTACGAAGAGTCACAAGGGTAGCCGAACAGATCACAGATGACCAATATAGGCATCTATCGCCAGAAGAACGACGCCGATATGAAGAAGAGCTCCAGGAGGTATGGAGATTCTTTGCGGGGCCCCCGATACCTCGTCTTAGAGGCTACCGCGGGAAGGGCATTTGATTAGGGCAGTGTGTTTTCGAAAATGGGTTCAGAGTAAGCTTCTTACTACCCAAAACCAGTCACAACTGTTCCGCTAATCCATCTCTGCAGGCACCCATCAACGCGGCCGCTGCGACAGTTTCATCTTGTTGACAACTGCATATTGGCATTAAGAATCTGATGCTTGTTTGGCGTATTGTGCGATTTTTATGGCTCCTTGACTTTGCCCTGGGTAATCAAGGTTGAGGGTCGTCTACCAGTAGCCTTCTATCGCTGTCCTTGGATTATCTTGTCCATATCCTCCGTACGGGGCTCATGTCTAGTTTGACGTATTATCAAAATCAATAACTGTGCTTGACCAATCATTGTATGCGTGAACCGGGTTCCTGCTAGTCATTTGAAGGGTTTTCATCCAACAAGCGATTATAACCAGCGTTAGGGTTATGATAACTCTGAAGACACGATCTTGCTTCATCTTAGTTGTAAAGGAGAAGATTTTGATACCTGCAATAAAATCCTTATTTCACATAACAAGATAGCACCGTTGGAAATAGACCACGCTTGCTCTCAGAAAACATTTATCGGCTCTCATGATACATACAAATTTGCCAACTCAACACCACCCTAAGTAAATTATCGATTTTGCTTACGTACTGTATGGAGCGCAGCATCCTGCTTTTATATTATCTCAATCGAGGTCAGGAACAGACACCATCGTCCATAATCTGTTCTTGGCCGGGACTTGAAGTGGCTTCCTCTAACTTCGAGGAGAAAACCTCAACTGCCTAAAAACAGCAGTACAAAGGATCAACCAACCAGTAGGATTCAAGATGAGATACCGAGTAGCAGTAAGTTCTATACATTCGCGTGTGTCCACTTAGCTTTTTTTTTTACTCGGATGACTGACCTGGGAGGCTCATGGCTGAACCCAGACTCCGCGTCTTACCATCAACTAGGTATTTGGGTGTAGCATGGATTTCAGATGGTAACACCTACCACATACTGTATCTTACAGAGCTCTGGAGTAGCCTGAAAACAGTCCGTAAACAAGGTGCTACGGACAGCATTATTGACCTCGTGGCAGCACCAAGTGTCAGCGGGCATTTCCTCCAATCAATCACTCCATTCTGCCCCAATGTATCTAGGTAGCGGCCGGGCCGGACGCTTTTTACACATTCGCGAATTGCAACGCTGCCCCATTCACACGCTAAGGTACCGGCTGGGGCCAACCGGCTTGTACTCCAACGGGCGACCGGTTGTCCGAAAAACAAGGTACATCCCCCAGTTGGAATGCTAGATTTGCGAATTTCTCCACAAGGGCCCTGGCGTCAGTCAACAAGATTATTTGACATCAGCCGCATAATTTAATGTTGATAAGCTGCAACGCTCACCCGTCTTCTTCAAATTATTTTGTTATCCTTATCCCGGCCTGACGGCGATGGACAATAGGCACGACTCCAATGGCCGATGAAAACACCCCCCTCCTGGCAACTCCCCGTCGGAGAACTGCCAGACAAGCTCACTGGATTTTATTTGTTCTCTGCACTGTCATCTTCACAATCGACTTCGCTGGCTATCTCTCCATCGCTCCTCAGACTCAAATTCTCGAGGACATAATCTGTCGGGATCTTCACCCCGATTCTGTCGTCTCTTTGACCACTTGCAAGGATGTCGATGTCCAGACCGAACTGGCGCTCCTCACTGGTTGGAAAGACACATTTGACCAGCTGCCTGGTATTATCCTCGCCTTGCCTTTTGGCTTTATGGCCGATCGAATAGGACGCAAGAAGGTTGGGCTTCTGAGTTTTGTTGGGCTTATTATGCAAGAAGTCGCCTTGCGGATTATTTGTTAGTATTCCACAAGCGCACCCTGCGATTTTGGAGAGCACTCTAATTGATAGAGTACAGGCTGGAATAGTCCTACTATCCCACTGCGCACCATCTGGTTCACAGCGTTATTCCAGATCTGTGGCGGTGGCGCGCATATCGCTCAATCGATGGTCTTCACTATGGTGACGGATATCTATCCTGCCGAGACACGGTCTTTCTACCCCGTCCTTACCCTCTATCATCTATGTTGGAACAAGGATTGACGCTTTCTAGAACCAACAAATTCTTCATCATCGCAGCAGCTGCACTTGCGGCAGAAATCTTGGCCAACCCCATCAGCGCATTCCTGATGACCAAGTCGCCCTGGCTGCCGTATCTTCTCAGCCTGGGTTGTGAGTTCTTCGGTCTGACTTTGTTCCTGTTTATACCGGAGACGCTACCTAAGAATTTACACGAGACCCACGATTCTACGTCCCAGAGCGCGGCGGATGGGGCCCAAGATGAGGACAGGCAGGATAGTCTCTTCCGCACAGCTTTACGCTCCGCACTCACGCAGCTGCTGCGCATACGCGAATTCATCTGGAATGACAAAGCGGTCCTCGCGATATCGGCTGCTTTCTTTGCTGGAAACGTCGGGCAGCAGGCACTGCAGTTGCTGCTGCAGTACGCATCGAAGAGGTTCGGCTGGTCAATGGCAGAGGTACGTCCGCAAGTTCAAATCCACCTACCTACACCCATCTCCCCATTTATTTCTATTTTTCTAACAAGTGAATAAAAAAAAAAAAAAGGCAAGCATCCTCATCTCCCTAAAAGGAATCATAAACCTCGCCCTCCTCATCGTCATCCTCCCAACCGTCTCGTATCTCCTCTCTAAACGCCTCCCGCCAATCCCCAAGGACCTCCTCATCGCACGCGCCAGCGCCCTCCTCCTCGTCTTCGGCTTCATCCTCATGGCCCTCGCCCCACACCCGCCGCTCTTCATCCTCGGCATCTCGCTCCTCGCACTCGGCTGGGGGTTCTACTCGGCGCTGCGCAGCGTCGCCAGCGCACTCGTGAGCGGAGACCACGTCGGGCTCCTCAATACCACCATTGCGCTGGTGCAGGGGGTGGGAGCCGTTGTGGCGGGGCCTGCGCTCGCAGGCGCGTTTGGGCTGGGCATGAGGATGGGGGGTGCCTGGATTGGGTTGCCGTATCTTGTCAGCGCGGTTTTGGTGGCGGGTGCTGGGGCGCTTACGGGCGTTGTTCGGCTTGAGTCGAGGTGATGGGGCTTGCGTGCTCCATCGGATAAATGATTTTAAGAATAGATCTCTATTATGGATGATGACGTAGTTTTTTTTTATTAGAATAAATGCAACTAGGTACAATGCTGTGATGTTAGGGCTATAAGTAGGCCCATCTCAAAGACCCACATTGATCTGTCCGTCATCTTTGAATCAGGTACTTATAGAACGCCCGATTCATCACTCCCCTATTTTCTTTTATCTAGATAAATGTAGCAGGCAATAATGAATATATGGTGTATACCGGAGTAAGATCTTCTGTTAGTGCATGGTGTACGACAGTATATAGTGTACAATGAGTTGTCGACTCTGGACAAGCCAAAAGGCCATAGTCTGACCTGAGCGGCGAAAATCAGATACAGTGTAGATGAGGTCTGATAAAGAAACGGCTCATCTGGACTCCCCAGAGACTGCCCGTGAGTTCGGCCACCAGCGTTTGCCCGGGTATAGGTGTTGGGTTGTACTGTTCTTCTTGTTATAAAGTCGGGTTCGACGGAGATTAGGGTGAGAGGAGCACATTCTCGACCACGTTCCTCCGTACCTACAGTAAGCCTGGACCCCTCGGCGCCGCAAATAATATGCCATACTATGTACCTCATAATAGAACCTAGATTGTTTCTAATGAGGCATTGACACCGCCCCTTGGCTTTGTTTGCATTTCGAAGGGTAGGGCTGCAGTTGAGGTGGATACTGCCGATGTGCAAGGCTCATGGTACTGGTGGAGCAACTTGGCGGTGCGCGTATCCACAATTCGATATCCGAACCGCCAAAAAATTTTCATTTCCACTTCGCAGCGAAACATTGACACAATGCAACAAGAAAATAAGAGGGATAAATGAAAGCCGAACGCGGGGGTTGAACCCGCAACCTTGAGATTAAGAGTCTCACGCTCTGCCGATTGAGCTAGCCCGGCTGGTTGTTGAAGAGCGTTGACAGGGAGCGATAGAGAAGCTCGCCATGGGTTTCCACTCACTCATGTTCCTGGTTCCGCAACGTCGTACCTTGTGGGAGAAGGGGAGAGGCGCAAGGTGCGTCAGTTGTTTGGGGCGGGAAAACCAGGCGTCCATTGGAATCTTGGTGCCTGCCTTCAACTTCATTGAGACCCTGAGGAGGGGAGAAATGGGGGATGTTCATTGCTGTTTCAGCGAGGTATTTTTAGATGTGACCAGATTGCGCGTTCGGATCCTGAGAGTTGAACACGAGATGCGAGAAGGTTCTGGTGCCTAGCGCCATCATCCTAGGATAGGGACAGGCAACGTTCAGAGAGAGGGTTCTCGAAGCGCTGTAATATCGGTGGTCGAGTTTCAGTTCCTATGGAATGAATCTGAAAGTACTGGACATCAGCATTGAGGGAGATAGGGTGAAACATCCCGGCGCTAGAGGCTTGTTGCAAGGAGAGAACCACAGGGAGGCGATGAATCTTTGGTTTCGTGCATTCGCGTGCGTCAGCGTCAGCGCGTCAAAAGTGCAACTGCAAGTCTGCAAAGGCCTGCTTTTCCAAGAGGCAAGTTGACGTGCAGGTCTTGTGCTCTCTGACGTCTGAGAGGCCCGCTCGTGAGACTTAATGATCGTAATTTCATGATTGTGGCTGGAGCTCGCCATGGATTGGAGAAATTAAGAAAAGTTGCACGAAGGCTTGACGTGAAAGGGGCTGTGTCGAATCTCACTAACCACAGGTCGTTAGTGTTGAAGCTTGAGGCTGAAGGACTGAGGCTGAGACGGTCGGGGGACGACCCCCCGAGTCTGGACTCTCGACTCTCGGCACGGTCTCCTCAGGGTTCTGCGCTTGGATACCATATCTGCGACGACCGTGTCCACACAATTCTGGAGTATTCTTAGCAAAAGACAAAAATAGATGGAAGATGTTGGTACTAACAGAATAATTCTAACGGGTAACGTCTCAGGATAACAGCGGCCGCGGCTAGGACAGCGGTTGCAGAGCGAATGGTATTAGAATGCTGTTGCATGTAGAAGCAGCGACCCGGAGGCTCAAGGATTTGCGGAACCAGGATTATTGTCCGAAGAATGACGGCAGGAATGCATACGGAGTACAGATGCAGAGTGCTGGAAGTTGGAGTGGTGGACAGAATGACGAACACCACCAGTGAGAAGGAGGTGTGGCACAGAGGCCTGACTGACTGAGGCGCAGATACGAGGCTCAAGCCACAGCAGAGATACGGTCGAGCAAGTTGGGATGACTCCTCGACGCCGAGTGCTGAGAGAGGAAAAGCACGCATGGACTGGGGGACAAGCAGACCGACAAAAAGTAGTGCTCGGGCCAATCAGCGGTGCTGGAGGCCCTCCAAAGAGCGAACTCTTGTTAAAAAAACGCCTTTCGAGCGCCTTTGCTCTGGCACTGCCTGCAACCAAAGGCCGCTAACTTGCGCGCTAAGTTAGCCTGAGGTCGAGTCATCTGCGACCAGGCAGCCATCCGGCCCGCACTACTGTAGGAACCTCTCTCCATCATTCTGCTCTCTCCTTCCTCCCTTCACATCACCTGCAGTTCCAGTCCCCCCTCCATTATGGCTTTTTCCTGTGACCAATGCCGTCATTCCAATTTTAGTCCCCGACTAGAGGGGTCCACAAATGGAACTTGGATGCCTCTTGCAGATCTATATAGTCCTCCATTTCCCCCCCCTAGTCTGGCTTCACTTTCTCTCATACCAGATCAAATCTACTCTTGTCTACACTTGACCACTACATCTATCCCACTTGACTGTTTCTCACACCGTCACGCTGTCGCCATACGTCTCGTCCCGTATTTCCTGGCCCCCTGTCTCCATAAGGGAGACACTCTACCGTCGCAGCTTCCCCTCCGTTACAAGGCCTCGTCTGCGACGAACCGCAAGCATGCCTGCCCCAATTGTCACCGTCGCTGAGCCCGTTTTGCCTGTGCGTGAGCTCGAGGCTGACGAGCAATATGTCATGACTGCCTTTGAGCGCCACGCAGAACGCTGCTACCAGTGCAATGACCCTCTTAAGGTCCAACAAGAGGACCGCGCACTCTGTGACCGTGGACATCAATATGCCATCGACGTTGCCGCTTACTTGTACTCGAAGAACGGAAAGGCTTACTCGGTTGTTGACCGTGACCTCAACCAGCCAACACTCATCAAGATCCCACGCAACTGCGTCGCTACCCGCGGGCTGCTTCTCGCTATTGAGGATGGCCTCCGCCTGCAGCGCAAGGAAAAGGTTCGCCGGCCAGTGATTGTTGACGAGCCCAACGCACCAATCATCAGCTACGACCGCACATACCCCGTTCCTCCACGTCGCACATCAACTGTTACAGAGATCATCGAGCGCGAGCCTCGCACCATCAAGAGCCGCCGTGTCATCGTCTACCCTTCCCCTCACCGTGGTTCCCCAAGCAGGGGATCTTTGTACGATTCCGACGCTGCTGATCGTGTTGAGCGAGTCAAGGAGTCTTCCCGCGTCTACCGCAAGGACTACCGTCGCTGAATACACGTGCAAACTCCGTCTGTTCCGCCACGTTCTACCGTCAATACGACCCACGGTCCCTGTCACACTGCAGCCAGGCGCTCCCACATACACCCACAGGTCGGGGCATTGCCCCAGATCCTTCCCAAGCCCCATTAGAGTGAACCGGATTCACCCCGCACTTCTATTCTGAGGGTTGGCCTCCATGCGAGTTGCTACTCCCATGCCCTTGATTGACTCTTACGGAGATACTCCGTTAACGCAATCACCTGTTCCGAATCGCGTTTTGTTTCTCGCCATCCAAGTTCAAGTTTACCAAGACTCTGGAGTTACAAAACACAAGAGAAAACGCACTGAAAAAAGTCGATAATACTCAAAAAGCATCAAAAAGACCTCGAAGTTGAAACTCGATTTTCTTGCTTGCTTGATCCTCACTGGATAATTCCCATGACTCACTCCTGCATGTACTATTCCGCGCGAAGGATGTCTCCGCACGAAACGATTTGATTTGCAGACAGCTATTAGATATGACTGATTCATGTACTACATTCCTTCTACAATACTTTCCCTTTGTTCTTAGCTCTTAATTAGTTTTAACAATCAATGAAAGCATCCTGATTCGATGCGCATGAGAAACTACTCGCAATACCTTTCTCTTTCTCTACCCGGAACAAGGCCTCCCACCATGTCAACCCCGCACCGACCATCCTTCTTTAAGCTTTCATAGGCAATAACTTTGCACACCTATACTTACCCCTCTTGCTAGGCAGTGACTCAGAGTCAGCTACCATCTCCAAGGGCCAAGACTTCGTCTCCCGAAACTTTACGATGCATTCGCAAATTCTGGGTCTGAACGTGATACACCCTGCATATGCGATGCGCACACCCACCATCCGCTCCAATAATCGCAAACAAGATAAGCTGTTAAGTTTGCGGCTCAACAGGCAGTCGCCACAGCGACGGGAAATGCCGGACAAAAGGGCTCTTTTCAAGACAACCTTGCCTGGCTACGTACATACTTACGTAGATAGCACAGTCGTGGGAGAGACGATTCGGCAACGTCCGAAATCTTTCCTCACCCCTACCACGCATACCCATGACTACCGCTCAAGCCTTTGTGCAACACTTGGGTATCTTATCCTGCATTCTGTGGATTCTGACGCAATTATTCGACGATTTGGCCTGTGAGACTGGGCGGGGGTCTCAATGGTGGGGCGGTGCATGGCGGTTTCTGGTCGGAGACTAGGGTGGGTTCAGCTGGGATGTGCTTTAGGCTGATTTCCCTGTGACAGGGGTGGGGCTGGATAATGAGTAAGTGGTCTGGATTTCGACATTAGCACTACAAGACTGCGATGATCGCCAAATGAGAAGGGAAATGTGGTTGTTGGTTTTGTTGGTTGTATGTGCGCCCTTCGATTAAATCGGTCAAGGGCACTTTCAGCTGAGTAGGTCCCCGTAATGTGCTGCCTGGCCTGGCCTGGTCTGGTATGTTCCGGGGAGTTTAGGCTGAGGGTCTTCCGCATGGGCGTCTCAATTACAAAGGATTCGTAATTTGTGGGATTGCTTTCAAATCCGGGACTGGTTTTATGGCGGATTGTGGTTTTGATTGCTTTTTCTAAAATTGTGGATTGTGGCGAGTGCTGCCTAGACGTTACCTACTTCTACATGAACTGAGCAAAACACCTACCATTATAGGCTGTACTCGTCTCAAGAACCTTGAAAGCTTGAAAGTAAACTAGAATTAGTGATGGAAGAGGGTTTAGCTCTACAGACAGTGATACGCTCACGAGCTGATAAACGAAGCCGGTTGAGCAGTCCCTATGTTGTTACCTGGTATACGAACCACAAGAAATAATGACGCACACATGTGCTTGTGGCACAATCTAAGGATTGAGGTACAGGCCACGAATCATAATCTGATTGCCGTCTCTGCGGAAGCAAGGGAGGCCAAGGATGATATGGCTCCTGAGTAGATGTTGAGGACGCTGTACGCAGAGGCACCTCCAAGGAAACGCAGAGTCCAACCACTGAGATCTAAGGCTTTTAGTTTCGGTGCGAGACGTCGCATAAACAACTAATATCACTCCATGAAGGGCGGATTCAACCCCCAAGAAGTGGCCGGGAGTCCCCAGGACCGAGATTAGATCTCAACCTGACATACTAGCGAGTCCCTGGACGTATGTGCCTGAGAAAGAGGGACCTTTCGTTCAGGAATAGTAGGGGAAACGAAAATAAATACAGTACCTGCAACGTAGGCTGATTTTGGGATGTCGGACAGCATACCCTCCCCACTCATCACGGAGAAGACCAAAGGATGCGCCGACTTTACCGTCGAACCAACCATCACATCGCCTGCTGCTGCCTCCTCATTACGAGTGTGTGGAGTGCTCTGAAGATCGACAGAAAGCTGGTCGCCTGACGCTCGAAGAGCAATCTGCCTTGGAAGAACCGCAGCTTGAGGGGCAGCCTAGCTGTCCCGCCTGAGCGACCCGGGATCCGATTCTGCCTGGAAAATAACTAAGACCCCGCAGTTAGAGAGGTGGTGGATGGGTGTCTCAAGCTCGGAGTGAGGGAAGGTTTATAGTCCCGTCCTCGAGATATCCATGGCGTCGTTCAGGGCCCCATTGGTGCAGAAGGAGGGCCATGTGACCAACCGAGACAGGGTCGGAAAGCCGTTGATCTGCCTCAGTGAGATAGAGCAATGTTGCTCCCGTGCGGATGGATCCGAGACTAAAGCAGAGAACGGACCACCCTCCCTTTCAAGGGTTCGTCGCAGGATCAGGATTCCCTGGAAAAGTGGTCATGCGGCCAGTCATATGTCCCTCAGTAGAGATGGGATCTCTTCCTTGTGATCATAATGGCGGTTATTATAGCCGTATTATTGAATATTCTCAGTAAGAAGCGAGATCCCTGGTGAAAAGTGGGTTTGAATGTTCGATGCAGATTCAGAAAATGATAGTTTGAAAGGCTTCAATCTTGTCGGGCCCAGTGCCACACGTGACCCGCATACTAAGAATTCCTCAGACAAAGCTCCGACAGCATCCTCCTAACTTCTACATAGCTTCAGCCTCTGAACACCAAATTGCAGTATCACAACCACATTCTAGCTTCAGAAAAATGTTACTGTTCTTAGTGTTCTTGATCCGCCCATAGCTGAAAATGCAGTCGATGTCTCGCGAATTCTGAGCAAGCCAGCCAATTGACGTCTATCCTCACCGAGGCAAAATTTATTTGACGTATCTCAAATATCTACATTGATTTCTGATGGGCTTCCACGGGTGGCAGAAGCAGGAGCCGTCGTGTCATTGCTTTCATCTCATGTTCGAAAGTATAGGAAGGCAATCGCCCACGAGGTCTTCGTCTAAATATGCCACAACCGAGTTCCTTAGAAGTATAGAAAATTTAGATAGAGGTGCTTGGAGCTTCAAACGTGATTATAATTTGCTCTAGCGCTAAGGTAGAATATCAAGCTGATCATCCATCCGGAATAGAACTGAACGATTCAATACTCCCCCATAAGATCCACACTATCCCAATTTCGGAAACAACAGTCACGTGCTGTCATCCTAAACTTCTTCCGCACCTCCGCAATCACCATCGGAAGTCCCTGAACAAACCCGGTATACCCTCCAGACAGTCGTTCCAGTTGCCAAAATGGCCAAGAAAAGTACGTCCTTAGCCCAATTACTCGTATCCAGATCGGGAGATACCCGCCCTCGCTATGTGCAGAGCCTCCGCGTCCGTTGCGGATCGAATTGAGAACCCCGAAGCCTAAACCGAAAGCTGACCTCGACTCTTCTGAAACTTTCTAGGCAAGTCGCGTACAGTTGCTGTTCGCCTGATTTCGATGGCTATGACCGGATACTATCGCACAATGATCCGACCACGGACGCACCGTCCACTGAGCATGTTGAAGTACGATCCGGTTGTGAAGAAGCAGGTGCTGTTCCTTGAGGCGACAAAGGGTGGGAGGAATAAATGATTTCTTCTGCAACGCGATATTCGCATTTCCAATCCGACCGCTTACACACGATGGGCTGTTGTGAAGCTTGGGAAGACCACACAAAACGATTTCTCGCGGCGCCTGTTTCTCTCGAGTCTTTCACTCAAATCCTCACTTCGACCATACAATCCTACCACCACCCGAACGGACGACGTATCCGATGCTGCGGACCGATTTCGTTAGACGACGATCATGTACATTAGACACGGCGGCAAGATTAGCTTCTGAAACTACGCTTGCGTGCCATCTCATTCTTGCAGCTGATAGGTATCCCGGTGTTTCATTCTGGCGTTTATAGCAAGACAGCTTTGGTCAATCGATATATTATATACCATATTGTTTTAGCCCCCATAATATCAGGTTGATTTCGAACCAGATACCATCAGTTCGCTATTATGAAACCCATTCCGCAATCATGGTAAAGTATATGGTAAGTAAATTTCATGGGCCCCGACCGCCATCGTTTCGCGATGTAAGCGCTCAGGTGCCTTGGCTGAATCGAGCATTATACTTTTCGGCTGTGGAGGTTAGAGATGCGCAGTTGCATAGGGGATAGAGTTTACCTCGTGTCCTTCGTGCCGAGTTTCTCGTGGTTCGTCCCAGGCGCTTCTGGGTAGATACTGCCTCAGATGAGTGAGTGCGGCAGCTTCCGGATGCCAACCTAGTCGGGCTTTTCCTGCGGGGATAGAGCTCGGGACTCTTTCTTGCCTGGGTCACAGGATTAGACGGTGTTGAGATGATCCTGGCCTTCTTATTCGTTCCTGTTTCGGTACAATTTGCTCGATCTTCCGTCTGGGATGAGGCTGCCCCGGACGAGATCGTCGTTTGTTGCTCATTTAACAATTCTCGCCGGCGTTTGCTGTACGTCCACCGATTGGACCGCGTTGAGTGGCTTCCATCCAAAGATAACACTACAAGACCGGGCCGTGTGCCGTTCGTTTGCGAGTCTGAAACCTGTATATGGTTGTCCTCAGCTGACAACTTCCCCTTCTCGAAAGAGACTTTCCTTCCGACACACACTTCCTTCACTTGAGTCGGAACCTGTTCCACTGCGGTTTCCTTATGGATTGGATCCGACATGCACTCGGCAATGGCCCGCTCGATGCCAGCAGAGCGACAAACCTGGGGCTCCTGAATCGTACTCTTAGCCTCGGTATCTGCAAAGGGATTAATTTTCTCTGGTCTCGCTGGGATAATGAGGTCCTCGATTGAGGAAACCCTTTCTGGGGTCTGTTGAAGCATATTGGAGATATCAAACGGCTCGTTATCAGTAGTTAGACAATCAACGGCTTCTATGTCTTGCGCAATACTCGAAAATGGGACGATGAGTCCAGCTTGGCCCGATGGCGAGAGATCTCCGTGACTCAGAGGCATTATGGGCTTTGTGCCTGGCAAGTCCATGTCGATTGACTCATTTATGGTTTGGGTTCCTTGATCCGCACGAAAGCTTGTGTGCATTGGTGCTTGGGATGTGTCTTGTTTGACTGGTTCCGACTTCCTCGCATCCATTGACTGGATGGTGACGTCTAGTTGAGCCAGAGCTTCGGGTAACGGCTGCGCGATGTCCAGTCGGAAGAGCGTTTCTCTAACCTCCTTGATTTCCGCTTCTAATCCTTGCACTTTTCCATGCAAAGCGTGGTTTTCTGCGTTGATGTTCGCCATACTTGCGTCAAGGGCGTCTCTTACGATCTTTGCCTTCTCAAGCTCTGTGGCCAGTATCTGACGCTCGTCCTCCTTCTTAGCCAGTTCAGTATGGAGCAACGAGAGACTATCCTGCAAGGCTTGCAGTGAATGCTGTGTCTCGGCCGTAGCTCTCGTACGTTCCTTCTCGAGACCGTCATATCTGGTGTTGGCTTCGCCGAGTTGGAGTTGCAAGGAGATTTGTTGGGATGTGAGGATTGTCTCTTGGTCTCTCAGCTTGGCAATTTCTGCCTCCTGTCTCGCCAAATTGGAAGTGCATTCATCACGGAATTCCTCAAGATCACGAATCCGCTGTTGCCGTTCCATGAGCTACACAGTTAGCAAAGACACAAATCGGTGTATCTGCGTACATACCAATGATTCTAGATCTTTACGTTGCTCCTTGGCTGTATCTTCAACCTCGCCCTGTTCTATGTGAGCGCCTAATTCCAGTTGCCCATTGGTGTATCTTACCAGTCTTCGCTGTGTTTGGGCCAACTGTTCCTTGACTCGTTCTGTAGCGACTCCAGCTGCGGCCTTGTCCATCATCAGTGCATGAAGCTGATGGTCAAAATCTGCCTTGCATTGATCACGAGAGCGATTAATTTCTTTGTCCTGATCTTCTCGTGCCTTGGTCTCGGTCTCCTGGAGCTTCTCTCGCAAACCTATAGCCTGCGACTCGAACTTTGCTGCGTTTAGTTCCATTTGGTGCGCCTGCGCCGTTATTTTGAGCAATTCGTGGTGCTTTTCGAAGCTGTCCATCCGCTGAGCCTCCAGTTTCTCCTCCGTCGATTTCAGCTTTGAAGAGAGTTGCTGTATCGCATTTTCGAGACTGAGCTTTTCCGAGAGATGGATATAATTCTGGCCAAACTGTTCTGGCAGCTTGGCATCAGACAAGCTTCTATCCAGCCTCTCCATCTGCTGTTCGAGGCTAGCCTCCTTCTGTCGCAGTCCGTCAAGGCCAAGTCCGAAATTTTCAAGAGTGGGAATTGCGTCATTCAGCTTCGTTTCCAGGTTGATACACCGGTCTCTGCTAGCCGATAGTTCGGTGAGCAGCGCGGACCCCTCGCTTACACTAGCCCTGAAGATTTGAAGCTGTGCCCCCAGGTCTTCCATATTCTTGCCGGTGAGGCCGGAATTCTTCTCAATCTCTTGAGTCAATTGGCGAGCCGTGGAATCGATTCTTGTGCAGAGAGTCAGGACATACAGTAACAAGCACTTTCGTGTTCAAAGGCTTACCGAGACTCAAATGCAGATATAATCTCCCCATAGTGCTGTGCGTTCATCAAGTCGTTTGAGATACCCTCGGCAGTACTCCGGACCAGGGCCACTAGCTCTTCAATATTCTGTCCAAAATCATCGCTGATAATATGAGACAATTCGCACTGATTGGCTGCGGCTCTAAGCGTGACTTCGAGTTTCTTCGTCATTTCCACTTGGGCAGACTTGACAAGCTCCAGTTTCTTGTCTTGGGCCCGTGAGCAGGTCTGAATGTATAGTTCGAGAAGATGAGATCTTTTCTTTTCTTCAGCCAGTTGATTTCGAGAGTACCGAAATCTTTCATTTGCATGTTTAAGCTCCTGCCGTAAAGTCGCAATCAGGGTCTCTGATTTCAAGAGGCAACCTCGCCTGTCACGGGAAAACTGGGATATTTGGGCTTGCCGTGCTTTCACATCCTCCAGGGTATCGGATATCTCTTTCCGTTCCTTGTCGAGGGACTTTCGCGCTGCTTTGAAATGAATCGCCTCACCGCGGAGGTTCTGGTAGTCGGCTCCAAGTTCGTTGAGGAAACTTTTGATCTTTGTCAATCTCGACCTCCATGAATCTGTTCTTGACTTGTAGGTTTTTGCCTCGTTCGTTCTCTGCCGCAATTTACTGCTGAGCTTCTGGAGCTCTTCGTGCAGGGCTTTATTCTCGTCTTGCAGGATTGCCATCTTCGTCTCCATCTCCTTCTGCATGTGAGATGATACTGCTTCGCTCTCCTCACGAGCCCGCAAACGGCTAATTAGCTGCTGAAACAAGACCTCTTCTGGTACTTGTAGATTTCTGTTTTCCGAAGGCATCCGTGAAAGCTGCTTGTCAGCCCTTCTCTTGTCACTCGGTCGTCTTTTTACCGCTTTCCATTGGTTGTGAGGAGAACGCGGCTTGGGTAAGCCGTTGTTGGCCTCCAGGGCTAGGTCCTCGCTGAGCTGAACCCTGGCAAGCTCCTCAATATTGCCTTGGTTGGCATGGTCATTCTTCTCCTTATTAGCATCTAGCATCCAATGGATCACGTACATGAACAGCAACGTACATTTGTCCGAGGAGCAGCAAGAGACTCCGCACCTACTTGAAAATCAGCAGCTTGTTAATCTTCAAAGTTCAGACCTACCTTGCACATTATGTTCCGGATGAAGGCTCTGGTGATTTAGTCCAAGATTGGACACAGATATCTGAGCCTGGCTTTCCTGACTCTCAACAACGATCTGACGGTCCAACCTTGGTCTCTTTTCCGGCTCTACTGGGAGGGAATCATGCGATATTGAGCGTCGGATTTGTTCCACCAACGTTGATGGCTTCTCTGGGTTATAGGAATGTGACTGCGTTGCAGCATTAGTTCTATTGAAAGAAGAGGTGCTGCTTTTCAGAATGATTAGTTAGGTTTGGGTCAGCACTCTGTTAAACTTCGGAAGCAACATACTTGGTTCGCTGTTCGCTGACAGGAAAGTCGACAACTACTTGTTCACTCGGGTTTGAAGTTTCATGAGGAGCAGGGGCCGAAGCAGTTGTTTTTGAAGTTTGTAGCGAAAAGGCCCTTGAATTCTGGGCAGGTTTCGCAAAGCTGAAGGCTATAGCGTCAATTCTAGCGCTCTGTAGGCGCTCCATGAGCAATGGTGTCTGCGGTCTTTGTCCTTGCTGCCAGTTAAAGCCTGCCCCGTCGTTGAGTACGGCGTCAAGACTCGGTGAAGCAACGTCGTTGGTTGCTTCCATTATCTGTAGAAGCAATAGCTCCTCGTTCGAATCGTACCCACTGGGATCGAGCCCCGGCACAGGAGGCATCTCTCCAGTTGCCAAAGCCTCGGGTTCGTTCTCCATACTTGGCGGAGACCCCCAAGTAGAGACACTAGGTGTTGACCAGTAAGCTTTGATTATTGAGGACGATTACACTTCTCGTTCCAGATAACAGTGGGTAGAATCCGAGAAGGAGTGAAATAGAGCTAGAGGCGATGACGACTGCAAGAGCACGCATGGTTGTTAGAAATGCCCTTCCAAGGAAAGTGCTCAAAATGGCAGGCACGTCCTGCGACCCAAGTCCTGAAGGCAAGTTACCAACTACATCGATAGACTCCATCTTCCAGACCTTCAACTATCGATGCTACCAACTTCTCAAGACACATTGATCCTTGGGGCTAATATTTCCGCTGCACAACCGCCACCATTCAAAGTTTAACTTTCGTGTCGAGACATTAAGAAGCGGCTATCACTTGGGAACCTAACTTGCAAGTGTCACCACGCAAAGTTTCACCACGATCACATTATTTTTCATGAACTGAAATATCATATAGAGGGAGCCAGCTGGAAGCCGGTCGGTATCGTTGACTCCAGGGCGGCCCGAGGATTCGATGCTAGATATACCACAGCGTTTGGTTTAGCTTCATCCTAGAGCAGACAGCAAGATTCTGACGGGCAAACAAAAAGAGGACTCTTGACAACCGAGTTCAATTGCGAAACAGTCGTCAAACGCCGCCAGCAGACCTCAAAGAGGGAACTTTCGACTTGTGCTATTAAAAACAGAGGGATCTGCGCCAGCGCTTTAGGCGAGCATGTCATTGGCTACAGGTCTCGGCCACCCAAACATGCCCGATGAGGCCAAGACCCTCGTCACAGGGCCAGCGCCAACATCACAAGGTGACAGGCCATCTAGCACCTCTGATTCGTCGCCGAAATCCCCCCCTGCACAAACGATCGAGCCCTCTTGCCAGCCCAAGCCAGCGCAAATTCAGCTCTTGCCAATCAGAGTCGGGGGCGAGAAAATCTGAGCCTATCACTTGCTTGTGCGACAAGGTGATAATCCTGCAGATGGCTGAAGATTAGTGGTTTGTGTGACTCGGGACCCATGCGCCGCTATATAGAGATGAGCCACGGCGCCCCTCGAAACTAGATGTCATTTTTAAGATACTTTACCCTTCACGCAAGAAATTGGAACTACGTGAGACTGCACGCCTAACAACGCCAAGGAGCGACCCGGTTTATCTTCTACGAAACACCGAGTATGCGAATATAGAAAAAACATGTTGGCAACATACTTATTCAGCTCTCTTGTGGGGTCTGTCCTTGTCGCCCAAGCGGCCGCTCAGTTTGGATACGATGACCCGAATGATATTGAAAGCATAAATGCCGCTGGAGCCTCCGGCGTATCTTCAGGTGGAGGCATGTCGAATGGTGGAATGATTGCGCTGTGCGTAATTGTCGGGGTGGTTGTTATTATCGGATGTACGTCAACCGGCTCCGTTTCTTTTATCAGGCGAATAGCTTAATACTGACAATAACTTGTCTTTAGTCAGCTCGGCCGCTCTCTTCTATCTTGCTAAAAAGAATCAATGGAGAATGCGCGAAAAACTTCGTCGCTCTGCGCGACAGGTTGGCCAGGCGCTTAAGACCCCCCTGACTCCCAGATTCCCGAGAAGCCAACGACCGCACCCTCGTGACCGAGACAGAATGCCCAGAGAAGCTGCCAGGGCTAAGCCGCAAAGACTACCGACTGACGTGGAAAAAGGCGCTGTTATCACGACGGATGAAGCATCTAAGAACTCAGACACCAAGCCTCGGCGTTGGAGCTCATATTTTTCGTTCAACCGCTCATGAGTAATCTCGATTTATACTTGATTATTATCTGAGTACTGGATGGTTCTCGGAGTCTATAATGAGTACAGTCTCGCTACATGCGTTTCTACACTAGATGTGGGGTAAATATTGCCTCCTCGCACTTTTTTTTTCATATCTGAATTGTACTCGCATGTAATTGAGCTAATGTTGAAAAACTTGTTCAACGGATGCCGCTGGCTGGGTCAGGCGGAGGAGGACTTGTTATTAATATGTTTCGGGGTTTATGTGTGAAGATACCAAGTTGACTATCTGCAATGTTTGATATTTGATATGTATTCTAGAAGGATCGTTCTGAGTGATGCAATGAATGTTACCATACAACCTATACAGTTCATCCTGTGCTTCCCTCTAAGTATCGCCATGAGACAAAGGTAAAACCTCTGAGGACCATAGAGCCAGGTGGATATTTCTCTAACTGAGAAACTGCTTTCCTTCTCAGAGTCACCAGCCACTACAATCTAGTCTCCACGTTGACCCGCTAGCTATGGCACATTAAGCATAGAATCGGCCTGCATTTCTAAAGAATTCTGCATGTTTAGATGTCCTTCTCATCTAGCTCGTAAAACTCCAACTCCGCAATCATAGTCCTCGCCGGAATCGTAACACAAATTGGGAATCCACCATAGTCGGGCTCCTCATTAGGCATCATCGCATAAATACCACTGCGCGTCTCATCACCGTTGAGCACACGGAGAGTCCGTAGCTCACCTGTCTCCTTATTTGCGACAAGCTTCTCTTCAAACCGCAAGATCCCCGTAAAAGTCGAGGTCGTCGAGAGAGACTCCGCACGTACCTGGAAGCCCCAGCCAATGAGCAGGAACTTGCCTCCACCGCGGTGGATGACCATGCCAGACCCAGGGCCTGGTTTTCCGAAAACAAAGCATCGTTCGATTGTTATGGAGAAGTTGGCGAAGGTTTTTTTGATGGGTTTTGAGGCGTCCGTGCCGTCGGGCCGAAGGTCATCGAAGTAAAAGCCCACTGACGAGCCGGGGTTCCTGTGTGCTTCGAGAACAATCGCCGAGACGGAGTCGAGAAGTGCGTAGTGACGGGTGAAGGGGCATGTGGCAGGCTCTAATGTGTCAATACCAAACGGGGAGACACCGAGAGCTTGATAGGAGCCATAGGCCTCCCAGATCCGGCGGGCGCCGTATTCGTCGCGGCGTTGTTCGGGGATAAAGAGCGGCTGGTTTCGGTGGCGATATTTGGCACAGGAGCTGGAGTACTCGTTTAGGTAGACATCGGGAGCGATGAAGTCGAGGGAGGGGGCAAACGTATGCCAGATGTCGAGCACGTTGGACGTTCCGCCGCCAGAAGGGTAGTCTCCTGGTAGACCGCCACCGCCGGCGATAATTGGAAAGCCATTATCACCGTCATCGCCGATATAGTTCTGCCAGACATTTGTGTATAAGGGGATAGGGTACTGGGCCTTGCCGGCTGAAGCCACGCGGTTCAGGTAGCGGGCGTAGTGATAGGCCATGAAAAGCTCATCTGTGCGTGGTCCCTTCCCAAAAACTTCTGCCCACGAACCTTGAGGATCGGACTGTGCTTTGAAGTGGGATAGGTTTGATTGGAGGTCGACATGAAGGTTCTTCCAGTCATTCGCAAGGAAGGAAATCAGGTCTTTTGGCACGGGTTGCGAGAAGCGCTTCTCGGCTTCGGCACTAGCATCGCGGGAATCACCTAGTAATCCGGTCTCATTTTCCACCTGGACCATAATGACAGTCGAGTCCTTCTCGTCAAATACCTTAAGGTGATGCAAAAGTTGAGCAAATGCTCTAGCATCAGCTTTGGGAGCTTCGTCGTAGAAGATCGAAAGTACATCTCCTGTTGCAAGGACTCCACCAGCCTTTCGCAACTTTGCACGAGGGAAGCGCTTAGGGTTGGTCTTGACCCATGTCGGAACATAGGTTGAGATTCCATTCTTGAACGATCCAAACCACAACAGTACAAGGCGAAGTCCATGTTTGCGGGCTCCAAGGATGACCTTGTCAAGTTGTGCAAATAAGAATTGGCCTTCAACAGGCTCAATCATTTCCCAGGTCACGCATCCGAGTATTGTGTTGTAGTGTGTGTCGACCAACTTTTTCCAGGCCGTATCCATGTACTCGCTCGAGGTGAGCGAGGAGTTCTGGAGCTCTCCAGCGAGCATGAGAAAAGGTCGTCCATTGATGACCAGCTCCTTTCCGCCCTTCGTCTCACGCAGATGGGGAATTGATGTGCTTTCGGAAGACATATTAGAAATATGGCAACGAGAGAACCAAGTGGACGGATGTGTGCACAGTACTGGGGCATGTATGGAAGCCTTTAAATAACAAGCTGAATGCATCTTTGGAACTCCCCCGCCGGAGATGCTGCGCTGTACAAGATTCTGACGCAGCTATCGTCGGGATTGGAAGATTGTAATTGGGTGATACCGCGCTGTAGATCTTGAAGCCCTGACGCCACCAGAAGACTGGGCCGAGAGCAGACACAGTTACATCGAACCACATTTTGCGGGGAAGCGGAGGCATTGATTGTTGATTGGCTGATATCCCGCAACCCCCGGCTAATTTGGTCAGGGCCAATGACAGTCATTCTACAGCTTTAGGTTCACGATGGACTTTGGAGAGGGTTGGGAAAATCCCCAGGAATGCGGATAATACCTGCCACTGTCTCTCCACAAGATAAAGGGATGGTTTAATGACCTCGGATAAGTGGCAAATATGAGGCACGAATGCTTCCGCTTCGCATCGACCCCGGTCAAAGTATCACCAGTTTGGCATAGGCCGATTCGTGGAAGGTATAAAACGTGGAAAAATCCCTCGAGACATGATCACATCTCTTCTATTATTGTGACTTCAGACAGCACAATAAGACCTTGAGTGCGGCTAATATTGTCTCAAGTATGGACACAAAAGACATCGACGTCGGAAAGAAGATCTCTGCAGAACATGCAGATTTCTTATCCGAGCCATCTACTCCCTTTCAGATCCCAGCTGTCGCCTGGTGGAAGCATGCTGGGCTGCGGAAGCTTTACGTTATGATGCCCATACTCTTTCTTGGTAAGAGTTGAGAACCCCTACGAAGGAATGTTCAACACACTGAGGACCGTGTCCTTCGCAGGATCAACAATTAACGGGTATGATGGTTCACTTCTGAACGGGTTGCAGACCATGCCACCGTGGCGGAATTGTGAGGATTCTTTTGTTTCATCACCCAGATTTGAAGACTGATAAGCCATAGATTTTGGTAGCCCCTCGGGCTCGGACCTCGGGCTCATGACAGCAATTCAAAACATTGGTGGCATCTGCGCTTTGCTATTCTGTGAGTGGCGGATGCATGCATAACCGTTCTATACATACTGACTGTGTGTTGCTTTTGAATAGCATCGTATCTTGCTGACTGGCTTGGTCGCCGGTTGGGTGTGGCGATTGGCGTGATCGTGATCTTCGTGGGCACAATCGTTCAGGTCGTTCCGTCAGTCGATCGAGGCATGTTCATGGCAGGCAGATTCTTGGTTGGCTTCGGGTATGTTCTCTGCTGGAACTGCATCGGAAGGTCCCTGAGCTGACTAGTACAGCTCGAATCTTAGCCAGGGTTCAGCCCCTCTACTTGTCACAGAACTCGCCCATCCTCAGCACCGCGGAACTCTCACAACTATGTACAACACATTGTGGTACGGTGGATCCATCGTCGCAGCCTTCACCGTCATTGGAACAATAAGATACACGTCAGATGCATCTTGGAGGATCCCAGTGGCCTTGCAGGCCCTCATGCCCTTGATCCAGTTCTTGGGTATCTGGTTATTGCCGGAGAGTCCTCGATGGTTATGTGCAAAAGGCAGGGATGAAGAGGCATTTGATATTCTAGTTAGGGTAAGCCGGCCCACTGAATGTTTCGTTCTCGAAGTTTATCCGCATGTAATTGCTAACAGGCCCGACAAAGTACCATGGTAATAGAGACCGCATCGACCCATTTTGCGAATGGCAATTTCAGGAAATAAAGAACACAATCAAGCTTGAGAAAGAGAATGCCGGCAACAACTGGACACTTCTTGTTAAGACGCCTGGAAATAGGAAGCGTCTACTCCTCATTGCTTTGGTTTCTTTCTTCTCTCAATGCTCTGGAAATGGTCTTGTTTCCTATTACATTCACTCGATTCTTACCTCCGTTGGGATCGAATCTTCCAACGACCAGGCGATCATCAATGGCGGATTGCAGATTTGGTCCTTCCTTGTTGCAGTCGGATTCTCCGCATTCCTTGTGGATGTTCTTGGACGGCGGAAACTCTTCATGATTGCTGGAATTGGAATGCTGATCACCTTCAGCATCTGGACCGGGTGAGTAGATGAATTCAACCCCTTGCAGGGGATTTTGCATACTAACCCTAATTCCACAGATGCTCTGCTGCTTATGCCCAGACTGAGGATTCTGGCGCCGGAAGCGCAGTGATTGCGATGATCTTTTTGTTCTACGGAGTAGCCGGATTTGCTTGGCCTGGTCTCACAATTGCTTACTGTGCGGAGATATTGCCCTTTAACATTCGAGCAAAGGGCCTTGCGGTCAACCTTGCCCTAACCGCGTTGGCGTCTGTCTTCAACCAGTACGTGAACCCAGTCGGTCTTGAAGACCTGCAGTGGCGATTCTACTTCGTATATATCGCGATTCTTGTCATTGAATGTCTCTGCATCTGGTTCCTCTTCGTGGAAACCAAAGGGCCGACCCTGGAAGAAATTGCAGCACTGTTCGACGGCGACGAGGCAAACTTGTCTAGTTCAGCTGAAATGGGTATGCAGCAAAAGGCCATTATGAATGGGGGAAAGCAATGACTAGCCAGGTGAATCAGGAGCGTTGTTCATATCCAGGTGTACGAAGTACAGATAAGGCATCTTCGGCATATCTGTCTCGTTCCGCGAGGGAGTGGGTGGTAGGTGGACGAATATTCTTGTCAATTGGCAGAGCGTGCTGCAGCAAAAATTTGACTATCCACTTGTCAACTACGTATACTCGGTCTGTGGATAGCATACAGGCTTCTTGAAATATGAAAAGCCGCGTAATCTAGTATTAGTTATTATTATTATTTTCTCTTCAAAGTGGAGAAAAGGGGCACAACGAAATCTTACCATGCTATTCACATCAGGCCAATATTGTTTCAACTTCAGTAGCACTTGAAAGTTGGAAGAAAGTCGCTTTCGAGTGTCTGGCAGTTCATCTAGTTCTCCAAACAGCAAAGTATGCAGCAAGACCGATGATGAAATTACTGTCATATGCGCAACAATAAAGTATACAGCTTCACAACCGGCAACTTCGTTGGAGAGGCTCAGTAGTTCGCTAAAAGCGGCAGCATGGTACTTGCAACGGGCCGCGAAGAGGGCTTGGTTTGAGACCTCGGTATGAGTAGAGTCTAGGTAATGGAAGTATAAAAGGGTAGAATAATGATTGTAACCCAGATGAAGAGCGACAAAGGTCGATCCGAGCCCTAATTTGGCATGGCGGTCCAAGTTATCCCTCGTGAGCGCAATATCCAGAGGTAAGGTATGAGAAAAATCTTGGAACTGGAGGGCCACTTGACGGGTGTATTCCTCCGCTTCGGCATCTGACAAGCGATTGTTTGCCAGTTGACGATGTAGTTCTTGTATTTTGCCAAATATCCTAACCAGAATTACCATATACCCCCAAAGCCCCGGTTGCCAGGTATGGGCCAAGACATCAGGCGTCTTGTGCCCTTGTCCTAAACCCCAAAATTCCGTCTCAGACATAGGCAGTGAATGTCGGTTCGTATCTGGAATCTGACGCGGCATGTCCAAACCAGCCGAGGACCACTGATCAATCATATACAAAGACCAGTAGGTTCGAAGCTTAATTTCTCGGGTAATGCTGTCGTCTCCTGGATTTGCTTCTGGAAGCCGGAGAATTTGGGCCATGCGAAAAGAAACTCCTGCGAAAGCATTAGCGTTAGGTAGAACATGTGACGACGACGAGTCTTGATTCCCACCAAAAAACAGCGACTCCCCGCTAGGGTCCCCCTCTATGCCACATAGATTGCCTACAAGGGCGCTAGCATGGACATTATCCAGTGTCACTTCGTCGATTGTTTTCTTCAAAGCCTCTTTGGCGACTTGGAAGAAATCCCTTGCGCGTCCTTGAATGGTATGATCTTTTGATAGTCGCGCAGCAATAGCAAGGATACCGAAGAGTATGGCGTCAGGCAATAAGCCGTTCTGCACTCGGTCCTTTAAGGTTGCGGGGTGGAAAAATGTGTGGGGTTTGTCATGGATGAGCTCTAAGTAAAGGTCGACAAGTCGGTCTCGGATGGCATCGTTCACTTCCTTCAAGGTGGCATCCTCTGTACCCGCCGGAGCGAGCAACTTTCGGCAACCCAAGTTCAGCCCGGCCAAGAGTGAGCAAGTCTGGCGTTTGTGAACGCACATGGCGCAGGCTGAGGTTGGGGTAGGTCCTGCTCTGCATTTCCTCTTCGCTGCTCGGCATTGGCTGCATGATTTTGCAACCTTCATAGCGACCACGAGCCTCCTAATAGTACCTACTCGGGAATGTCAATTTCCAGCCGGTGAGATTGAGGGTATTCCTCACTGGCACAAATGAGTTGTCAGCTCATTTCTCTTCCCGAAAATAACATCAACGACCACGCCGGAAGGTATTTCGATGCTCATTGAATGTGCTATCATAAAAGGGGGAAGAATACGAGTTAGTCGATGGTGAAGATGAAAGCAAGATTGGCAAGCAGCAGGTTGGGGAATAAATAGTCGTGACACGTGACAACGCTCATGTTTAAATCCAGATCTAGAAGAGAAGCGCTTTAAGAAGAGAAGGTGTTTCTCAAGTTTAGTCAGTATGCTTAGATTCCGTATATTCATGAAAATGCTCTACATATACAAATGCAACGTGCAGCCAACATATGTACAGTTTAGAACGAAAGACAAAAACCCTGATATCTACTACGATAAGAGAGCAAACAGATACTCAAAATACAACCAATCATCAAAAATTCTCTGCTAGCGTCCCAAAACTCGGCACTTCATCGCCGCAACGAAAGCTGGGGTTGTACGCCTTGCTAGGCATGAACCCGTTCTGCCAACCGGTCTTATAGCTCCATTGCGGTGCTGACTCTGTGCGCCAGGTCCAGTAGAACCAGCCCATTGCAGTTTCGAACGCACTCATCTGAGCCTCCGCGTAGGTCTGCAGGAAGGTCTTGTAGTCGTCTGAATAGTCGGATGGGTCTGCGTTTGCGGAGCGGCAGCTACAGGTTGGGGCAGAGTCGGCCGTGGGGCAGTATTTTGTGTCATCACCAGACTGATAGGTACCTTCCCATCGGGTGCCGCGGCCGACGTTGTTGAGGTATTCCGCACAGTCGGTGTCTGCTTGGGACCATTCGCCACAGATAGTTGGGCCCCAGCTGTGTTATATATTAATATATGTCGGAAGGAGGCTATATAGGTAGAAGGGGATACGTACCCTGCAGACGTGGTGTTGATCTCACCAATCATGGCGTGCCAGTCATTACAGACAAGGTTGACCTTTGCGGTGTGGTTGAGGACGATCTGGCCTGTATTGAAAATGGTGTACTGGTGGGTGTCGAGAAGCATATCTGCCGGTCCGTTCTTTAGCATTGACTTCCACTTACTGAGGTTAAGGAAGCCATCGTGGAAAGCGACCCAGGCACTGATGCCATTCTTCTGGACTAATTCGGTGGCGGCTGTGGTCCAATTGAGGACCTTTTGTATGTCTAACGAGAGCATGTACGGTTCGTTGGCCAAGCCGTAGATGGTGACAACGTTTTTATATCGGTCTTGAGCGAAGAATTTGGAGACTTTGTTGTGGAAATCGAGAGAGCGCTGCGCGTTTGCGTCGCCATCGTCTCCGTTCAGCCAATTAATGCTGCCCTGTTTCCCACTGTGATTGAAGCCGTTCTGACTGCCAGGAAGGCCATGTGGATCAAGATTCACACGAATTCCGTATTTACGACAGTACTCGATGGCTCGGAGGAGGTAGCGCCAGGCAATCTTGGGGACGTACGGCTCCCCATCGATGGGGCTAACTGCCCAATAAGAGAACTGAATTCGAACATGGTCAAGCCCAGCATCACGGATGTCGGCGAAATCTTGTTCAGTAATAAACTCGGCGTAGTGCTGTTCAATCGTCCTGTTTGCCGAATCACCCAGCTGTTTGCTAAGCGTATACTCGTCAATTACATCATCTGAATAACCTTTAAACATAGAAGGCGTGATCCAGGGCTCGAGGGAGAGCCAGCCTCCAAGGTTCACGCCGCGTATGGGCTGAGATCCATAGGGAAACGGCTTGTTGAGCGGTGGTACGTTGTCGTTCACGCGGGCAGAGTCATCCCAAGTCGAGTTCAGGCCCATGATGGAGAGGCCGCCGACGGTCTCACTTGTGTACGTTAAGTTGAAGTCCGTCGTGTCGTACCATGTCCACGGGTCGAGAACCGTGCCTCGAACAGATTCCTGGAATCATCAATATGATTTTACTAAAGAAATGCGGAGAAACATACCGGTATACTATCGCGACTTATTCCATCCAAATCGGAACTGGAAGAATCGCTGGAATCACTGGAAGAATCTGATGAACCGCCGCCTTTGTTTTTCGATACAACAACAGCAACAACGATGATTATTATTAGCAGAACAACTATAATTGCTCCACCAATCCACCACCACTTCCTTCGCTTCCAAAAGGGCGGGCGCGCGTCTGGATCATCGCTCTCCTTCTCCCACCGTTTTTCTGTCGGCGGCCCTTTACCACCTCCGCGGAGCCTCACTTCCATATCTGGGCTTCTTCCCTCCTCCAGATAGGCGCCTGATACAATGCGGCCCTTGGATTGACCCCGCGGAACATGGTCCGGGAATGGCTCGATTGTGCGTGATTGTTCTGCAACAACCGGCCGCTTGCGTCGTCTCTTTCTTTCTGCTTTTGCGTCCTTTTCGGCCTGGCGTTGCTGCCGGCGGTCCTCCTCTTCATACTGGTCTCTGAGCTTAGCTAATGCGTCTGCCTTCAACAGACCCGCGCTGCTATTCGAAGACTCGGTGCTCTGGTGCTTGGAAGTCGCCGCGCGCTTCTCTCGTTCGCGCTCACGTTCTCGCCGGCGGTGTTTTCGAACTGCTTCTTCCACTTCCTCATCTTCTAGGCCTCGGCTCCGCTCCGCTCCTCTGGTTCGTGACCGCCGATCGCGGTGGGCGCGCGGTGCCGGACTGGAATCATCCTCCTCTGTTCTCCGCCGTCGGTGGCCGCCCTCCCGGTCGCGTGTCCTATCCTTTCGAGGGGATGTAGCGGGCGAGGCTTTTGCTCTGGGCTGCTCTCTTCGTCGTTCCGTGTCAGAGCGGTATCTTCTTGAATCCTCCTCAGCGCCGTAAATATTCACATCGTCCCGGCGATCTCTATCATAATCATCGTAAGAATCGTAGGCCCGTGAACCGGCACGTGCACGTCGGTATCCGTCTCGTCTGTAGCGCTGGTCGCGTGGGCTGTCCTCGAAATCTTCGTCGTCGTAGTTGTCTTCTTCGTATCTTCGGCGAGATTGGACGCGGGAACGATCCCTTTCACGGTCGCGACCGTACCGGTCCCGACTTTGGGATTGAGTGGGCATGCAATGCTGTGATCGGAGAACTCGTGGGGTTTCGTGGTCGAATTAGCGGCTGGAATTCTGTCGCTCCCCTGCTAAATTGGATCCAGGGTGGCCGAGGGACATTGGGGCCGGGGAGAAACCTCAGGAGGGGCTGGACATGAGAATTGACGTCCTTAACCGAATGTGTTTGCCAAGTACTCGACAAGAACGGCCAAGGAGCTGAAGTTGTGTTTTGTGTCCTTGGTGAGGCGGCTGCCTGGTTGTTGCTGTATTTCCAAATTGGGGAAGGCGCGGCACGTGCTTGCGTCGTTGCTATTCCCGACAGTGAGCAAGCAGCGTCAGTTTATTAATACTTAAGAGAGCTATCAACTAGTCAAGTACTCCTGTGGATTGATTCGGTTCCACTAGGTAACATCTTGTGCATGAAGGCTATTGTATGACTGAAAGCGATCAGTCAATTGCTTTTTTCTATTCATTCCAACAAGGTCCACGCGAGGTCGGTGAGGTTCGGCAGCAACGTCACACTACTACATAACTACTACATAACTGCCTGCCACTTGTTTAAACTTCGCCCACCTCAATAAATCTTAGGAACTCGGAGTTCCAAGACAGCTACAGGACCTGACATTAAATATCTAACCATGGCTGCTCCAGCAGAAATGAAGGCCTACCTTTACAGTACCACAGTTCCAAATGGCGTCCTACCAAACCTCGCCTACAATCCTGCATCCCGCACCCCACCTCCACCTTCATCTCCTTCCCAGTTTCTCATAAAAGTCATTTCCACATCGCTAAACCCAGCCGACTGCAAGGTTCCTGAACAGTCTACTGTTTTTGGAAGAGTCCTAGCATGCAGCACCCCTGCCTCTCCCGGGCTTGATTTTGCTGGACGCATAGTTACAACTCACCCAAATTACAATGGGGATTTCAAGGAAGGCCAGTTTGTTTTCGGATGTTTGGCGAGGCCCAGAACTTTTGGAACGACAGGGGAATATGTTCTTTGCTACGAGAACGACCTTGCGATCTTGCCAGAGGGTGTGAGTATCGATGACGCCGCATGTGTGGGTGTTTCTATTCGAACAGCATGGCAGTCTCTCAAGTACTATATGAGGCCCTCTTCTCCTGCTACGGCTGGCGAGGAACAGAAGAATGTGTTCATTAACGGAGGCTCTGGCGGCTGCGGCGTCTTCGCAATCCAGTTCGCGAAGATGCTAGGATGCCACGTTACGGTTACTTGTTCCTCGCGCAATGAGAAGCTCGTAAGGGAGCTTGGAGCTGACGAAGTCATCGACTATACGGCAATGGATGTACTCGAAGCCCTCAAAACCAAGGGGCAAGTATTCGATCATGTCATTGACCACATCGGAACTCCGGATGATCTGTACTCGCAGTGCCACCACTTTCTGAAAGCGGGCCGTGCCTATGTGCAGGTTGGTGCCGGGAGCATAATGAAAGTTGTATGGAGGACCATTACGCCAAGGTTCCTTGGGGGTGGCAGAAGGTGGTTTGTGCCGCTAATGTTGGAAAACTCGAAGGAGGACCTCTTGACCGTTGTAGGGTTCCTCAAAGAGAAGAAGATTAAGGTAGTTATCGATGAGGTGTTCGAATTTGAGGATGTGGTCAAGGCGTATGAGAAGCTGCACTCCGGAAGGGCGAGAGGCAAAATCATTGTTCATGTTGCAAAGGATTGATCTAGATCTGAGGCTCATAGGTAATGTATGATCAATCGTGAATCAGGACTTTCTATATGTAGGCCATCGGGATGCACCAAGCTCAGATGACTCTCTGTTGGGCGATGAAGAGAAGCGGGAAAGGGTGTAACAAGAGGCAGAGACTTACTTTATTTAATATTACTATGTCATTTTGCAGAAGCTGTGTCCAGATATGAGCAATCCCCTTGCATGAAGAGGTCTCGACAGGAAGAACATTGCGCTTGGCTTGCTAAAATTACGTAGCTAGATACCTGTAAGTCTTATCTGAGACTCTGCAAGTGATATCACTATTATCAGTCAGTGCTTAGTCCGAGAGATGAGCTTTGAAGGGTTAGTGAGCTTGGCACTTTCAGGGTCTTATACGCGATGGAATACGAAGCATACAGTACATAGCCGGGGCTGCCCTGAATAAATGCGAATACCGAAGCCAGGGTCCATGGCCGGAACGTTGCACGAAATGTCACCATGTCACTTTAACTCATCGACTGTGCAAATAAAACTCCGTTTCCTGAATTTTTGGGACCATTTGGTCGCCTGCGAGTCATTCTTCCGCGTTGTTCCTCGGTCGCTGGGACGGGATGAACGAGGCTCAGCGAAAACGGGCCTGAATGACATCACATGCTACTGCCCCCCAATCGCTCTTCTTTCCTCATCATCCAATTGATTGATTAGCTGCGATGTTCATATAAGCGATGATGATCTTTGCTATCCCTCGTTCCCCATGACGGAACCTCCTGGCAAAACCTCTGGGCCCAGTTTTATCCCCACCGTTCCAGCTCTTGTTCATGATCACCTGTGTCATCCCCTGGGATTCCGAACAACTCGTCTTCACCACCAACATCTTTCTCTCTTGAACCATTCTCAATTGCTCCAAGTGTATAGCAATGATCTGACATATTACGACACGTCATGGCTCTAAGCACCGTTTCAGTCGGAGTCGCTCTCACCCCGACCGTCGTTTCGACTTTCTTCTCTCATGTATATGCCCTTCAAGCCTGGGCAGGCTTTGCCCAAGTGCTTATAACTAACCGAAGCTATAGTACGTGAATCGCAAAACCCTCCACAACAAGCCAAACGTCCATCTCTCCTACGATGAAGGAATCTCAGTCATCCGCGAATTCATCAACTACAGCTCCAAGCGCCCAATTGAGTATATCCAGGAGTTCACTGGACAGCGCGTGCCCGCTCCACATTGGATCAAGATTACTCGTCTCACTATCCCAGAAGAATATTTGTCGCAAGCTGCAGATGCACTCATCACACAACTGGGACCCGAGGGGGTTGCGCGTGTTGGAGGAAAGGAGTGGTGGCAATGGCGTGGCCCGGCCGGGGATACAGAACTTCGAGGAGAGTGGATTGAGATGAAGAGTGATTACAATGAGAGAAAGCGTGCTGGAAAGGATCATCCGAGTCAGAAACGCATAATGCTGTACATCCATGGGGGCGCATACTACTTTGGAAGTGTAGAAACCCATCGATACCAGCTGCAGCGGCATGCGAGAAAGTTGAAGGGAAGGGTATTTGCACGGTAAGACTTCATAATATCGTCTGTAAACGCAGCTTGCTAATATGACTCAGTGAGTCTGATTCTTCTTCAATATCACCGTCGTCAATCAGGCTAATGTTGCGAAGCTGAATATCGCTTGTCCCCACAATTTCCATTCCCATGTGGGCTGCAGGACTCTCTAGCAGCCTACTTCTTCCTCTTACAAAACCATTCGCCCAATGAAATTATCTTCGCGGGAGACTCCGCTGGGGGAGGGATGATTTTCTCGTGAGTTCACTGTCTCGACCGGGTTTACTACAGAGTACCCAACTAACGTCGCTAGTATGCTTGTCATGTGCCGCGACCAAGGAATACCTTTACCGGCTGGCGCAATACTGATATCACCATGGGTTGATCTCACACATTCACTTCCCAGCATTGTTAAGGATAACCCCGGAGACTATATTCCTCCACATGGGTTCCTGCACAAGCCTTCGGTGGCTTGGCCTCCACCGAATGAAGACGAGATCAAAGAGATTAAAAGATCGCTCACACAGAACTTCACATCTGAACATAAAACACAAAGCCGTACGGGTGGCAAGTCAAAGAATACCTTCGATGTAGACTCGCGCCAGCCAAATTTGGGGGTTGGACGCCCACCCCCATCGTTCGTGATGAATGGCAAGACCATCGAGGTCAAAGATCAGATACATATGTATACGACAAATGACCTCCTCTTTCACCCTCTTGTCTCCCCTATTTTCCAGCCTTCCCTCGGAGGCCTACCTCCTCTTCAGATCATCAGCGGTGGCGGCGAAATGCTCCGAGATGAGCAGTTCTACGTTGCGCATAAAGCTGCTAACCCTAGCGCGTATCCACCGAACGATCTTATTATTGAAGAATTCGACCCGCAACGCGAGACACTGCATAAATATCCCGGTACCTATGTCCAGCTGCAGGTTTGGGACGACCTCTGCCATGTCGCCCCAATCCTCAGCTTTACACGTCCTGCCAAGTACATGTTTCGATCAATCGCTCAGTTCGGTGCTTGGGCATTAGCCCGCGCTCAAGGCTCAAGCATCGAAATCACCAACGATGATGAGGTCTCTCCTATCTCTTCTAGTGATTCTGAAAGTTCTGAAGAATCAGCTACGGAAGAGAGAGGCAAAGATGCGCATGACCTTGCCTCCCCTACTGTTGGGAAGGCTGGCGATCCGCTTCCAGCTTTCAAAGACCGCATGATCCGGCAGGGAGTTAATAAGAGAGGGCACATATATCCTCTTAACCCTCCACATGAATGTTCAGTACTTCAAATCCCACCATCGTCGGTTGGCACAATCAACCCTGGACTCCTGATGAAATGGATGCGAGTAAAAGAGGAGTGGGACCATAAATTCGCCAAAGAAAAGGCTTCTGTTCACCAACAACGGCTGCAAGGTCTCACGTTCGGATTCCAGGAATTCGACGGTGAGACACCCCCGCCCAGCTCTCTGGCCGCAAGAAGATTTGCTCCCGGTGCGCTGCCACCGAAAGGTCTCCGGACAAGCTACCTCATGTCAATGTGGAGCAAGTTTGCTAGTAAACACGATAAGAAGACGATTAAGAGAGAGCAAGACATGGAGAACCGCTCCCAGCGAACCAGTGTTGATGCCGGCCCAGCCGGAGCCTCTATCGAACAAGGCGAGGAAACCAAAGAGAAAACACCGTCTTTCCCTGTACAAGAGGAGAACGGTACAACTTTATCAACCCGCGAACTACCTACTACCGAGAAAGAATCAGGATCCTCTATATACCTTCCATCAGTACCTTCCGACAAGCCTTTCAGCCCTCTCATCGTCCTCCCTAACTACGAAGGGAAGCCTAATGACGAGTACGAGAACGCAAGCACAAGAGCCCTCTTTCACGCCCCAGGGACAATCCGGCAGGCCGACGACACGAAGAGCACTCAACGCCCGATTTCACGTACAGGTTCAGCCACCATCCGCAGTGGCTGTACATCTGAACAGGGCGATGACGCTAGCACTATTGGAGACGAAAAGTCTCTCGCTGTTACTAGCATGGGCGTTGACGCTGCTAGTACGCGAGCCGTTCTCAATGCAGGAGGCGTTATCAGTCTCATGAATGATGAGAACTCGGCTTATCACTCCGTTGACAGTCTTCCTACCACCCTCCGTACCAATGGAATAACGCCAGAGGCACAGAAATGATGCCTATTGCTCCAATCGTAAAGGGTGCTTTACACTGACTGAGACGCCTGTCGTTACCTATCAAATTTTATATTAAACCCCCTTGACATATATTGCGATCTACACGACCGTTGGATATTTGATTTTGAAACCATGTATACCCCATGCGAGTTTACCAGATGCTTTTCTACATATCAATTATAGTTCTCCGAATGTATATCACTTTTTATATCAGGGTATATGCAACTAGTAAACAAACTTCCTCTAGTAGTACAATGTAAATTACACAAATGCCAGAAGGAGCTACCACTCAATCCCAACCTTCGCAGCAACCTTCCTCGCGACTCCCATAAATGCCTCTCTCCTCACACTCCCCTCCGCCCCCTCATCTGCAACAACAGTCGGAACTCCACGATCCGCATCCTCACAAACACGTGCATCGAGTGGAATATCTCCCAGAAACTCAACCCCAAGTCGTTTGCACTCTGCTAACACACCCCAGTCCCCGTCCGCTGTACTCCCGTGTTCATGTTTATGTTCATGCAACCCGTGCGAAAAGATCCTCGTCTGGTGTCCACACTCGGGACACTCAAAAAACGCCATGTTTCTCACCATCCCTAGAACTGGAACATCCATACGTTGAAACATCCCGAATCCCCTTACCGCATCCCGCAGAGCAATATCCTGCGGCGTCGTGACGATCACAGCGCCGTCGAGGATAATCTCTTGGTTTATCGTTAGCTGCACGTCTCCTGTACCCGGCGGAAGATCGAGAAAGAGGACATCGAGAGGACCCCACGAGACGGAGTGTAAGAGTTGGTGCATGGCTTTTGTAACCATAAGGCCACGCCAGGAGATTGGGGTTGTGTCCATTGGTAAGCGGCCGGATTCGTGTGGTGTGGAGGTGGAGTCAGGTGGAGGGAGGAGGTAGCCCATTGACATGGATTTTAGGCCATAGTTTGTTAGGGGAATGAGGCAGTTATCTGATCATAGTTAGGGGTGTGCTGCGCGTATGCTCGGGGACTGCGTACTATCGTCTAGACGGGGTTCGCCAGAGAGATTGAGTAGAGTTGGAATCGAGGGGCCAAAGATATCTGTGTCTAGAATTCCGGTTCGAATACCGCGGCGTGCGAAGGATAGGGCGAGGTTTACTATCTCATTGTCAGATTTACCTGCATGGTTCACTATATGCGACCGGAGAGGAGGGATCTATCGGCCTTTGGCTCTGAGAGATATGACGATACATACCAGCAATTGTAGACTTCCCCACCCCTCCTTTTGCTGACGAGACGGCAATGACCTTCTTCACATCACGAATCTTGCGCTTCTCAGGGAGTCCGCGGCGACGCGGAAATGAAGGCGGGGTGCCGGAGCGAGGAAGGCCCTGCAACAGTTAGATGAATGAACAGTAGATTTGATTAGCAAAAGCGTACCAGCGGATTTTCATGCTGCAGGCACCGAAATGTCGAGAAAAGCCGTCTTTTCATTGTCATGAAAGGCAATTGGTAAGGTAACTGAAGAGCGAAAGTTGATGCCAGCCTGAACCCGCATATGTATACTGCCGAATTTAAGCCCTCACCGCCTATTCAAGACTCATTCTCGGACAGTTATTGGATAATCGCGGCTCCGGGCTTCTAACCGCCTATCTTCTCTCACCGCCCTGCGATTCGTCGAAAATATGATGCGGCAGAAAAATAAATTTCTCCTCCGCAGTTAAAAAAAAAAATCCAAAGCGCAGGAACTCAGCGCTTGAGGAAGTCATGGCGCCGAAGTCATTAGCGGAACAAATTGCTGATCTGGAAGATCTTACTCCAAGAGGTATAATTCGGAGTTTATCTTTCTTATACACGTGTGTGTAAGATTACTAACGACGATCAGATTTTGACCCAGAGGACATCGAGCGCGGAGGACAATCCAGTGATGACGAAGCCCCTGTGAAGGATGACAATTCCGGCAGAGAGCACTATCAAGCTGTAGGGTAAGCCTAGCTTTCTTATATATGCCAATTTGGAGGTGTTTGTATTGACGGGAATTAGGAAAGCAAAACTTCGAAAGGAGGACCCGATCGCCCTGGGGAAACAGTACGCTGGTTCGCGAGTTAGCCGAGATGCACTTGAGGCAGATAGCGACGATGATCAATTTGCCGCACAGTCTAGTGATGAGGGAAGTGAGGATGAAGACGAGGATCTGAGCGACGATCTTGAAGGCAGTGAGGACGAGGATATCTCCGAGGGAAGCGAAGACGAGAGGCCACAGAAGCCCAAGGCCGCTATTCGGAAAGGTCGAATTGATTTAGATGACCAGGGTACAGATGGGTCCGAAGATAGTGAAGATGACGATACGGAAGATTTCGACGAGGATGGATTTTCGGATGAATATGACGAAGAGGAGGATGACGACGATGAAGACGACGACGACAATGACATGCCTTCAAACCGCCGCGTGAAATTTGATTCTAAATCTGACGACCGCGAACAATTGCGCCAACTCATGGCCACGGATCAAAAAACAATCGCTGCGACCATATCCCAGGCAGCCAAAGCCGATGCAACGAAAGGAAAAGCCGTTAAGCAACAACGCGCAACATTTGATGCTCTCTTAAATGCCCGCATCAAGCTCCAAAAGGGTCTTACGGCCGTCAACCAGCTTTCCATTACAGCACAGAACCAAAGCGAAGACGACGAAATTGACGCCGACGCCTTCAAATCCGCCGAAACAGCCGCGCTCACACTCTGGTCCACCCTTGAAGACCTCCGTCTCACGCTCGCCGACGCTCAGACGCAAGATGAGACCAAGAAGCGCAAACGGCCCTCCCCCGCGACCCCCACAACATCAACATCCTCCCTTTGGGCCCGCATGACCGAGCTTGAGTCAACGGCTGTCACACACCGCCGCGCAATCCTCGACAAATGGTCCCTTAAAGTCCGCGGCGCCAACACAACGACCCTCGCCAACTCAAAGACAAACAAACTCCTCGGCTCAGCCTCTGCGCAACAGACCATCACCGCTGTGTTAGATGCACACATCGCCTCTGAAACCGCCGACTCCCGCGCCACGAAGCGCGCGCGCAACAACACAACTGCCACTACCACCCCCAATCCCGATGACGAACCCGAACCAGTCTACTCCGACGCCATCTTCTACCAATCTCTCCTCCGCGACCTCGTCGAGCAACGCATGTCGTCCTCCGACGCAATCACCAACGGCATCGACACGCTGCACCTCCTGCCCTCGCGTAACGTTCACCCGGTAACAGGGATGCGGAAGGACAAGGTGAAGCGAGACATTGATACGCGGGCCTCGAAAGGACGGAAAATGCGATTCGATGTCCATGAGAAATTGCAGAATTTCATGGCACCTGAGGAGCGTGGGACGTGGACGACCCATGCGCGCGATGAGTTCTTTGCGTCATTGTTGGGGAAGACGGCGAGTGGGTTGCTGGGTGAGGAAGACGAGGATAATAGAGAAGGGGGCGATGAGAGTGAGGATGAAGATGTGGAAGAGGGTGGGTTGAGGCTTTTCAGGAGCTGAGAAGGGAGAGTGTACGTAAGCTAGAGGTTAGTATATAGATAGGTTGGAAAATGCATATATCTTCGGTATGGTTACGAGCTGTGTTGTTGTATATGGCAGTCGAGTTCTTAAGGCACAATGTTTCAAATTCATTATTCATAGCTCGTAATTCGTAAATGGGGTGAGATCCGAGGGGCCAAGCCATATCATTTCACAGCCCTAACTTTCACCCGGACTAGTTACTAGGAAAGGCGGGAGGAAAAACACGCATTAAGTATACAGCTCCTCCCGTTGTCAAATTCTCGCACCCAATCTCAGAACCTTGGACCAGAAACCGTCTTCTCGTCCGCGGTGGCAGGCTCATATCTCGGTAAAACGGGGCTTCCTGAGGCCTCCCAACTGAAATCCGTTGTTCGAGGCAGCCCCATCATCCTTTCCTGGACTGCGCGTTGTAGTGTGGCCTTACGGTCGACTTCTTCCTGCGGAGATAGGAAATGTGGAAATCCGTCGACATCTACGACGACTGCACCGCTGACGTCGTTGTAGCCTGGTAGCGAGGAGTGGGAGTGCACAGATGGGAAACGTGGTTGGGATTGGTTGAGCATGGTAACACTCTGGTATGAGGCTGGGTGGGATCTTTGGGTAGTGCTCCCTAAAGACGAGCGGGATGGAGGTGGGGCGTGGTGGTATAGGTAAGACGATGAAGAGTCTATATGGTTCAGGTATTCTGCTGGAGGGTCGATGTCTTCCCAGAGGAATTGTGTTTCCGCTTCCTGGGTGGTAGTGGAACGATGGTGGAGTTGAGCGGGAGGTTTAGGTTCTGGGGCCAGTGATGCCTGGTGGGTCTTAGTTGACTGGCTGATGCTGGTCGTGGTGGAGGTGCATGACTTGCGACTGAATAATGAGCGCGAGTGCCCACTATTGTTCTCCGAAGAGGACTGAGAAGTCGGGCTGTGTTTGCGAAAGATGGGCATGATGATGGTGTTCTCCTTGGTGGTGATTTGGCTCTGTTTTGATTCTCAAGATCGAGTGGCAGCCTATCAGGGCTAATATGCAGTAAATCTTGCAGGCGCGGCCCAGAATTAGGTAGAGACCGTCGCTTCGAAAGAAGAAGCGCGGGCCTCCTGCTGATGTGGAGAGGAGAATCAGATTATAGGAATTGTTTCAGCCCAATATCAATCAAAACCGGGAAATCAGTGCCTGTGGGACGTGAGGTCTGTGCCTTCGATCGTATCAGAATCGATCCGAGAATGTCCTCTAATGGCGTGCATACTGCAGGGGGAATCCCTCCTTGTGATAGGTGCGGCGCCTGCTCCAAGACCTGTCTTAGGATGCCATTAGCTGGACTTCACCGCTCAGTTTGGAATGAGTCAAACCTGGTGGAATGTTAACTATTATTAATCTGTGTCACGAATCAATCGTGGTTGGCAAGAGAAAGGAAGCACAGGAGAGAAGAGGAGCCCCCTGAAAGGTAAGCCGGCTGACCTCCGATGCCCACCATTCCCCATTGAGACCCCGCTCCCCACCCCGAAGTATATCTGCAGCTAGTTTAGCCGACGTTATAAGGACCACAGTCAGCCTCTACAGGTACTCATATACTCCGTACCCCGTTTGTTTGTTCCTTATGGCCTCAAATTTGTCTCAGCATAGCCTTAAGTCGCAGTCAGGCGGACTCGAGAGTTTAGACAATCTACCAGATTCTACCTCTCCGAGCCTCCAACTCAGCCATCCAACACAGAATGAAACATCCCGAATCTGGAACCAAACATCCAACGACTGGAGAGACGCTCTGACAGACTCTCAGTATCTAGAGGAATACGCATATCTCCTGACTGTCCCTCTTGCCCGCAACAACGGAATCACACAATGGATCCTAGTCGACCAAAGTCAGCCAGCCGATAAGAGAACTGTACTTGCCTCCTGCGAAACATTTCTCAAGAGAGCACTGATTAGTGACACCGATGGAAAGCCAGAAGAAGTAATCGCACATGGGATAGCAAGCGTGTACTGCGAGTTCAGGTTGCGCAAAAGAGGATATGCTTCCCGCCTGCTGAAGGAACTAAGCAAGACCCTGCCTACTTGGAGGGCCGACACTGGGACAAAATGCGTCGCTAGCGTATTATACTCGGATATAGATCCTATATTCTATCAGCGTCTAGGATGGAATCCTTTTCCAAGCTACCACCTTGAGTTCGAGGTTAATGCAGTAGCAACGCCTAGTGCTACGCCCCTTTACGCGGAGGATCTCGCTGCGCTGTGCGAAAAGGATTCCGGGAGGCTTCGATCATCAATCTCAAAGGGGTCAACTGTGGGCAAGCCTCGCTTCGCGATTATACCTGACTACAACCATATTGTCTGGCACCATAGCAAAGAGGAGTTCGGTGGTCAAAAGCTCTTTGGCAAGACGCCGTTGGTTAAGGGTGCGATTGCCGGTACACCTGGCAATCGTGTCTGGGCAATCTGGATGCATCGATTCTACCGTCATCCCGAGAGGGATTCTTCCGCAAATATACTATACATTCTCCGGTTTGTTATGGAAGGCGACGCGCCCACCGCGGAAGACATACGCGCAGTACTTCAAGCAGCACAAACAGAGGCTGCCGAGTGGGGTCTTGCGAGTATCAAACTCTGGAGTCCACCAAAGGTACTAGAAGAGTTGATTGAGATTGCGGAAGTTCCCTTCCGAGGTCGAACCAGAATGCAGGAGAGTATACCTTGTCTTCAGTGGTACGAACAAGGAGACGGTCTACCCAGTTCACTGGACTGGGTCCTGAACGAGAAGTATGCTTGGTGCTGAGGATGTGGCAAATCTTGAAGTATGACACCTAGCTCATGTCTCTTTATGTTAATAATATGGCCATTGGGACGTTGTAGAGTGCTACTATCTTTAGTAGAATAATGTTGTGATGGAAATAAAGACTTCGCCGCTGCAGCATATCCACAATCACTGTGGGCTGATTCACGTGACTTCATCGCACGCGCTGATCCCCGGGCCAGCTGGGCAATTTGAGCACTCTCATTGGTTCGATTCACCGGAGACAGTCGCGGGACTCCGGCGTACCACAATCGTCTCCGAGGTCGGGAGGGGCAGAAAGTCGGAAACTTGAGTCACGATAAATTCCTCCCCTCAATTACAATTAACAGTCCAGACAGCAATTGGGATAGATATCACATTATGCCGACCGATTCGCAAAAATATCTCTCAACGAGAGGCGGAGACTACGATGTGCGGCTTCCACAGACACTTCGCTAGTGACGAGTGACAATCGCTAATCTTTTTTTTTGACAGCTCTCCTTCGAGACGGTAGTCTTAAAGGGCCTCGCCGCGGACGGTGGTCTTTTCCTACCTCACGAAGTTCCCATTGCCGATGAATGGGTGTGTATACAATGCCCATACTCCTATGTCACATATTTGTTAACAGATAGAATTATAGCAAAGCTGGAAAAATCTCTCCTACGCAGACCTCGCCCTCAAAATCCTCAGCCTCTACATCTCCACCGATGAGATCCCTACTCAAGACTTGAAAGCTATCATCGATCGGAGTTACTCGACATTCCGCGCGGAGGATATCACACCAGTTGTTAGCCACCAGGACAGCCTGTATCTGCTTGAGTTGTTCCATGGCCCGAGTTACTCTTTCAAGGATTGTGCGGCTTCATGCGTTTCGACGATTACAATAGGTCCGTTGAACTGACGGTTTCAGGCGCCTTACAATTCCTCGGAAACCTCTTCGAATACTTCCTTGTACGAAAAAACAAGGGCAAGCAAGGGAAAGGTGCGCAGACAGAGCATGTACCTTTTGAAAGGGGGCTCGAAGTGAGCTGATAATGCCCTATAGAGCGACACCACTTGACTGTGGTCGGCGCAACTAGCGGCGATGTAGGTTCCTACCAGCATCTATCCGCGGGAAATATCTAACACGTATACAGACCGGTTCTGCCGCTATCCACGGCCTCCGCGGCAAGAAAGATGTCACCGTCACTATCCTGCATCCCAAGGGCCGCATCAGCCCTATCCAGGAGGTCCAAATGACCACCTGCACCGAGAAGAATGTTCACAACCTTGCTGTCAAGGGTACTTTCGATGACTGCCAAGTGCGTACCTCACATTCACGCCTCCTATCAAGCCTTTGGGAATTCGTCAGCTAATACGCGAATAGGACATCGTCAAGGCCCTGTTCGGCGACGCTGACACAAACAACACTCTGAAGCTCGGCGCCGTTAACTCCATCAACTTCGCCAGAATTCTCGCCCAGATCGTTTTTTACTTCTACTCATACTTCCAGGTCGCAAAGAAGTCACCTTCTTTCAAGGTGGGAGACAAGGTGCGCTTCGTCACACCTACCGGAAACTTTGGCAACATTCTCGCTGGTTTCTTTGCTACGAAGATGGGTCTTCCGGCTGATAAGCTTGTTGGTACGTTTAGCCTGTTCGTCTCGCTATATCTAGGCTGTACTAACAGAGATTCTACAGTGGCCACAAACGAGTAAGTCACCAATGTCATGGCTGTTTTTTTCAGTGGACATGGAACCAAACTAACACCTCAAAGAAACGACATCCTTCACCGCTTCTGGACAACAGGCCGCTACGAGAAGCACCCCGTCCACGACGAGACTAGCAAGTCAGACGGCTGCAAGGAAACCCTCAGCCCTGCCATGGACATTCTCGTCTCCAGCAACTTCGAGCGTCTGCTCTGGTTCCTCGCAAAGGGTACATACAACTCTTTGTTCACTCCTAGGTTTCCATGTAGCGTTGGCTAAAGCAGCACAGAAAATGCCCTTTCGACAGGCGCCTCCCCTCGCACCGCCACAGAAAATGCCTCGCAAGCCATCGTATCCTGGTACAACTCCCTAAAATCCACCGGCGGCTTTGGCCCCGTCGACAGCGCCATGCTCGAAGCCGGCAGGATTACCTTTGAATCCGATCGCGTCAGTGACGCCGAAACTCTCTCCACTATACAATCCTACTACCAGGAATCGCAGTACATTCTAGACCCGCACTCCGCCGTCGGTGTTGCAGCGGCCAAGCGCTCGATTGCCCGTGCCGCAAAGGGCACGCACCATATCTCCCTGTGCACGGCGCATCCAGCCAAGTTTGCGGACGCGGTTTCGAAGGCGTTGCAGGGTGAGAGCGGATTTGATTTTGAGGGGCAGGTCCTCCCCGAGGAGTTGAAGGCCTTGTTGAAGAAGGAAACGAGGGTTACCGAGGTGGAAAACTCGTGGGTTGCCGTTAGGGAGATCCTCAAAGGGCAGGTTGGCGATGATGCTGAGGCTGAACGGGATTAAGAAACAGGCTCTAGATGACTGTCTATGCGCTCTATTCTGGGGCGATTATAATACTTCTCCTGTTGATAAAAGTCATACTGTAGGTACGGCATATATGTCTAAAGCTCTGTGCTTCGGCATTGCCCAATCCTTTATATCAATTCTTGCCATGTAGTGTCTATTTACTTCACACGCAGGTCCGTCACTAGACGTACTGTCTAGATATCTATATCATTCATTGAAAGATTTATCTATATTCTAGTGAGGATTGCAGGTTTGGTCCGATGGAGTCGTTTGCGGTTGCCTGCAAGGAACCCTAACACTATGTAGCTGTTAAGTCTTATTATAGTCAATAGTAGACCTCGAGAAGGTAACGAATAAAAAGCGGTTCTATGAACCTATCAAAATTTGTCATTTTTCCATTTTGAGTGAACTATATTTATCAAGACTTTTCACAGTATGCTGAGACTTGGTATGCCATCTGAATCACAGCAATCCTTTTCCTGAATATGCAAGGGAGAAAATCGACAATTTGGAAAAATGAAAGCCAGCTACCTACTCAATCCTGATATCCTGCTCACTATACAAATCCATTCCTAAATGATTCAACAGCGCGTGCGCTTCGATATTTTCCGCACCACCGCGCCGCTCATCCACACTCCGGAGTCTCCAGATCTCTTCACGGGCTCGCAGATGGCGCTCGAACTCGGCTATGCTCCAGAGACAATCTGGTCCAAGGTGCGGCCGTTGCTGATGCTGGTCCGGGGCCGGGCCGAGAATAGCTTGAAATCGTTCGTAGTTTGCTGTCCAACTTTGCGGAAGCTGTACGCCTGGAAATGTTATCCAATGTTCATCTCCGCCGAGGGCTCCGGCGCTGTACTCGAAAATTTTGAGGAGATGCTCAGTGGCTTGTGCCCATTGCTGGATTTCGGCGCGGTGAGATCGGAGATGGTCAACCATGGGTGACCATTGAAGCTTGGATTCAGACTGTGTTGAGTCTGCGGGTTGCAAAAAGGCCCAGAAGAAGCGGGTTAGATCCCAGTTGTACGTTGTGGGAAACTGTTTTCCGACAGCATAGTGGTCAGGGCCGCGGATAGTTATGTGTTCCTCGCCGCAGCAGTCGTCTGCACTTAATTGGGTTGTTTCAAGTAAGTATTGCCAAATGGCGGATTGATCGCGGAACATCCATCCGAGTTCTTGATTCCATTTGTCCCATTCCACTCGTAGGTTTTTCTCGAATCTTTGAATGCCTGTTTGAGTGAGTATTATAAATCTTAGGGCTCTGGCACGGGCTGTGGTGGCATTAGACGGATCTGTGCTGTCTATTCTAGAATACAACTGCTGTAGCGAGTTGTCTTCCTCCGGTGCCAACGCTGAAACGTCTAATGACTGTAGGGACGGTAGAAGTATCCTCATCCGTCGGTACCATGGAATCAGCAGTTTCGAGCTAGGGCACCCGATCGAAATAGCACAAGCTGAAACTAAGGCATAGCTTCCTGTACTTGTATTCTCTCGAAGGATCACGGGATGATTATATCCATTCAAAAGAAACAACTCGTCTCTTTCAGCAATCACATAATTTTGATGAGGAACTGAGATAATGAAGCTGGCCATGTCGTCCAACGCCACACGGACGTGTGTGTAATCTCGAACCCGAATGGTATCACCTGACAGCTTGTACAGTTTGAATCCGCGAAGCAGAATTGCTCCTGTGGTTGAGTCTATCTCTATATCGCAGCCTATTTGATCAAGTCCGTTAAACTTGATGCGTGTGGAGCCGTTTAAGTTTCCATCGTCAGGCGCATTTAGATCGTCTTTGGTGCGTAGGAACTCGTCGAGAGACGGAAGCGACAGCGTTTGAGACCAGTCAGGGACCCAAGATGGAAGATCGAATGTTTTTTTTTGTCCGGCCATCGCAATGACGTCCGATACATGCCAATTCTTGAGAAGATATGCAGTGATCCCAACATACACGTTTTCCACAGAGGTTTTATACTCAGGACCAATGTATTTTTCGCCCATCAGACCTAGCAGGGCAAACACTTTGTCTCGTGGGTCAGAGCATTTATACGGCGATGCGTTTACCAATATCTTTAGTAAATCGTCCCCAGTAAAAGGAAACCATTTGGCGTCCTTGAATAACCACGACGGTATATCCAAGTCAGGGTAGGAGCCGCCGAACGGCCGTTTGGGCCAACGTGCAGAGAGACTGCCGCAGACTAGTTCGACCTCACGCGCCATAAGAATCCCTGAGAGAGTCCAGAGCTGCGAGAAGTATGGTTGGTTGACCAAGGCTTGTAGCCCGCGCCGAACATCTTTGCCGATCGTCGCTGGGTAGTCGTGACCGGGTTGGAATGCCGTGACCTCTTTGAGAAAGCTGAAAGCCGCGCTAAACTCGGGCGACTCATTCCCAATGTACGCCAGAACTTTGGTTGCTCTCGAGTATATCTCGCGCAATATATGAACTTGCGTATTTTTTTCTTCGGGGTCCATGTGGTCGATACTTAGGGAGTCTACCCAGAGCAGACGTTCCGCCTTCTGGCGTCTCAACCGCCGTAGAGCATCCCCGCAGTTGACAGGCACATATGTTATATCCCAGTAGTTGCCTAAAAATATTGGACAGGGTTCGAACGAGTCAGCGGGGTCATTAACGGAGGTATACGACAAAGCTTCGTATAATGTGAGAGGACTCTGGTTGATGCACACAATTTCATAATCCGCGTGGATCGGGCTCTCAGCTGGGCCAGGTTTCAGGCGCAGCAGACGTATACTGTCTTCGGAGGGTAGCTCTGGTAGCAATGATTTCGAGCGTTCCGATTTATCTACATCATCTGAAGCCTTTTGAGTTGCTTTCCCGGTCTCCGAGTCTCGATAGGCGACGGCAGGTGGCCATGTGAGGTTCAGCCGGCTGGGATCTTGGAGTTGTGGCAATGGCAGGAAAGGAATAGGATGTTCCGCTAAGGATGGAATGGCGAAACAATAACTGCAGGTTGGAAGGCCACTTGCGGCAGATACATCTGGTCGGCGGCAGCCAGGTTCATGCCATCGATACATTTCTTGAATGGGAGTTAAAAGCTGACGAAGTGGAAGGAGGGATACTTGATAGTAGGCAGTGCCCAGAAGGCGGTCTGTGGCTCTCGCTCCAATTCTTTTCCATCAAAAGAAAAGCTCTTTTCTATCATCCATCAACAGAATCGGTCAATACAGCTTACTACGTCTGGGTTCCATACAAAAAGCATTCCATGGTTGAGGTTGTTGACCCCGGCTTCCATTCCATGGTAGAACAAAAGTAGTGTGGCCTGAGGCAGAGAGACAAAATGCATACATAACATGACTGTAGTGATGAAAACAGGATTGCTAGCCTTGAAACTTTAGATAAATATCTACCATTATTTAGGTAACTAGTTGATAATAATCCTTCTGGTAAGTGTCGCAATGCGTTTTCGGAAGCGTTACGAGAGCAAACTCTAGTTTACTATAGCTCTTAATGCGATGCAAGTGTACAATGTTCTCCACTATGAAAAGATCTGGTGCAGGCACTGATCAATGATGGGGAGTGGAACAATCACTTTGAGTATGTGTTATAAGCGCATCCCTAACTTGATCGTGTCTACGGAGTATCTAATAGCACGTATCGTCGCTGCTCAGGTCATTAGTCCACGGGGAGAGTAATTCTTTTTATCAAAACAGCGAGAAATATATTATGGCACTGTCCAATCAAAAGCTGGATGTTAGAGGCCTTTACTGAGCGACAGGACATCCCCACATTCCATCTTCTCGCGCCACCATAGCGGGATAGACCTACTCCGTATTTATATATAAATTCCCCGCACGCCCATCGGCGCATCCCGCTACTGTCCATTTTTATGTTTACCAAGGGTACTCGGTAAGCTGTGAAGGCTCAAACGCTTACCTAGACCAAGGAGGCAGTATCACTACAACGGTGTAGTCTGTTTCACCTGGGCCATGGGCACCACGTTGATGACGAAACATGGCTGATGCTGAATAGGATCGACGTTCCTCGATCTCCACAGCCACGAGTACATACGTACCTAGGGACTCCTGCGTCTCGCTCGGTATCTGCATATCTGCTGCTTTATTCTGCCGACGTAGCTCTGACCAGCGACCGAGCTGAATGTCTCCAATTGCAAAAGGCAGCTTCCACAATGTACCTTGATTTCAAGATAATCTTAGGCATCATCTCATTAGCTACTTCATTACTCTCCGAAGCGGCCTCTCGCGGACGCCAACCGGAGAGCATTTCCTATCGCCCAACGCGGCCCCCGTCATATCCCCTAGCCGTTCGAAATCCATATCTTTCGGCATGGATGCCCAGCGACCAAGTACAGACGCTACCCTATGCGGAGCCACAATTCTGGGCCGGACAAAGCCTCACTTGGTCTGTTATGGCGCGCGTTGATGGACAAGCGTATAGTTTGATGAGCATACCAAGACCCAGTGAGAATATTCAACCTGCGGTCGTTCGCAGTGCAGAGTATACAGCGACACACTCGATATTCACGCTTGACGCTGGGCCGGTGAGCTTTACACTGGACTTCTTCTCCCCAATATCGCCGTCGAATTATCTGAGGCACTCGCTTCCGTTTAGTATGGCATTCCATTCCCCTACGTGCGGTTTCGCGCCAAGCTAATCTTTGGTCATAGGTTATCTGACTGTTAGCGTTTCTGGTGCCAATGGGAATATAATTCAAGTCTATTCCAGCATTGATGGCAGATGGGCGGGGAGAGAGCATTATACCGTTTGTAAATTTCATCGGCGGGGTTCCACCTCGGCATACGCCCTCACGGTGCAGAACGCAATTTCATATACGGAGGAAAGGGACATGGCCTTGTGGGGTGAGGCAGTCTTCTCGTCTCGCCAGACCGCTCAAACGAAGCTTTATTTTTCCTCCGGAAAGCGCGGGGAGGTTCGCTCACAGTTTGTCAACAACGGAAAACTGTCCGGCAGAGATGTACCTTGGATCCCCGGGGGAATTGTGGCCTTTGCTCACGACTTGGGCACCGTTAGTGGAAAGAATTCGGTGCAATTTGCTGTCGGATACGTGAGGGAAAAGGCGATCAATTACCTGGGGAAGCCATACACGGGATATTATCGGTCTCATTTCCCGGACACGTACGAAGCGTTGGAGCATTTCTTCGATGATTATCCGGCTGCACTGCTTGAATCAAAGGTCGTGGACACTGAAATAACAAGTCAGGCAGCCTTCGCAGGTGGAAACAAATATGCTGATATCGTGACTCTATCGGCACGCCAGGCCTGGGGAGGAATTGACCTGACTATTCCCAAAGACTCACTTGACACAAACGACATGCTGGCCTTCGTCAAGGAGCTCTCCAGCAATGGCAATCTTAACACAGTCGACGTCATAATGCCTGCGTTTCCCGTATACTACATTATGGAGCCGGAGTATATCCGCTTCTTGCTGGAGCCAATGATGCGATACCTTGCAGCTGGTCGCTGGAAGCAGCCATACGTGATTCATGATATGGGTGCACACTATCCCAACGCTATCGGTCATGATGACCAGAGAGCAGAGCCGATGCCCATCGAGGAGTGTGGCAACCTCATGGTTCTTGTGCTGGCACATGTACGTGCGACGGGAGACTCAGCCTGGGCAGACCAGTATATCCATCTCCTAAGGGAGTATGCCAACTATCTGGTCGAACATAGCGTGGACATTGCAGAGCAGTTATCTTCCAATGATGCTGCCGGGCCTTTGGCAAATGAGACCAACCTCGCCATCAAGGCAGCCGTCGGTCTTAGGGCGTTCGGAGAGCTCAGTGGACTGAGCGAGTATTCGCGAATCGGCGAAGAGCGCGCCAACCTTTTCTTCACGCAGGGGCTTGGTACTGATGAAGCTAAATCCCACTTTGTTCTACAATATCCGGGCAAGCCCACCTCGTGGAAAACGCCCTATAATCTCTTCCCGGATGTGCTTTTTGATCTCAAAACGTTCCCCAAAGCAGCACACCAGATGGGAAGCAATTTTTTTAAGGACGTTCGAGCAGAATATGGAGTCCCCCTCGATAATCGACAGGATTGGGCAAAGTCCGATTGGAACATGTGGTTGGCCAGTACCTTCGATGACATGACTACCCGCACCGAGTTTATTGACGACCTTTGGGCATTCATGTCCAATGGAAAGCATAATTGGCCCTTTTCTGACCGTTATATTGCCACATCCGCCAAAGGACGTGAGCCTGGCCATCCCGTCTTATGTCGTGCGCGACCAACGGTAGGTGGTCATTTTGCCCTGATGGCGTTACAGGGGCCCAAATGTCTTCAGACAGCGGTGTCACGCAGACTGAAGGATATCATTGCTGAGGAAAATGAGACGTCTTCAGACGAAGTGAGAGAGGATCTGTAACCGAATACACACTCCTACGTATACTGTTGTTTCGCAGGCCTAGTCTCTTGGCTCCACTTAGAGTAGAGTGACCAGGCTTCACTTGGACCTCAACGATAAGCAGAACTATAAATGTACATTAACGTTTGAAGCTTGTACTGTAATCTGCACAACCAAATAGGCTTAATGAACCGTGGATGTGCTAGTGGTTGAGATTCACAGGTGACAGAAAAGGCAGAACAGCGCAGGGCTTACATAATCGTAGCTCTTCCAGAGTTCGACTCGCCGCTGCTTTTTTGCTGCTCTTCGTCTCCCCAACTGACACTCTTGTCTCTTTCTCGCCCTCCTTACTTCTCCTGTCGATTCTTCATAGCTCTCGATATTTGTCTCTCCCTTTAGTCCGTTGCTGTTGATTTACGTCCTCCCCATGGCTTCTGTATGTGGCGCCCCTCTGTGTTGTTGTCAAACCCCGAACACCCCCCGTACGGCGAGGAGCTTAGTTGTTCAACGTCATTCCCTGCCATTTTCGGGTCTGCGCGTCCGACTGACTTAACACGCGCGAATGATTGTTTTCATCTGCTCCAAACTTTGAATACTAACATCTTCCGCCACACGGTATAGCCCCGTCCTCCACACAACTTCGTTCCTCAAGGCTATACGCTCCCTAACGGTGCCTCCGGTCCAGTCCCTGGCGCCGCCCCTCTGCTGCCCAACAATGGACGAATCATCCAGAACGGTCCTGTAAGAGTGCTGTGCATTGCGGATGTGCGAGGTACGTTTCGGCGAAAATGTGTTAGATGGCCTTGCTGCGGCGGGACACACGCTGAGCAGGTGGGCTAATTGAGACTTTTTTTTTGCTTTTCCCATCTACAGGAAATTTGAAGTCTCTCAATGAGTTGGCCAAACAAGCCCGCGCAGACCACATTATCCACACTGGCGACTTCGGTTTCTACGATGACTCCTCGCTAGAGCGGATTGCGGACAAGTGAGTGACCACGTGCAGTCGAACTCCGATCATTGTTTGGGGCGGTTTCATTCTCCGAGATTTGGTTGAATTGGATCGGCTTGCTAACACCATGTGATCTTTCAAAACCATAGGACCCTTAAGCATGTTGCTCAATACTCTCCCCTACTGCCGGAAAGTATAAAGCGCGGGATTACTCAGACGCCTCCTCAGCAGTCAATCAAGCAGCGGTTTACGCCAGAACAACTACCCCTCTCGGAGCTTCCGCTGCTATTGAATAAGCAACTCACCCTCGACGTTCCCGTATATACCGTTTGGGGTGCTTGTGAGGATGTCAGAGTGCTTGAAAAGTTCCGTTCTGGAGAATACAAGGTCGACAAGCTGCACATCATCGATGAAGCCAACTCGCGGTTGCTCGACATTGGCGGCGTCAAGCTGCGCCTGCTTGGATTGGGAGGTGCGGTGGTGATGCACAAACTGTTTGACAACGGCGAAGGCAAGACAACTATTGCAGGCGGCCAAGGGACCATGTGGACGACCCTGTTGCAGATGGGAGAACTGATCGACACAGCTAATCGTGTTTACGACCCGTCGGAGACTCGTGTCTTCGTCACCCATGCTTCACCTGCCCGTGAAGGAATGCTAAATCAGCTGTCTGTGAACCTAAAGGCCGATTTCTCTGTCTCCGCTGGCCTGCACTTCCGTTATGGCTCGTCCTACAATGAGTTCTCTGTGAACCCCTCGCTCGACCACTACCGAGGCAAGCTCGCTGCATCTAAGGCTTCCTTCAATGATGTATGGGAAACAGTGCGAAGTGAAGTTGAGTCCGCGATCTCACAAAATGATGCTCAGAAGACTCTCCTAGAGAATGCTCTTGGCGTTGTAGAGAGGATGCCCTCGGTTGCTAATGGAGGAAACCCCTTCGGTGGGCCAACACCTGGCAGCGGTGGTGGACAGGTGGATGAAAGTGCCTTCAAGAACATGTGGAACTTCAACCTGGCGGATGCTGCTTTCGGCTTCCTGGTCCTTGAGATCGAGTCCGGCCGTATTGGGACCGAAATGCGGGCACAAGGATTCAATTTTGCCCACCGGACTGGAAAGCCGCCAGTCTCTGGTCCTGCTCAACCTGCAGCTCAAGTGGCCCCCGCAGCCCCCGTCAGCGTACCTTCCCCTGTCAATGCCACCCGCCCGAATGTTTCTACTCCTCAGTTCGGTCAAGCTCAGCCCATTCCCACACGCGCAGCTCCTCCCGTTCAACAAGCTGCACAGGCCAAGGGACCTGCTACGGCAGCTCGCACATCCCCCGGCCCCGTTATCCCTAAATCCGCAACCCCTCAACCTTCCAGTACCCCAGCCACTGGTGCTACGCCATCCCTTGAATCTGCTGAAACCCCCGCCCCTGTCGAGGCTAATGGCAGTGCACACCCTGAAAAGCAGGCTGAATCGCCGGTACCCAAAACAGAACGGAAACAGAGCAACGCTCTTTTCATATCAAATGTTGAGAACGAGCAGGCCGCGCGGGAGCTCTTCACCGAGGAAGATAAGGCAAAGTTGGTGAAGGTAGAGAAATGGGGCAAGTTCAACCATGTTGCCACTTTCGCCAATGTGGAGGATGCCAAGGCAGCTCTTGATCACCTTCCAAGCGAATACAAGAAGTCTACCCCACCTGGTCAACCCCGCAAACCGAACGTCAAGTTCTTTGAAGAACGTGGTAGCCACCGTGGCAATGCCGGTACGTGGCAGAGCAGCAGCCGGGGCGGTAGCAACACATCACAACGCGGAGGATACCAGAGTGGAGGCGCTAGTGACAGTGAGACTGGTCGCGGACGAGGAGGCTATGGCGGGCGAGGCGGCCGTGGCCGTGGCGGTGACCGTGGCGGAAGGGGTGGTCGAGGTGGCCGCGGTGGATTCAATAAGGCCGATTCATCTGCCCCTTCAACCTCTACCCCATCCAGCGACAAGCCAGCTGCATCTGGCGACGCTTAGGGCATGATTTTGATCTATTAGCCTGTTTTTGTCTCTAGTTCCTTGTATTCCCTCTTCTCTTCAGTGTCAAATTTACCTTTTCCCGACCCCTTGGTTTCAGCTTTACCTACCGTGTCTCCCCCGGTCAATGTCCCACGATGTGCTATAACTAATCCTACTGTTCCCGATAACTTAATTTCCATTCGTGTGAAATCAAGAAGGAAAAACCTTTACACTTTTCCTAACCTTTTGGAATGCTGGGTAGTGAGAGAGAACATAGTTTAGGGGGGAAGTAAAGGCTTCTGGATGCCAAAGCGTCCACTCCTGTACACGCCTACTGCCTACTTGGTAACCTTTGCTGTCATGTCGATACCCTTTGCTTATCCACTCACCCGGAAGTATTTTCCGAATATCTTGATACTAACTTTAGTCCCACGGCTCCACAAAGAATTCACCTGAGACATCAGATCCGATAAAAACAGACCATCAACGTATAAGCGTATACACAAGACGGATCGAATGTAAAAATTTCTTGAAAAAGAAGCTTGAAGCTGCGAGCATGTATATAGAATTCCTACCAGGCTCGAGATCATGATTACAAGAAGACGTGAGTAGAGATATATATCCGACGAGTAAACAAAATAAAAACTGTTCAGATAGTATAATGTACGCCTCACAACGCAGTCAAATGGAATTCAGAACGCGAGAGGGCCCTGATTCCCCGACTTTTTCCACTAAATTCTCATTTCCACTAAATTCTCCGTCCTATGTGCCTAGAGTAACACTGGTTTCCATTTGCTTCCAATATGGATTGATCAATGATGTATTCTTTCGTTTCCCTCCTGCAGTGCGGTAGTGCGGAGGGGTACAGCGTTGTTAAAACCAAAGCTGATATGTGCATTCGTGGTGTACAGACCTTCTAGGTCAATTGCAAATGTACACCTCCGCCCTTCCATTCGCCTATAACAAAATAGAAAAGAGCGGGAACAAAAGATAATAGACGAAAAAAAAAGAAAAATATATCCATAAAATCGTCAGTTTTGTGCCAGAGAAGAACGCACATAAGTCGTCTTCCTGCGGTTGAGAACGGTTGCGGGTCCCATTATAGAAAAAGATGGCAAAGCCTGTATGTCTGTGTCCTATTACTCCAAATATCGCCGAGGTGGTATCATATCGTGTGGTATCCGTGACCGAATTCGAGAAGCATACGATTTCGAAATGTCAACGCTGTAGATTATTTTCCTGGGTGGTATCAGTCGATCGTTTAGGAGCGGCCGATGATATCATCGACGTCTCTTTGGTTTACAACAACCCCCCCCTCAGAGCAGCGGGCCTTCGTACGAAGTTCCGAACATAGGTTATCGACGTCGATTTCCCCGTTGCGGAATTTCTCCATAGACTGCAGGCGGTCCCTACAATGAGAGGTATTAGTATATTGTAATCAATGGAGTGTGCGCGTAACTTACCATATCTTGGTGCAGGACAGCATTTGTGCCTTGTCTTCCCCGGGAACAACCTCCTCATCCATTCTGCTATCGATCTCATCGAGAATGCTTTTCTTGGGCTGCTGAACTTGAGTGCCAGCCTCGGTGAGATTATGCGAGGGGCTGCCCAGGTCAGGCAATGGGAAAGCATCGTCGAAGAATGTGTTGAATTCTTGAGATAGGACTGCATTTTGAGATTCCCTCCAGTCTCCAAAAAGCGTTGGGTCGAACGCATTACCGTTCTGCTGGGCAAAGAAATCCAGCCCTTGAAAGTTGTCTGTGTTTTCGAAAGTGTTTGGATTGGCTTGTTGACTAGGCGTGTTCGTAGCGCTTTCGCTCCGATGTCTCACAGCTGGTACAGGGTTATTGATATTGCCGCACGCCATGCCAAGTTGTGCGCAGAAGGACGCCTCACCATCAATCGAGCAGGAATGTCCCTCATGGGAGTCGTGCGGCTTGTTCTCTGGAGACTGCACACTGGGTTCCGGAGACGTTCCGTTGGATGAAAGGAACTGGTGAGAGTCCGACGAGGATGAAGGAGAGTCAGACGTGGAGGTCTCATGGCCCGCCGCTGATTGCCGGAAGCCAAAGGAAGACAGGTTCGTGATGTGGCTTGACGGCAAGCCAGTTGAGAGTGGTGAGGCATTAGCAGATTTGCCAGGTGTAGCTTCCTTGGGAGAAGCGGTTGTAGAAGTCCTGCTAGAGGGTTGTGCTTGTGGTGCGGAGCGTCTGCTGAGAACACCGGGTATAGGATTGTCGTCCTTGGCCTTGTCCTGGTTCTTTCCGCTGAAAATACGCCCACCAGGAAGATCACCAAACTTGGGAAAATCAAACATGAAATCATTATTATTGAGGCCCGATAGACGGTTTGCGTTACCGGGATATGAGTTGATGGCAGAAAGCGCGTTGCCGTGTGTCACCCAAGAAAGACGCTTGCGGTACTCACGGAGTTCGACTTGAAGTCGTTCCACTTGAGCTTTGAGCAAGCCGTTCTCCTGGTTAGCATCATCAGAGGCCTTCTGCAGCTCGTCGACTTTCGTTTCCAGGTCCTTCAAATGTTTCTCCTTGCGCTCCCGGAAAGCCCGTTGCGCCGCGCGGTTCTGTGCCTTGCGCTTCTACGAGAGATGTTAGCACCTGCATAAGTTCAACGATCTTTTATACATACCGAAGTCGGCTCAGAAGTCAATGGCTTTCTTCCCGGTTTCTTCGCTGCCTTATCATCACCTTTGTCGTCGCTTTCTCTCCGCTTCTTTCCAGATACTTCCTCGGCGTTCTCATCAGTCTCCTTCCGCTTCTCTCCAACCTCATGTTCTTCAGACTGAGCACTTCCAGGCAAGTCTCCGATCAAACTCTCCGATCCCGGAAAATCCCAATCAAGCTCTGGGTTGAAGTCGAGGAACGGGCTTTCATCGTAGTTGAGGTTTCCGAATTGGCTATTTGAACCATCAAATGCAGGTGAGGCATTGAAGCTTCTAGAAGATGCCTGACCAGGTGTATTGTTGGCAGTAGTTGCATGATTTGACTTTTGAGGGTTAAATTGCTGCTTCGAGTTTGGGTTGTTTGATGAGAGTGCGGCTAGCAGGAGGTCCTGCTCGCCAGGAGACAGGTAAAGCCCATGTTGATACATAGTGTTGAAATCGGCCATGGCGAGTTGAATACGGAATATTGAATGACGGAGGAAGGGCACTCGACGATTGGGAGACAGGAAGCTGCTGTTTTGAGATAGACCGTTGGATACGTACGAGTGTTCGAATATTTAGCTGGCCGGCAGGTCGGGCTTCCCGCCCGTTTGCTGTATCGATGTTAAGAACAATAAGAACCGTTTATATTGCTCTTAATGACGGAATATCAATCAAAGATAGTGTCCGACAACGCGAGAGCGTGGAAGGATGGTCTAACGGCAGATAGAGGTAATTCAGTTCGACAATGCTATAACGGTCAACCGATTGAGAAGTGAGAGTGGTAGAATAGACGTCCAAAATCTGGGGGGAAAGAGGTAGCAGAATAAGTTGGGAGAAGGGTCGAAATCAGCGAAAATTGTCGGATGGAGAGGTGAGAGGGGAAAGGTGGAATAGGTAGAAGAGGGGCTGGAGGGAAAGATATGAAGTCAGAGATGGAATTAGCGAGGAGGACTAGTGCCTCGAACTGCACCCGATGGTTGGCTGAACAATGAAGCAAGACAGAAGCCACCTATCTGGCGGAGAATGGATGGTGATGAGGAAGCCAGGAGACGAAGGCGAGGATGAGCAGAGAGGGGGATGGTCCATGCAGTCACGGGGTGTGGCGATGCAAAAGCAGCGGCATCAATCAAGGACTTTGAGTGGTTTACATGCGGAATAGCCAATGAAATTTCTACATATACGCTGCTGCTTTTGCATCGACCAAAATGGGCGAGGATGCTTAGAAATCAGGCAGGATGATCGATTCTTCGATTCTCTGGCTTCTTCTCCGAGTCCCCTCCGTCCCTGGGCTGAGGCAGTTTCCCGATAGGCTGTTCAGCCTTCAGCCTCCGCTCTCGCTCATAACTTGCTGACTCCTCCCAGCATCAGGCTATCCCCTCTCTAACCCTTCCTTCAAGACTCAGTTCTTATGAACACTCGGATATACGGCAGATTCCCGGGGTTGGTCTGCCCACAACCTCAACTACTTGGCACCAATCATGAGAAATAGCAGACCGACAAAGAGCAAATCGCGACGAGGCGGAAAAAGCATCACTTGTATCCCACCACGGGGAAGCACGGGAACCAATTCATTGGGTTCGAGCAATTGACGATTGCGGATGTCCCAGAATTCCACGCTGGGGCGGCCGAGTTGGAAGTTTTGATTTGATTCGATGGTTGATTCAAGTTTCATGGCTGACGAGGGCATTTATCTGGTGGCCATTCTGGCCCCATGCAGTCTCACCTCTGTCTGACTCACCATCGGCGTTAGCCTTTAGATCCAGGACTAAATCCTCGGACGGGTCGACTGAATCCTGACACCGCGGCTGCTCTTGAATCCGTCAGGGCGATATGGATGTGACCCCATCCGGAGCGAATACGTATTTTTGTTGCAGCTTCTCTTGCAGTGGTTCAGAAACAATGACGCTATCAGATTCAATCCAGCTTATCTTCTCCGTAATGTCGATCCTTGTGACAGTGACATGATCAGTATCAGAGCTATCTGGATAACGTCGCTTTGTGCTGGAGAGTTGGGCCGAACAGCATCGTCCACTATTTGTTGTAGTCAACCGTTTTCTGATGATAAGGCTACCGAAGAACTCGTATTCTGTCTCAGTTTTAGTAGCGCAATAATTCTCTATTGTACGAGTGCAACGGTGGCCAACAAGAAACCCAGACCATGTGGCGGCGAGGATAAGAAGATCACGTGTGATCCGTCCGCCGCGGAATCCTAGAATCTCCAACACCAAGTCAGGCATTGTCAGTGCCACACCAAACTGCAAGCCTTGCGAAGTGCGAGCGTATCAGACCCACACGCGCGATCTCACACTTGCAACCACTTTGCTCTCTTCTTCCCACTTTAACTTTAACCATATCATCATGACAGACGCTGCAGCCCTAGAGGCTGAGGTCAAAGAGTTCAAGCTTCAGGTACTGCAACATGTTCGATCTGTCGGCGATTTGACACTGACTCCTTCAGCTTGAAACCGTACAATCAAGTTTGCAGGTAGACCCAGACAACACGGAATTACAAAGTCTCAAAGCTGAGCTGGAAGAACTTATAAACCTCACTGAAACATCCATCGCCGAATTAAAACCAGCCGTCCCCGCAAAACCCGTATCCGCCAGCAGACCCAAAGGCCCATCAAGAGACGACTATGCATCCAACAACAAACCCAGCTTCCGTTCCCCAACAGTTGAGCACTTTGAAGAAAGCCCCGCACCAGCGCCAGTTTCTTTCTCCGTTAACGAGCATGTCCTCGCGCGCTGGACCTCCGGCGACAACTCCTTTTACCCAGCGCGCATCACATCAATCACGGGCTCCTCCAGCAACCCCGTCTATATCGTCTCATTCAAGTCCTATGGCACGGTGGAATCTCTAACCGCAAAAGACCTTAAACCTATTTCCAACAGTGACTCGCGAAAACGCAAGGCTGATGGAAGCCCAGGCAGTTCCTCAACCCACTCCCCAGTTCCTCAACCGCCACACGCGAGCGTCATCTCCGCGGCCGCAGATATCAACCCCGCGTTAGCGACCCAGGCCCGCAAAGAGCCGAGCAAGGTGACCGATGGGTCTGCACGCCCGACAAAGGCCGCGCGCAAGGTCAAGGCTAATAAGGAACTTGAGGAGGGTAAGAACAAGTGGAAGGACTTTGCCAACAAGAGTAAATACGGCCGAAAGAAGGAAAGCATGTTTCGGACCGGCGAGGGAGTTAATGCTCGAGGTACGTATACCTCCCCCCCCCCCCTTTTTTTTTTTTTCCTTTCCTTTCCCAAACCATCATCGGCAGTATTCTAAACCCCATACAGTCGGCTTCACTGGCTCCGGCCAACAAATGCGCAAAGACCCCACCCGAACCCGGCACGTTTACCAACAGGGCGAAGAAGACGTATACTGAGTTGGGACAAGACTTGCTTGCTATATACACAGCACTGGCTCGTTGGGCCTTTGTTTGTCATGATATACGGCCGCCATATCACATCCTCTTCCAAGTCTTCTCTTATCCTTTTGCAAAAAGTCTATGTTTCATCGCTAACCAGAGTATCGGTGGCAGATAGACTTCGGACATCAGATATCTTCATGCTGGTTGGTCAAAAGAGTCCATTTATTTTTATTATCTTCAGTCAAGCTTAATATCATGGAGTTTGTCCGGGCACTTCTTACTACTGCTATTCAATGTATGAATCCGATAATTACTATGGAACGGTAGGGTAACTCATACCAGAATGATCAACGTTGCCGGTGCTTCCCTCCACACGAAAAAATTCCCATCTGCCATTAGCCGTTTCTCTCGGGACTTAAAAGGGAAGAACGACCGGTGACTGCGTTGCCTAGGTAAAGACCATTCCTTTATCCCGCACTAGAAGGGTGCCTCTGCCCAACGGCATTACTAGTCGCGTCATCCTCATTCGGGGAAGTCGCGTATAACGGCCCCGGGGGAAGGAGCGGTCGGTAGATACGGCAGTCCGCTCCTTCCTGCTCGGTTTTAGGAAAGTATATCTGCTGCCCAGGTAACATATGGCCCTGGTCGTGCCTTCCTCGCGTCTTTCTTAAAATTCCAGGTATCCAAGGAAGGAACGACCCACGACCTCCCGGGGGTAAGGCTCTCTTTCAGGAGGAGGCGCAACCTCTGGCCCTATCGTGGGTCGCTGTTTCCTCGCTTGACCCGTTGAGTACCTATGACGAGAAGGGGGCGATTGGGGGAGTCGAGGCTGTCTTTTTTTTTTTTTTTTTTTTTTAGGAAGCTATGTATCGAGGTTCCCTTGTTGCGCATTTCCCGTTCAGCGCTTTCGATCCGGTAATAGGTATAGAGGGAAAGAGCGCCCGATGGATATGGACCCAGGCTCATGATTTCTTCAGCGTATCCTCCTCGGCTTCTGGTCGGGACAAGCTGCTCATTTCCTCTTTATCTCTCTTGGTGAGAACATAGGCCAACGAAGGTGGAGCAAGAGCTAGCCCTCTGTAATTCAACATAGTAAGATAAGCGAGTGAGCTTTGCTTTCGCTCAACTGCATAACAAGGATGAATTAATACCTGGGATAACTCGCGCTATTGAGATGGGTAGAATAATCAGAAAGTGTACCAGTCCTGTGTCTAGCTTCACGCCTGATCGTTCTACGTATGGCGTAGCGGGGTTGACATTGTCTTGCTTTGAAGGTTATTCTCACTCTTTGTAAGAACATAATTAGTTAGGGCTTCGTGCTACTCGAGCAGTACCCACCTCCCTCATCATATATTAGCCAGGAAGCAGCCATGCTTTTGTACTACAAAACAAGCAAGAAAGTGCTACGAGGCAAATGAAGCCATGAATGAAGAACGAAATAGTTGAAAATGGATCATCTCGCGGACTTGGGTCCACTCGCTCCCACTGCAGCCCTAACTGATAGTACCTCAGTAATGAATGAGTTCCCAAACCAGAAATTCCCGAACCGATAAAGTACTACTTAAAGGAAGAGTACATCATGAATACAGAGGCGGCTTTCTCTCGTGTCAAAGTGGACAACACAGCATTGAATAGGTTAAAAAACAGAGGGAAATCAAAGTCAAACTGAGAAAAATCGGGAAGCGCCCAAACGCCGCGCTCAAAGCAATCCATAGAAATCCGTACCATACCGTTCCATTCGTTCCGATCCAGTTCCCTTTTTCCCATTCCTTTCCTTCCCCAATAGATCCAGTTTGAAACTTGAAGAAGACAATTCCGATCCGCCCGCGTGTGATGATCGTAGTCATACAAAAACATCACCGAAGGTCATAATAGTACACAGAAAAGAGCAGAAATAGAAAAGGAAAAACGAATAGAGGAAGAATTTTTCCGAAATTTTCATCATCGGGTGAATTCCGTCCAGACTGTGTTTAGCCAGCCGGCTGGAATTCCAACTTCTGAGGGCATGATGCCGGGTGACTGCGTGTATTCGCTGCCATCTAGGAATGCGAGGACGTCATCGCCACCGAGGCTAGTGGCCCAAAGGCTGTTGAACATGTCCATTCCGTCTACCGTAACCGGAGGTGAGGCGCCAGGATAGCCGACAGATCCCGGGGGTGGAAGCATTTGAAGATGGTGTGTGGGGGCGGCAGCACTGATAGGCGGAAGGGATTGTGTATAGGGGGGAGGAGGGACTGGCGATCTTGACGGCGCCCAGGAGCCGATAGGCTGGAGACGTGTTGCTGAGGTTGGAGCTGAGGTGGTGGGAAGCCCGTAGGGGCTTGTGTGTGGAAGGGAAGGTAGGGTGGGGGGAGAGACGTTGGGGTAGTGAGACCCATCTGGATGATGCTGCATCACCGGGAGGGAGTAAGGCGACTGGGATTGCAATGCGCGCGTAGGCGGGAGTGGCAGACTAGGCCGTCGTTCGCCATCTGGACCGAGTGGCAAGCCGGGGCTATTGACGGGCACCCAGGACTCTCGCCGTCCACCAGCGCCATCCAGCGGCCCCTCACCCATGTCGCCGGGATCACTGCGGACGTGGTTGCTTCCCGCGTCGCTGAGGTTCGTCACCCGATCACCGTCTTCCTCGTTGCCTGATCCTTCAGGCAATTGGTCCTCGATGCTGCCAAACTCAACAAACAGCTTTTCCAGAAACTTGAATTCCTCCAGCCCTGCACCCGGGCCACCCTCACGCACAGGCCGAATCCCATTGCTATGCGGGTCGAGCGCATCTGGAGGTAGCATATCTTTTCGTGAGTTGCGCCGGAAGTCACGTTTGACCTTTGAGAAGTAGCTATGCAGACGATTCAGGGTGCGGAACCAGCCCGCTGCCATCTTAAGGCGGGGTCGAGTCTCACGTAGGATTTCCAGCACTTTTCGGGACTGGACTTGGCCCTGGGAATGGGGATCAACCCTGTACACTGGTGCTAGCGCACCATCAAGGTCCATTTGTGGGAAGTGTGCAGCATATATGCCGACAAATGCGGCATTGTAAATGGCAAAGCCCACCAACGGGTTTTCAACGAGTACACCACGTTCCTGGCACGTTATCAATAGATCCATTAGATGTCGGGCAGCTGCAAAGAGTTCGCGTGCACTATCACGCCAGAAACCTTCCGGCATACCGGCCTTGTCCACTGGCTCATCAAGCGGACCGACAGGTTCCGTGCAGCGCACGGGGAGGAAAGGCACATAAGCACGGTGGAGAATAATGACCGAGAGAAAGTAAACCACGTGCATGACGGTATAGGGCGGAAGAGTGTTTTTATACATGATGTGGGTATCCGTGTTGCGGGCAGAATATTGAAGATTCCGGGATAAACTATCACGGAATTCGCCAAGCAATGATCGCAATCGGTAGAAGCGGGAATCAGGATGCCACGGGGGTAGCTGCTCGGTTCTTCGCCCTCCAGCACAAGACCACTTGGCGATACTTCCCCAAACGCGGATGATGCGAATGACGCGACTGAGAACTGACTCGTCAGCACCGATTTCCCACCGTTCAATCTCTTCTTCAGCTGAGTCCTTGCGCCTCGAGACCGGTGACCATGGTCGGCCATCGGAGCCGTTGTGGACCAATTTCTCCTCGCCGAAGCCGCCAATACTCTGACGAATACTGGGGATCTGGACGCCTTGAGAGCCGAAACTTTGTGGTCGTCTTGCGACCGGTTCGTTCAGACGAGACGTCCGTACGCGCTCTCCAAATGCAAAAGCATTATCGCTCGGGAGTTGAATGCCGAGCTCCTTGACCCTAATCATCCGTGGGCGGTACTTGCCGCTGCTCAGACAGCGGTCGAGGATGAAACAAGCCCAAAAGGTGCGACGCTTAGTCTCTTGCGCAATCTCATCGTCCGATGTCTGCTCTTTCTGCTCTGCAAGACGACGGACACCAAACACATCTGCTTCAATCTTCAGAGCTGGTGAGCGAGGTACGTCGCGGGAGAACACGTCATTTTCAAGCTCAAATGGGAGACCCATGGCCTGTGAGAGGCGAATGGCCATTCCGACATATAACCAGGCGCTCTTCCCGCGGCACATGCCCCATTCATGCAAAGCGAGCATTAAAAGCGCCTGAACGCGTGTCAAGTCTTGCACGGCGAGACTTGCGCCATCAACACCGGCCAGCCGGCTGCGCAGCGCTGTCGCATAGTATTCCGAGGCAAGAACAGGGTTTGACGGGTTTCCGGGTGACGGTGGCGAGTGGTAGGCGACAAGCTGGGGGTGGAAACGTGCCGTGAGGGCAAGGACTCCCAAAGGAATCAGCGGGTTAGGCTCCGCTTTGGGGACCGAGGCATTCGGGATCTGATCGCGAGAGGGTTCGTGAGGGTTCGAGTTAATGGTAGAGATATTATTGATGGTAGAGTTTGTCGTCGTGGGTGCGGTTTGATTTCCAGACAGTTGCCTAATCTGGTCCATAAAAGAGGCAGGGTGGAGGAAAGGGAGAAGTGTCGCGAAGTGAGACTGGAACAGGTCGAAGACCGCCTCCCAAACTTTAACGGTCAGGAGGGACGAATCAAGCGCATCTAGGGATGCCTTTGACGCATCCTTGCCCGCGGAGGAGATCCCGACGGCCTTGCGGGAGCGCTGTCGCTTCGGGCTATCCCAATCACCATTGCGATCCTCCCCATCACCCAAGGCCGCAATGTCTCGTTTGGCAGCGCCACCAACGCCGATCGCAGGCGTGGGGTAAACACAATCTCGACCGGAGGATTCACAGGCGCGGCATGTCGTGTCGATGCCGGCATTGACGCACTTGATCTTGCTTCGGCGGCAGCGCGCGCAGGCGATGCTGGACCGCATATTGTCGACGGTCGTTCAGCACGGGAGACGGGGGACCCGTCTAGCCTAGAAAGCAGATACAAAGTTCGGAAGGGAAGAGCAAGGAGCGGACGGGACGTTGAACGAAGGGGGAGGGTTCGACGGCTGAAGAGACGGGAAACTGCAGCGCCGGCAGACAGCGGTCGCAACTCGCAACACGTGTGGGCGTAGTAGCTTCTCCTTCCTGGGTGTACAATTCGTATCCGCCGTATTTCTCCGGTAAAATTCCCCAGGTTTCCGAGAGTCACAGGCTGGGTGGTAGGGGAATGGAGAGAAAAGGAGGGATGGTACGATTAAGAATGCCTCGCCACTGACTGTTCGTTTGACCGTCAGTACAACATCAACGGCAATCAGGAGAGCGAACGCAGTCGATCATGGGGGCCGTTGCGGGTTTTTTGCTTTTTTGTCCTGCTAGCCCTTTTTCTGTGCCGTGTACAAGGCCGGCCGACACGCAGGCAGAGCAAGGGACAAAGGACAGGGGTAGACAAACAAGAAGCGACAAAGCTCTGGGGGAGTGGGAGGGCGCAAGTAGCGAGAGAGCGGCAGAGTGGACAACAGGAAGGAGCGACAGGAAATGAAATAGAAAATAATAAAAATAATAAATAAATAATAGGAACGCTAGTAATGGGGTGAAATACCTGATCTGGCTGCTCGAAGAGCGGAGTGTGGGGGAAGCGAGTCAGGCGTCGAGGCCCAGAGTCGGGGCGCCGGACCGACTGATTGAAAACTGGAGAAGAGGTGTGGAAAGGGGGTGAGGGGATGCAAAAGAGAGGGAAAAAAAAAGACAAGGAAGAGCGGACGGGGGCCACAGGTCATAAAAGAAGTGAATAAGAAACAATTGAATACGGAGGATCGCTAGTTTTCGAGCACAAGAGTAAGGCATATCCACAGGCCATCCGCAATTGCGGAGAGGCCCGACACAGCACAGAGTCCGGAGAATGTGATGGAGCTGGAGAAGTTGACACTAGCGACAAGCGAAGGCAACAGAGCCAGACCGAGCGGCCGGAGCGTGAATATTGTGGAGCTACCTTCCGAGTGCCGAGAATGTGATTCTCCAAGAAAATGAAAGAAAATGAAATAAAAAGACCAGTCTTTGTCCTTGAATGCCCACCTTCCGATGCTTTCCATGCTCATCAAATAATAATGTTCCGACGGAGAGCGACTCCTGCCTGCTGCCAGCTCGTCGGAGTTCAGAACTCAACTCTCAGTATACATGCCTCTGTGAACTCTACTCCCGTTCTCCCACCCTCTCTCATTCCTAATAATCAACTCCGAGACGGACCGAAGAAGCCGGTTACCAACAGCCGTGTGGAACGTCACTTGACCAAGTTGACCCAGTCATTTATTATTACATAACGCTGTTCTGTCCTGGGCCGGATCTCAAGATGATTCCCGTAGATGCAGTCTTCCGACACGTAAACCGACACTCCAAATTCCGCTCTCACATCCACTATTGTTCTTTCTTTCAGTGCTTTGGAGTAGGTCTAGATAAATGGCGATGACCCCGCGGGGAAGAAGATCCAGGTCCAGATCTCTCAGCTCGTCCTCAGGAGCCGCGACACCTCCAAACCCCCAGAATGCGAAGATTGGCTAGCACAGGCAGAATAGTTGGACAGGGATAGATTCCCGATCGACACGGCATTGCCTCAACAGATGGGGTTTGCAGGGTGCAGTTTGCCCGACCGTGACCTCATTCTACGAAAAAGCATGCTCAAAAGTGCATCCAACGGTGGCATTCCGCTGAGGTCACCTCGAGTTAGCCCTCCCACCACGAAAGGAAGGCAAACCCACGCAAACCCACAAGCCGATCGCGACCGACAAAAGATCGGAATTGACGAGGGCTCAGCGTGTGCATTGCCGGCAACGGAAGTTCCCCGCGCATTTAACCGGTCCCGAGGCACAAGACCGACGCTGACCCCGCAGTCGCTTTTCGTGTCTGGCATGCTCTGTCCCTGGAAACTCCCTGCTGCGATGGGATTGGAATCGTTGCTCGGTAGGTAATAGCAGCACTTTTATAGGAGGATGTGCACCTTCTTATTTCTGCGCTTAATTTATGCATTGATTACTGTCAGCGGGGAGCTCACTTCCAGCCTCCATCAGGGCCAGAGATGAATCCCGATCATTTTCCCCTTGCTCTCCACATTTTTTTTTTTTCCCCTTGGAACTTGTGTTCCTCCCGTTGATTTTGCCGTGGCAGTGGCTCGCCCGTTACACTGCTAGTGGGCAGTTAGGTAACTTGCTGAATCGCTCGGGGTTTCCCGGAGAATGTCCGAATCGTTTCTCGTCCATTTCTCCCCGTTCTCAATGCAGTAAACACAACCGCCGCCACAGCTCGCGAAAAATGAAAAGCGAGAAGCGAGGGGTGTTACAACCGCAAAGTTTTCATTATTCTCGCCTCGTCTCGTCTCATCTTCGTCGGCACGGCTAGACGCAGTGCCGACTGAGCGAACATAGCGCAGTGTGCTCTGCTCAGCCGGCGAATCACTTCGCTCTTAATACCCCGTATTAATCGATCTGCTAGTTGAATCCTGGTCGGAAGACGTAGGACGACCGTGCCTGGTCGCGGTACAAGCCAAGGACTTTCCGTCCGATAAGTCCAGACCTGGGGAGACGACTTGCCTGCCTGACAAGCAGCCGCCGAACTGAATGTGATTCCGGTAATTGATGCGAGGTCAGCTTTGGCCGAGTTCCTTCACCTCAGATGACCTGATGGAAATAATCTTCGGTGATGATTTGATTTCTATTTTTTGTGCCCTGCTTTTACATTCTTTGTATCACTCGATCTCTATCTCTTTTCTTTTTGCAGAGACCGAGACCGAGATGCCCCGAGGCGACTACAACGTTAGAAACACCCGCAGAAAGCATGTCCCGAGGTCCCGCCGCGTCTATCCGGGGAGGAGACTGGGATTCCCATACCCATCCATGTCCGTCGAAACCTGGGGCACCTCCGTACCCAAGGTCTCGGTCGCAAGGAACTAGGTTACCAGGCTGGCGATCAAGCTCGCCACGATAACCCCGCGTCATCACCAAGCTTGCAAGGGATTTGCACCGGCCAACACCTGCAGAGAGTCAAATAGCAAAGGCATTCCAATGCAATGCAATGCACTGGCGTCCTTCCCGTCCCAGCCGCGGAAGGACGAGAAAGTCCTCGGAACTCGATCCCCTCACTACTTTCAGTTAACCCCGGAATAACTGGCCTATAGGGAACGGCATAAATCAGAAGCAGGTGCAAATTGGCATGGGTCTGCTCGGCTATTCGAGACTTGTCCAATGATGGTCCTTTCACTGTTAGGTCTTCGTGTCAAAATTGTTTGTCAGAGGTATTGTCTAACTTAGGTCCCGAAAGGTCAGCGCGATGTTTCTTCAGGTTGAGGCTTGCGTTGTGATGCGGATGAAATGGTCTTGCACGTGCACGTGAACTATTAGATTCCCTGTATACAGGGTGTGATGAGAGAGGGAGTCGGGTTCGGTGTCAAGAGGCAAGGGTCTTTGGGAATCTGGAGGCGATGATAACTTTCCACTCTCGGTCGTTCTCATCACCCTGCACCAGCCATTACAGGCTAAAGATGCTACACACCCAGACCCCGAGTTATGCTGTCCTGCAGTGGGCAGTAGTAGTTGCCCACTTCGCAGGGGCATGCGTAGGCAGAAACCTATCGCTCGGATATAACTACCCCGACCACTCTCGAAGACCAAACCCCCAACCAAGCTTGGACGAAGAACGAAGCTTCGGTCATACATCGGAGAGTATGCGCCCAAGCTCCTCCGTTCTCCATGATTATTTCCGCTTTGCTCCAACTCGTTACGGAGTAGTAGTGAAGAAAGTTAGGTAGTAGTAGGATAGGATAACCTCGTGACGCACCACCAGCCCAGGCGAAAAATAACCCAACAGCCGAACCCTCGCCGGAATTCTCAAACAGGCATCCCAGCCATCCATCCATCGTCTGATCTGGTAAATTCCACGCCTAAGATCATGGAGTTACTGAACTAGGTTGCATTGAACCAAACCACTCCAAACTCAAGGGTTATTGTTGGCCGAGGATGTACGGAGTAAATGTAGGTGAGGATGTAGCAGCTTGGCCCATGCGTTACGAGTACTGCCATTATTGCCACACTGTCACTGTCTGTGCGGGCCATGGACCTCTTCTGGCTGGCGAGGTTTCCCCGGTCCCAACCTCTCTTCGGAAGCTGATTTGTGGAGAGTTACGGTGACCACATGGCCTGAGGCGCGGGCAGAAACCTAGATTTATAAAAAAAAAAAAGTTGGGACTTTTTACGCCGTCGGGGTCGGTCTACCCTACCCTTGGAACAAAGAGGCGACTACTACTCCTCCACGAGTCACGACTCCAAATTTCCGCACAGCGCCGTCCAGCTTGACTCGACTCGCGGGAGCAAAAATAAACGCGGCATTCCCTCCGTCCGGGTCCTGAATATTTACCCGATTAGCCATCAACCTCGACCGGCCCCAAGTGTCCACTCCTCCCACTGCCCAGTGTCCACACCCGTCGCCGACAGCTCCACTCGGGGAAACCGCCGACGGAAAATCTGCGGAGGTTGTTTTTTAACCAACTGCGGCTGCTGCTACAGAGCTGCACAACTGCGCAGACAAACGGGACGGCTGGATATTAGGCCGGTTCGTTGGAGTTCGAGATTATGGTGCTTGCGGGGTGACGCGCTACGGGGAAATTGGATGCTGCCGTCGGCTAATGACCTTGCTTGGAGGCGTTCCCGTCTGCTTAAAGGTCGCCGATATGCTGCGTTGCCGGTTAAGTGGAAGAAGACGGAGAAAGAGAGCGCAGTGAGAGCAAGAGAAATGGAGTAAATTAAATAGATAAATGTCTCAGTCTCATTTTACCAAGAAGCCAACATGCAAACAAAAAGAAAGAGAGGGAAGAGAAAGAATGGCTGATCCGTTAACCATAGAACCTGCACAGATTAGCCATGTTACTCCTAGAATGTAGATGTTCGTCTCGCATATTCAACTTACCAAGCAGCGAGTGCGATAATCAGGTACATCATCATCAAGAGAACGCCTTCGAGCCAGTGCGATTTTCCGTCGGCAATGAGATAGTTTACCTTTGATGGTTAACTGGCGCTCCCCCAAGGGGACCTAGAGGTAGATATGTAGCTTACCAAGAGAACTGCCACAAAGAGCAAAATCACCTGAAAGCCATCAAAGTCGAGTGTCTACTATTATTAGCAGGGGATCGAGTCTCGGTCCTTGACACGAAACGTACCATAGTATCCTTGCCTGTATCTTGTTAGCTTTAATAGTTCCTGAGGTAGGGGTCGACTTACCCATGATCCAACCAAGCACGACAACAAGCGGAAGCACCAGCAGCGCAATCTGCATGCTTGAGCCTACTGCAACGCCAATGGCCAAATCCATCTTATCCTTGATCGCCACAGTCACGGCAGTAGCGTGCTCGGCCGCATTACCGACAATCGGGAGCAGGATCAAACCAACGAAGGTTTTAGAGATGCCACTGCCCTCCTCCGTCAAAGAGTCTATCGAATCAACCTACTATAATCAGCCATATTCTTGAATTGGTCGCCAGAGTAGGAGTACCATGAACTCGGCACAGATCCCGACAAAGGCCGTGGAGATGCACAGAGTCAGTAGAGCGACGAAAACACTGAGTTGTGGCTCCTCAGCTTCATCATCTGGGTTCGAATTCTGCAAGGACACCTGATGGGAGCCAGCCATTGCGGCAGACATGTGGCCAATTTGTGCGATGCCGCGGCTGGTGTCGCCTTCTGATACTTTCTGACGTCTCTTTTCAGACTTTTGGCTGGGGGCGTTATAGATCTCGGTATGCGACTTGAGCTGGAAGAAGAGGTAGCAGCCGTAAACGACCAACATCATGATACTAGTGCCTAGGGAGGTAAGAAGATGGTCTTTGTATTTGGTGTTCAAACTGACCTCGTGAGAGTTGCGCAATCTTTGATGTATCCGCTGGGTTTGTCAGTAATGGATTCGTTCCTCAGGGTAGAATTCACCTACCGGTTGACCATGAGTCAAAGGCTGTCGGTATGATTAAACATCCAACAGAAAGAGCCAGAAGACTAGCTGCCGTCTGCGCTACCACGGGGTTGAAGTGTTGCTCGAGACGGTTGAGGCCACCGAAAAAGAAACACATGCCCAGCACGAGGAGAAGGTTGGACAGCATACTTCCAACCAGAGACGTTTGCACAATGAGTATTTCGTCATGGACCAAGGCAATAATAGACACAATCAGTTCAACGGCATTGCTAAAAACGAGTGTGAGCGCGGGCTAGCATGAAGGAAGGGAATGCCTACCCAAAGGATGCGTTCAACAACCCGCCAATTGTCTCCCCAGTCCTGTGCACTATTAGCACCCGCATATGTTGGTGATCCGCAATACCTACCGCAATGCGATTTCTTCTGTCGCATAGCTCAGCATCGCTGCTAATGGGCTACGTCTTGTTAGCCTCCTCTTTCAAGCGGGTTTATAAGCGTACATAATAGCGATAAAGTTGACCACGAAAACGGCGACCGGGTCGACATCAACATAGTTTAATGCAACTGAGCCAATTAGCAAATGCTAAGTTTTGTGTCCATTGCAACGTACTTCCAACCGGGGCGGCGAGAAGCAGGACATTGATCCACGAGTTCAGGATAGTGGCCTTGAACTGTCCTACAGCAGTAAACTTTTGTTTGTCAACGGGGGCATCTTCCGCCGATGTTTCAGTATCTCCATTCTCAGAACGATTTCCAAGTCCTAAAAGTCCCTTTCTCTTTCTAGGCTTTCCGATAGAATCGCTTTCAGACCGGCTATGGTTTGAAATGTTGATTGGTTCATTGCTGCGCATCGAGGGTTCCGGCTCGTCTTTCTCCAGGCTACTTTCACGCGGGACCGTATCAGTTGTCGTGGGTCGCGTGGGAAAAGTGTCTGCATGGGTCGGTCCCTCCAAACCCTCTCTCATCTCCCTGTTGCGCTGTATCTGTTCCGAAGGGGCGACGGCGCCAGCAGTGGCAAATGGCGTTAATCGGTTCTCAAGCTGGATAGAGCTCGTCCGTTGTGGGCGTCTGCGAAATTTCTTGAACGGATTGTGGATTGTTGGCTCGCCTTCCTGGTCGTACCATGCGGATTTCCGTGCTTGACTTTTGTATTTATCTGGTGTGCTAATCAGAAAACAACACATCCAAGGTCTACGGAGAAAATATTACTCACGCATTTTGCTGGATCGGTTGGTATCTCTTCCCTCTAGTTCAAGACTACAACTGTTCTGATGTCAGGTCCAGCTGGGTTGATAAAGAGAATATAAATAAGTATAACCACTCATGGAATAAAGGGCTGAGCCACAGCGGTGATACAGCCGTACCATGATGGCACAGCCTTTGGGCAGAAGTCCAAAACAAGTGAACGAATAAGATGTGAGAATATGCTTACTTGACTGGACCCTTGAAGAACTGTGGCTGAAAGGCTTAGCCTGGGATAACTCTGGTAATGTTGCAGCCTAGAGTTCGTTGCCCTCAAAAGGAAAGATGAGGCTGGAGAGGTGCAACTGGCAAGAAAGATAAATCTGAAAAGGGGCTACCTATGTAGGACTACTAGTAGGGGGCTCCCGTCGGTGTGGGACACGTTTTCTGAAAAGCGTCCCCAGGAAACAGACGAAGAAAACCTTAAGTGACTGAAGAACGAAGAAAAGCCAAGCCAAAATTCGTCATTCTGAAAATTCCCTGACCTCAAGTATCGAGTCTGGAATTCAAGAATGTTTTGCTGATCAGTCTCATGCAGAAGCACTCTTGATCGCCGCTAAGACTTCATGGCAAAGCTTTACCCAATTCTTGGCAAGCCGTGACAAGAAATTCTGAAGAATCTTGGGTTAAAGGCGGTTGCACCTTAGCAGGGGATACAAATTCTTTCCTTTGACTGGCCCTGCTCAGCAACCCAATTTCAAGCGGTCGCCAGCTGGAGTTTTTCTATTGGTTATATATGAGTGTGGCCATGCAGTGCCGTAAAAGTGATGTCACGAGCCATGGATTAAAATCGCAGGAGCCCAACTGACACGGAGGTTCAAGGGATTCTTTGGCATGGATATTAATCAAAATGAGGTGGATTATGATCCTGATTGACCGAAGCAGTCGCAGTCAAAAAAATATTTCGTTTTGTTGATAACAGGGGCACCTGGGGCCTCGTGGTCGCGCGAACAATGGATTTTGGAACCTTGGAACCTGTGAGTGGACTCTTCAGGTGGTGTCCTTCAATCTGACTTGGAGGGCCCCTTCACAGGCTTCCAGGTTTAGGCCCCGAGACAGTCTCGCTTCAGCAGGAACGGCGCTTGGCTCGATAACATATGGTTGCCAATCTATTAAGTTTCTAAATCTTGCGATGGAAATTCAGTACGGGAATCTCAACACACCCACAAGCATTATTGGCAGAATATAAGACTAAACCAAGTCCTGGGCGCAGGTAAGAAACACGTATCTTGATTGTATTTACCGTATTTATAGTAATCGGTAACAGGGGCTTGACCCTCGAACCAATGAGCACTTGAGATTGGGGCGTACTAGTTTCAGAAGCCCGAGTATTCTTAGCACTGACGTCGCGGAACATCCGGCCATACTCCTTTTTCTTTCTGCCTGTCGCTCTTGGCTATGTCTTGGAAGTCCTGGACAACACAGGATATGTGTAATGATGTTATATGATGTCTATGCAGATGAAAAAATCTACCTGCGGTGAGCATACAAGCAGATCCGAGCAGGAAACAGCCCCGTAGACCCTACATAAGGGACTGGACCCTGAGGGACTCCAGGGACTCGTCACCTCCAGGGACTACTACGATCGAGGGTTTTCTCAAGGTCGGCTTAGTATCCAGTCCGAGTCAGAACTTGGTACGGAGTAAGGCCCCTGTATTACGAACCTCTTTCCACAGTCGCCTCTGCCGACGGTTCCATATCTTCAAGGAACCTCCTTTCCTCTAACCTTCACCTTTCTTTCTTCTCCTCTTAGTTCCTGCCTCTTGATTATTTCTTGTCCATCTTCTTCCCCTCCATCAGACGGTTACGTGCGCGTGCCGTCAGTCATTCGTTGACCTTATAATTATTTAAACCCACCTTCTCCAGCTTCTTTGGGGAGAAGTCACCATCCTTTGAGATCTTCGTGATCAACAACCGCTGATTTTCAGATCATCATTCTTGACCCTCGTTCTTAGTACCTCTTGATCCACCATGAAGTTTTCCTCCGCCCTCGCCGGCGCGACTCTTCTTGCGAGCAGCGCCCTGGCGGCCGACCTGCCCGCCATTACTACAAAGGTGGGACGCACGGTCGCATGAATCTCTGCCGTTCTCTAACCGTCGCGTAGGGCAACAAATTCTTCTACTCCAACAATGGTACCGAGTTCTTTATTCGTGGCGTTGCCTACCAGCAGGAGTACAGCACCAATGGCACCACCGCGGAGAACGAGCACTACACCGACCCTCTGGCCGATGACTCCAACTGCGAGCGTGATATTCCCTACCTGAAGGAGCTTCGCACGAACGTCATCCGAACTTATGCGGTGAACCCTGATAAGAGCCACGACCGCTGCATGGGCCTATTGGCGGACGCTGGTATTTACCTCATCACCGATCTGTCATCCCCCGCCGAGTCCATCAACCGGGCCGACCCTGAGTGGAATATCGATCTGTACAACCGCTACACTAGCGTTGTGGATGCCTTTGCCAACTACACCAACGTTATCGGCTTCTTTGCGGGTAATGAGGTCGCCAACAACAACACTAACACCGACTCGATTGCGTTCGTTAAGGCTGCCGTTCGTGATATGAAGGCCTACATCAGGAAGAACCACCGTGAAACCCTTGTTGTTGGATATGCCACTGATGACAACGCTGAACTCCGTGAGGACATGAAGGACTACCTGATTTGCGGTGACGAGGAGAGCCGCATTGACATGTTCGGCTACAACATTTATGAGTGGTGTGGTGAATCGTCTTTCGAGAAGTCTGGATACAAGGACCGTACCGAGGAATTCAGCGATTATCCTGTTCCCGCTTTCTTCTCTGAATATGGTTGCATTGAGCCTCGCCCTCGCACATTCTCTGACGTTCCCGTCCTGTTTGGCCCCAAGATGAACGATGTCTGGAGCGGTGGTATCGTCTACATGTACTTCCAGGAGGCCAACGACTACGGTCTTGTCGAAATCAACAACAACAAGGTAGAGACTCAGGATGATTTCTCCTACTTGTCATCGCAGATGCAAAAGGTCACTGCCACCGGTGTCAACAGCAATACCTACACCCCAACCAACACTGCGACCCCGACCTGCCCGGCCGTCAACAAGGCATGGGAGGCCAACGAGGACCTTCCTCCTTCTCCTAACGCCCAGCTCTGCTCCTGCATGGAGAGCACCCTGACCTGCAAGGTGAAGGACTCCGTCGACGCTGAGGATTACGGTGAGATCTTTGACTACATTTGCGGTCTTAATGGAGGCGCGTACTGCGCCGGCCAAAAGGCGGATGCGTACAACGGCACCTACGGAGCCTACAGCGTCTGCACCGCCAAGCAGAAGCTTTCCTTCGTCATGTCCCAGTACTACAAGGGACAGGACAATGACGCCCAGGCCTGCGACTTTGACAGCCGAGCTGAGGTCGTCCAGGCCTCTAGCACCAAGGACAGCTGCACCAGCCTGCTTGACCAGGCCGGTGAGAGCGGTACTGGCAACGTCACCACACCCGAGGGTGGCGTTGGAGGCAATCCTAACTCTAACTCTAACTCTTCTTCGTCCAGCGAGACCTCCGAGGGTGCTGCCGGTATTGCTGCCACCCCCATGGCTGTGTACGTTGGCAAGTGGCAGCTGGGTGCCTACATCATGGCCAGTGTAGTTGCCGGTGTTGGTATGCTTGTGCTGTAGATGGAGAAGAGGATTCAGTGGTGATTTGATCATGTCATTTTGCGTTTCCTGTATTGATTTGAACTTTATTTTCGTACATAGTACATAAACATGATTTTTTTTTTAGATTTCCCAAAGTTCCTATCCGTTGATCTTGGGTGGCTAGGGGTTCCGGCCTGGCATACCGAGCCGTAGTGTCTTGCGTAGTCTTAGGCTCGGATATGTCAATCACTTTAATGCAGTACGCAAGCCTGTTTCAAGAGATTAACCTAAAAAATCGCATGGTATCGGTCTCTGCAGCATCTTCAATGAGTGTCTGGAGCTCTTTGTACTTCGGTCATCTACTTGTCCTGCTCGAGCTCGTCGTTGAAGCCGAAGCCGAAGCCATCGAAATCTAGTTCGGCGATGCAATATTTGACCGAAGACGGAAAAGAATCCGCTATCTTTGATAAAATCCATGCCTAATCGATATAAAACAAAGAAAATCACCAAGGAATAGTTCTCTTCTCCCATTCCAATTCGTCTTCCAATAACCTCAGCAACCATGGTGCCCGACCCTGAAAAATCCCTTCCTCCTACGGGGACAACCACCGGGACAACAACTCCTAACTCACTCCAAAAACCTTCCTCACCCCCGACACAACCTCAATCATCCGGCTATACTCTCCCAAAATGGCGCAAATCTATAATTCTCTTCACCGTAAGCTGGATGACCCTTGCCGTCACATTTTCTAGCACATCACTCCTCCCCGCAACACCCGAAATCGCGTCGGAATTCCACACGACCCCGGAGATCTTGAACATCATGAATGCCGGCGTGCTTCTGGCCATGGGATTCTCGACGCTGATTTGGGGCCCACTGCGCATGTTGTTGGGTAGACGACTTAGCTATAACATTGCCGTCGGCGTGCTGGTTGTTTGTTCAGTCGGTACCGGGGCCGCGCAGAATATGGCCATGTTCACAGCGTTTCGCGTGCTAGGGGGGTTGACGGGAACAAGCTTTATGGTTATGGGGCAGACGGTGCTGGTGGACATTTTTGAGCCAGTAGGACTTCTTGCCCGTAAAGTTCGAGCGGGTTGAGCTAATCCATGTGTATAGGTTGTGAGAGGGACAGCAGTGGGATTCTTCATGCTGGGTAGTGTAGCCGGGCCTGCTATTGGTATTTTTCTATTTCCTTCGATCTCTTTGTGTATGTAATATTGAAGTGACATGCTCATGCTGAGTGCAGGTCCCTGCATTGGTGGCGTAATTGTCACCTTCGCCAGCTGGCGCAACATCTACTGGCTTCAAACCGCCATGGCCGGGCTCGGCCTGATCCTCTCACTCGCCTTTGTGCCAGAGATCGAAGAAGAAGTCGACCCCAATGCTGAAGCCAAAGAGAAGAAAAAGAAGAAGATTACGCTGCGCTTTATTCTTCAGGTCTTCAACCCACTTCCTGTTTTCAAGCTCTGGCTCTATCCGAATATATTCTTTTCTGTACGTCGGCTTCCTCACCACACCATGAACCGATCATTGCCATCCAAATACTAATGCGAAGTATAGTTCCTTACCTGCGGCCTCCTCTCAACCTTCCTTTACGCCCTCCTCTCCAGCGCGCGCACGATCTTCAACCCGCGATTCAACCTAACCTCTGCCCTGGTCTCCGGCCTCTTCTACCTCGCCCCCGGATGCGGTTTCCTAATCGGGTCTGTGCTCGGCGGGTGTCTTGCAGACATGACAGTCCGATGGTACCTCAAGACGCGCGGATTCCGCCTCCCCCAGGACAGACTGAACTCCGGGCTCGTCATGCTATTTCTTGTACTGCCGGGGGCGACACTGGTGTATGCGTGGTCACTCGATCAAGAGGTCGGTGGGATGGCCTTGCCAATTGTGGCTGGGTTTGTGGCGGGGGTTGGATTGATGGGGAGTTTTAATGGATTGAATACCTATGCAGCTGGTAAGTGTTGTATTGCGTTTTTTTTTTTACCCTACTCTGGTGGGTTGTTGGTGTATGAGGTATGTGTGTCCTAATGTGATTATAGAAGTTCTTCCCTCTCGCCGAAGCGAGGTGATTAGTGGGAAATATATCATCCAGTATATCTTTTCCGCTGGTGCAAGTGCGCTGGTTGTACCCGTCATCGACAAAATCGGCGTTGGGTGGACATTTACGATTTGTACGTTGGCTTCTATCTCTCTTTCCCTTTCTTGTTGGCCCTCACACTTCCTCATTTGTTTTTGCGTTGTTTGAAAGCAAAGTCAAATTGCCATGTGAATCACGAACTAATAGACACGATAAAACAGCTGCATTTATGACGCTTACTGGAGCTGTACTCGTTGTGCTTATTGCGCGATGGGGGATTGAAATGCAACGATGGGTGGAGAGGAAGGTTTCGCTTGAAAGGAGCCAATTTTAATGAGCTCACCTAAAAAAACTGCATGGGGTCTGCATTGCATTGGATAGTTGTAAATGTTTTTTGGTCTTCGTTTGATTGATACCCCAATAGATACCTTAAAGACATCACACATACATAATATTGGAGCAGAGATATATAGATAAATATAGACAAATCCTTTGATATTAAATCAAGGATAATTCTGGTTGGATATCAAGAAAACTCAGGCCCTGAGTACAAATTCTCAGAATCATTCATAAATGCCTCAACGGGATGCAAAAGCCCTAGATCGAGATCCGACTGTGCGAGAAAGTCCTGCATCGTCGGCTCCATAAAAGCCATCGCGGTCGTGAAGCCGCCTCCTAGCTCTCGCGCGACAAGGGGGTCTTCCTGTCCCTGTATATAACCTGTGTTGGGGCCCGAGGTTGGGCCTGGCTGCGTGTACACAAAATCGGGAACAGGGGTTAAAAGTGGTCTGGATGCTGTGTCTGTTTGTGCGGTGGCTGTGGTGGAGGGTGCCAAAGGTGCAGATGTGAATGTGACATCTGAACCCGTTGTTGTCGCTGACGGTTGCTGTCTGCGAGGGTTATCAGGCTGCCGCTCAGCGCGGTACCGATCAAGACAGTCCTTGACCTGCACAAGATTATGATAAAACTCCGAGGCGGCTAGGTTGCCGTTCTCGCTCATAGATGATAGCACTTCAAGGCCTGTTTCAAAGGCTCCTAGGTCCGCGGGACTACCGATGGGGACGAAGCTAGACATTGCGAGGACAAGACACGAAGAAAAAAGGTAGTGGGCGTGAAAATAGCCAAAGACTGGTAGGGAGCCATTGATCCACTTTGTCAGGATGAGGGAGTGCGAATGACGGGCCGCGTGTATACAGGCCTCTCCTAACGTTAAAACGGGTTGCGAGATGTTTCCTCTTGAGGTTATGTCCGCGTCCTCGCGAGCATCGTTGAGTTTGAGGAGATGGAGGAGAGTTGGGCGTGTGGTGAGGATAACGCACTAGTCGAGTAAGTGCTGTACTAGTGTGATCAAAAGAAAGAGCCTACCTGATTAAATGCAAGGTGTATCGATGTAATGTGCGTGCGGTTCATCTCCGGCTCATCAACGTTGAGCCGAAGATGCTCAGGAAGTGTATCTACCCAGTTTTTCAACGCCTTTAGCAGCTTTTGCACTCGTTGTAAAAAGGTCTCTGTGTATTTGCGTCGGCTATATACTTGTGCCGTTGTGTCACCCACTATACGAGCAAGATTTATGTTGGCCTGGATATATTCCGCGTCCGAAAACTGCTCCTCGTAGAGGGGTGTCGGCGAAATTATGGAGGGCATATCAAGGTGGATATCATCATCCAGAATCTGTGACGGCAGACCCATTTTCGATGCCCACATGCGGTCGAAGATGTAGATTGTCCACCATATACGCACTCGGTGCTGACGCTCAATTGGGTCGATGCATTGAGATTCGGGAATGTTGTGGTTCAGCCCTATGCACAAGCCCAGCCGCATAGCACTCCCGATCAATACGTACGCCGAGTGTCGTCGATTCAAGTAGTAAGAGAACAGAGACTACCCTATTAGCACAGCACTTCCACGACAGCAGGAACTTACCAGCAGTAAGAGTGTTTCTAGATGCGTAATGCTAGTCCTCTCAGGTAGCACCTGCACCAAGCTCAAAGAACGGGCAAAGTACGAGGTGCCTGGAACTCTAGACCCAGAAGACGGTTCACTCCGCATTGAGGACGCCTCTCCAAACGCAAACAGAGCAAAGAACTTGCATTGGTTAACGGTACATTCGAAATCTTCGGTCCTGTATACCTCCTCCAACTTCTCCATCGTCGACTTACGCAGGAGAACATGGTATATACAACTGATCTGCCGGAGAGCAATCTTGACTAGTAGTCGTGCCTGTTGAAGACTCGGCCATAAAATCTTACCTGTGTTGGCAGCTGCTATATTTTCTTCTTTCACATACTGGGTGCGGCGAATATGGACCGTAGTAGTGCTACTTCCCGTCAGAAATTGACGAAAGCGAGTGGCAAACGCGGTACATGCTGCCTCGCCGACAAATATGGGCGGTGCTGAAGGGTCATAGGCATGAAACCATGCACGATCACCGATCAAAGGATTTCTGATACTGGTATTGCCCTCGTCCGGCGTTCCTTCAGCCGGCTGCGACAGTTCGGGATCGGTGCTTCTCTCGCCCTGATCTGCTTCGGGGGTGTTGGCTGAGGAGCCCGATTGCTCCTTTAGGCGTCGGTTCTCGGCTAAGATCTGCTCCAAATAACTGCATCATTTAATCAGAATCTAGACCTTGTCATAAAAATGATTAAATCCTACCTTTCGCTCACTTTGACCTGACGGTCCCGTGCGGGATATCGACACTCAGCAGCACAACCGACGACCCGGCATTTGGCACAAGGCTGTCCGCCGGAGCATTTAATCTTGTGAGAATGACATCGCTCGCAACTATAAATTAGTAAATATTATCTCTATGCTGGGAAGGAGAAAAACCAGTTTGGACGTACGCGATTATCTTCCTCCGCTTCAAGCCTTCACCGACCGAGTCGGATGTTCTGGTATGCTTTCTGCGATTCATGACCCATACTGAGTCATGCAGTCTCGGAGAATAAGCAATGTGATACTCGGACCGATCTCGTTGGGCACCTTTGAGAGTGCGAAGTTCGGTGAAAATGCCGTCATGACACCGACATTTTCGGCGTTGCGTCTCGTCGCCGAGACCCATAGATCTTTCCCGATTAGGACTAGTTATCCTCGTATCTCTCGGAAAGTTGAAGTAGACAGTTCCAAGGCTGCAAGCTACTGCATAGTTAGAGACTCAATGCGCTTTGCGTAAAATGCTAGCCAGTTCTAGGATTCATTGGAGAACTGAGTCCGGGTGTGTCTACACCTGATGTATATTCACTATGTCTTGAGTATTGTTGGCTGCACTAAAAATCGTTGAACCTTTAATGGTCAACACCTCTCGATCTATAAGAGAGGAAAGGGTACTTAGAGGCGGGGGCTAGAGACTTCGATTTGTTGAACGTATCTTAGAAAAGGCCGTTTTCCTTCGGACTCAAGGAGTACATATAAAAGAATAAAGTACTCGAGGGAGGCATCGCATCGTCCTCAACATATTGCCATCTTACTCTTCCCCGCCGGGCTCGTGATAACTCAGGTGTCTTGCCAACGACAATGCACATTTGAGACGAGGGGCTTCAGTGTCCGGGATTTTCAACAATAAGGTTGTTAGCCTTGTTATTAATAGAAGAAGGTAGGCAGCAAGCCACTTGTTGGCTCGTGAATCTGGGGATTGTCTCTGAGTCAAAGAAGTATCTCAAGTCCTTCTCGCATGTGAGCTCGTACGCTATTTTAAATGAACGTCATACCGCGTGTTGCTTGACGTATTAGTGTTAGAACCTATTATCGTCGCGCAACTTGTTTCCTTGCCTTGAGTTGCCTGCCAGGAAGCTAGACTGGAGGTGGTATAGGCCGGCCATACCAAATGCTCAAGATCATAGGGGAAATCAGCACGCGAGACCCAGCAAGGAAAGTGGGAGGCGTAAATCTTATCCCGTGAACAAATCTCGAGGCATATAAATAGGGTCCCAGCGATCTATCGAGGTACTAATTTGACAGGCGGATGCTGTAAAGGCCTGATGTTTTGTCTGAGAACCTTAGCCTTAGTGTCGACCGGGATGGCGTTGTCGACTAGCCTCCGTACGTACAATTGCAGCTCTGGGAGATCGAATCTTGCCTCCGACGTCATCCCCTTTTTCGGAACCTTTTTCCATACCAATTGTTGTCTCACACTCGGGTGTATGCCTGCTCGTTTCCGTTCTGGATTCTGACTTCGCTCTTGTCCCGGCACTTCTTGAATTGTTATCTTGCTTCCACGAGGCGCATTTGGTGTTGCCTACTTTGGATGGCCTAGATCTCCGTCATGCCATATTCTTCTTATGAGTCCCCCAGTCGCCATATGAGATAAGTACGCGTGAGATCGTACTCCTGAAAATTTTAGGTTGGATTTCCGGCCCGTGAATCCCCCTTGGTGGCTAATTCCTATTTATTTCCAGCTATCAAAACATCGCCAGTTGGCCCGGCCTCAACTTCGAGCGGTCGCTAATGCGGCAAACTTTGCTAGGCATCAATGGTTTAGTTCCGCAATGCCAGTCAGCTCAGATTGTTGAGGGTACACCCGCAGTCGTTGTGTGGAGGGGCACCAAAGAAATATGGCGGCAAGACCGGCATGGAGAACTTGAACGATTCGAATCCAACGCGCACAGCGCCTCTTGAAATCATCCAATGACCTTGAGGGAGCCTCCCTACTCCTGGCAAAATAATTGCACCATGTTACTGCGAACTACATGCGCTTTGTGGACCCCACCACGTTTGTCGATCAACGATCGCTTGGCGGATGAAGCATAATTCGATGAAAGAAAAGGTTAGGTAAGGATCAATGCCACGCGGGCCCGCTGGATTGCACAGGGGCACAGGCACCGGTGCGCTTTCCGAAGGAAGCATCACAGCGTGCCATATCTCTTCGCAAGTAAAAACAGAACTGAGCCACATCTCATTTATGATCGTCAAATTGGATTCAATGGCCGGCGATGCCATCAGCAGAGGAAGAAGACGCATGCTGAAAGTCGCCTGTCGAAATACCGTGCCAGAGCCTGAAGATAGTCCTCTCAATTGTCAACATCCCCGACGTACCCCGGTAGTCGAATGCGAATTGACATGAAATCTGTCCGCCATTAGCCGCTATTGTTCAAGTTCAGTGTCACGTCAATTTGGCTGCTCACCATCGCGTTGACCAACCTTGGGCTCTTCCACGGTGCAAGGGAGGAGTGTTGAGGAAATTTATAAGCCCTGAAGTACGGAAGATCTGGTTTCAGTTGGCTTGTAATTCAACAAAAAAAAACTCCCTGCCTGCCCATGGGTGCTCTCGTGCTTGCTATAAAGCAACAATTGGCATTGACCCGCTTCAAGTTCCCATTGCGGTAACCTCGAAACCGGCATCAATTTCCGACCTACCACAGCCCTGCAATTCTAGACCAGTGAACAAACTGGTTAAAGCTGCTTTGGGACCGTGTCCCTGTTCGTGCCTGACACTCTGACCACATCCCGCACTCTCAGACTGACATTTTAGTGCTTTTTTTGCTCACAGTCGCAGCTGGGCGAAAGGGTGCCTCTAGCATCCGTCGCCTCTCGATAATGAGTGATACGAACTACCCTTCTCCTTTTCCCTTCACATCCTACACTCCTTCGTCCGAAGTCCCAGAAAATGAACCTGTTTATGGGTGGGTAGCGCCTGCCTTCCCGCAGCCTTCGTTTCAGCCGCAAGCACCAACATCCGAGACCGTAACCAACACAGAAATCGCCGCGAACGCTTCCACCACCACACCTCAAGAGCGTCCCCTGAATAGTAAAGTCGCAATCCCTCGATCAGTCAGTGCAAACATGGTACCAAATCGTGGCCGCGTTAGCCGCGCATGTGAGAATTGTCGGGACCAAAAAGTGAAATGTAGCGGGCAACGGCCAACATGTCAGCGATGTCAGGAGTCGGGGATACAATGTTCGTATGGCGACCGGAAACGGGAGAAGATGGCGAGGTGCGTGAGTTGGCTAGGGACCACCGTACGATATTTAGGCGGGAGTTTGACGGTGTGATCTAGGCGACTCAGCGATCTCTCAGCACGCGTTCAAACGTTCGAGACTCTGTTGCAAAACATTTATCCAAACCTGGACTCTCTGTCAGCCCAGTATGTTGAACAGATTTTGAGCGATGTAAGCGCCGTCCCTTCGAAACCGATTGCAGATGCACCTATTCCTGTCCCGATATCAGCTCTGTACTCAACGAGTCTCTCATAGCAACAATCCGATAACGATGCAACATCAAGCCGCTTTCCCTCCGAATTCCCTTCGCCTCTATTCAACACCGATCCCGGTTCCCCAATAGGTTCAATCGACTTCACCAATGAAGACTTTAACCGTGATGAAAGGATACAAGCTACGGGGTTTGTCGGGGAACATTCAGAGATAGCGTGGATAGGTAGGTTGAAGAGGATCCTTCGGCACTTCCACCATGACCCGATGGAAAAAGGTGTAGATCGCGGTGCTATCTCCGCAGCAAATTACTTCCTAGATGACCTGGAAGTGGATGTTATGGATAACGTCGAATTGTCTCATCGCCCGCCTCCTACGGTTGCGGACAGGCTAGTCGACAGTTACTTCCGGGTCGTACATCCGTATTTTCCTATTGTCGGCAAGTTCACCTTCTTGGGTCAGTACAAATCATATTACTCCTCCTCGTCTGTCCGACCTGGGAAGCGATGGCTAGCTGTGCTCAATATGGTATTCGCAATTGCTACAAAATATGTCCATGACTCAACACAGGGCACAGAATTCAACGCAGATGAGCACATGGCATACTTCTCCCGAGCCTGGAAGCTCAGCATGGGTGACGTTGCTCTCTTAGATCACCCAAACCTTCAGCAGGTACAGGTTGAAGGTTTAAGCGCGTTCTATCTTCTGACAGTGGGTCAAGCAAATAGGTATATTTTCCTAGTCCATCGACAGCTATAAGAAGCTAATACATTTACAGATCTTGGAGGCTTTCTGGAATGTCGATACAGTCAGCCGTTACCATGGGATTGAATCTCAGAAACGAGAGCAATATCATTCTGTCTAACTCGAGAGAAACTCGTTATAGAGTTTGGTGGTCCTTGTATATACTACATGTGCTGCTCTGCGTAATGACTGGGCGTCTTCCTAGCAGCACGGAAGATTCCTGTACCACCCCTCTTCCGGTACCGTTCGTTGAAGAGGATTTTTCGCGCCACGAGGTGGAACAGCTGATTGAGGATCATGAGGCTCGGTCCTTTTTCATGGAGAATTTGGTCTCGCGTTCATCCGCACAGTCGATAGAGAGCTTTCTACCACCTGAGTCTTCTAGGTTGCAGTCACCGGCACCTAGTAAACACAGCGATCAAGTTGCGTCCTCTGCTGCCAAAATTCTGACTCCAAACATTTCACTTCACTTCCTGTACTTCGTTGAACTGGGGTTGATCATGCGAAGAACTATCGATGCATTATACGCCCCCGGGGCCGGGCGAAAATCGTGGCGCTCTATCGAAATGGTTATCTCTGCCCTGAACGGTAGAACGGATAGCTGGCTTTCCAAGCTCCCAGCGGAACTTCATTTCACCCAAGGCGCACCAGCATGCGAAAAGGAAAGACTTAGTCTTGCCTTTTCATTCTACAGCACAAGAATGCTTATTACCCAGCCTTGCCTTAGTCGTCTCCTTCGGCAAGCTTCATGGGGTAGTCAAGTGGAGACATTCTGCACTACAATGGCCGTCACATGCGATGAACTTGCGACTCAGATGTTGGAACTGCTACCGAGCACACCCAATCTCTCTTGGGTTTACCAGCTTTCACCTTGGTGGAGCCTTGTGCATTATATAATGCAGGCCACCACTGTCCTCTTGATAAGCCTTCTTATCAAACAAAAGGCGAATGCTATCCAACATCCTAAAACCATTGAAAGCGTTTCCAAGGCGGCCGACTGGCTCTCCTGTTTGGCAACAAAGGATCAGTTGGCGCAGCGGGCGTGGACGGTGTGCCAGGATTTATTTTCACACTCTGATGTCAGGGCAGCAATGAACTCCCGGAATCAAGGCTGACATTTCACTAAGGTCCGAGGCTTGTTCCTCTGGTGGTTCCTACCTCCAACTCATGTAACTTTCTCTATGCCAACCAAGTCCACGCACATGAAAAAGGATTGGTGGAGTTGAATTTCATCTAAAACTTGTCAGTTATCATCCACCCGCCCGTGTATCAGACTCCCAGAAAATTAGCACACAGTGCTCTAAATGATTATATAGGTTTATAACCGTCCCACCGATGCACTGAGCCAGCGGCGCATGTGCTGTGCCCTCGCTCTAAGCATAGGCAGTAAACCTTACTCAAATAGCTGGCGGGGCGCGAACGGCATCAGACTACACACCTGGCGGCTGCTTACATTTCAGTTGACATTTCCCAGGGACTGGCAACTGAAAAGCATGGCAATCTGCACTGAGAACCTAGATGGTTCCCTATTGACAGATCTGCCTAGACCTTACTGCTTGCCTGTGAATCAAAGCTAATTAAAGCTTGAGTATTTCTACTCTTGTCATAAAATAAACGAGACCTAAAAGTGGGTCAAGAGCGACTGGCAAGTTCCATTATTATTCGCTGGCATTCACTTCCGGAGGACTCCCCCTAACTTGAGTGCTCAAGTCCCAAGATGGCAGCGCATTCCTCGGTCGACCAAGAGTGGGCACCAAGACCTCCTGGTCTCAATCAGATCCCAAGCAAAAGCATCCATAATCGGTAGATGACTCCACATCGAACAATTCCTTGGTCTTCCCGGCCGGCGTCGAGGATCCTTTCTTCTATGACAGTCATCTCACAGGGGCCTTGCGCAAGCGAAGTTACCCCGCCCAACTAAGGATGAGCGCGAAAGCACCATAGCCTGAGGTGAATTGGATTTTCTAGTTTGATCATGCCAAACATCCGCTATTGCGGCACCATTATTGAAACATGATCGGCATCTTCCTGTGACACGGATTATCCTGATAATGCAGAATAAGGGCGAAAAATGCGGAGAAGGTTAAATGGCGTATTTCTGGGAGACACTGAGGCAACCAGTCGCCTTTAAGAATCGGGTCCTTCGGAACTTTGACGGATCTCTCTGAGAGTTTTCTCGAAGATTTCAGCTTCGTTCAAAAAACGGGTGGAATACCCCCACTAGTATCTTGCGGATAGATTACTAAGGCGACAGATGCCCTTTTAGACAAGGCTAGGTGGCCATTGACCAGATAAACCGGTTGGTTTCAAGCTATACGTAGGTTGAGATGGACAATTCTTCTTCCTTTGGACGAGGTTCACAAGGATCATACCATAGCGCTGGATCCCCAATCCCGGACTTTGTGGGAATAGTATAGCAATAGTGCACATTTTCGAGATTGAAACCATTGACATTCATGATAGGTGACTTTGCTTATGCCCTGTTATTCATAGTGTTGACAAAATTAGGATATTATGAGGATCACTTCTCGTCAGTAGAAGCTAGGGCAGACTGGTTTTAATATGAACAAGTCTTCCATTGATTATGCATAGTACACAGTTAAAGGTCGCTAGAGCTAGTACATGAACAACGTCTTTGAAATATCTGACATGGTTGGCCCTCGTAATACTCCACAAAACATAAACTTGAAGCCATCGCGGCGCAGGATCTATGTTCCAACCAATCATCAAACATTCCTGTTGGTATCACGTGGTTATTCCCTGCCTCAGGTCTCTGGAACCACGTGACTGCTATCGATATCGACCGTTCACGATAAGAGCAGCGAGGAGACCTCAAAATGTTCCAATGGTCAGCATTGGATCGAATCCCTGTGCGACCGCCAAAGTTCGATAACAATGCAACGTTGATGGAAGCTGAAGCATGTCTATGCGGGGCCCCATGAGACGCTCGCACCTCAGACAGGTCAGCGCAGCGAGTTTGGACACCGTCTCCACCTCCACCCGCTCCATCGACACATCGCAGCATGAGGCGACCCTTAGCGACAACCCGTCAAGCTCAGACGGGGGCAGGACATTTGGTCTGTCCTCGACAGGTCTGAGCCGGCGGCAATGCTCGCTCTGGGTACATAATGATGTTTTCTCAAAAGAAGAGATCCTGTTCAATCAAGCCGCTTTTACCGATATGGGCGTGCGCGACGGCGATGTCATTGAGATCTTGTCGGCGCGGTCTCTTGGAGATGCGGCCAAGCCGGAACATGGCTCGAGATCACTCCACGATGACCACGTGGAGTCTAGCGTTTCTGGGTTGAAATCGCGATCCAATGCGATGTCCAAGTTCAAGACGCCGCTACAGACGCGATGCCTGTTTGTCGCGAAGCCGCTTTCAACCGAGCTCAAGACGCGACATCCGAAGTTGGAGCTGTCAGTGACCAGTAGCGTCGCTAATATCTTTGGTTTCAATAATCGGTCGACTGTCTATATCTCTGTTGTCGATCCGGCGCAGTGTTCCGCGTCCCATGTTGATATCTCGTTCCGCGACCAGTTTCTGGTCCGTTCGGATATGTGGCGCTTGGTTATGTCGGAATTGGCTGGGAAGATTATCTACAAGGGGCAAAAGATTACGTTCATGGGGCATATTAAGGCTACTGTGAAGAATATCTTTATTCGAGGCAAGAAGGTTCTCTCGGGATTTTTTTCGCCACAGACGATTCCCGTTTTCCGGAGCGAGGCGGCAAAGTATGTCTTATTTATACAGATGTCGAGGGAGATGTGGGATTTTGACTCGGAGGGGACAGGAGATATCCTCTTCAGTAGGGTTATCAACGGGTTCTTGCCTGAGCTCTTCAAGCGCTGGGCCAGTGCAGACGCGAGACACCTCGTTACAATTGTACTATTCACGCGAGTCGAATACGATGCATCTGCTCCGGGACTTCCGTCTGTGCTTAGCTCGGAGAATCTGAAGAATGCGCTCAGCCCCAATCATGCTCCTACTCGGGACTTTTATCGGGTTGTGGTCAATGACATGGCTAGCGGTCATTGGACGACTATTCTTGATGAGCTGAAGAAGGATTTCAGAACATTTTTGCGCGACGTATCCATCTTGAAAACCCCAGAAGACCCGGCTATTCCTTCACTTACCGGTGCTAGCTCGACTCGGAGTGCGACTATTGCAGGGCGCCCGAGCACCGCCATTCGTGGAAATATCCTAGAAGCAATTCACCTTGCTTCTTCCCACCTAGCTTTTGACCATATTGACCGTGACATGGTTCATACAGGAACATCCATCATTGTTATTACACCTGGTAGCGGAGTCTTCGAAGTATCGCATGAATCTCTAGCCTCTACCACCGAAGCGCTTACCAATCGCGGCATCGCTATAGATTTAGTTTGTTTGAGCCCCATGCCATTGCACTCGGTGCCCTTATTCAAATATAGGGAACCAGCCAGAAGACATTCTAGCTCTACATATGGCGATATCCAAAGCGGTGGTTATTCTCCAGAGATGCGCCACTCGTTCGCGAGCTTATCCAACAGGGTCAGCCATCTGTCTCCAAGGTCTACCATCTCAAGCACGCCTCCAGGCAGCGGCCTTAGCGGTCCATGGACCCGCCCACATGAGTGGAGTTATGGTATCCCGCATTGGCTTGATATTTCGTATTGGAATCCCGATACCTACAGAGAGTCTCGGAGGATTCTCAAAAAGGATCCGAATGCTCCTATTCCGTTCACTGTCACCAAGCGGTCAAAGACATTTGTACCGCGTGTGCGCATGTATGAAATCCAGATGGGTGGTGTTATGGAAAGTGAACAGTCGAATATCTCTATCCCCTATCTTACGGAAGGCCAAAGCATCTCTCGGTCCTTAACACCGGCCAACATCCACCCCTCCCGCTCTTCTTTCAGGAGAGGCTCTCCGTTCAGACACCAATTAAGCGACAGTCTCAGGCCTGAGTCTTTTCTCCAAACCATAACCAACCCGAAAGAGATTATGCTTTCGAAGTCACATAAAGCATCTTCCACAGTTGCTTGGATGGACAACTATGATGATACTGTATTTCGTCCACTCTCCGGACGTAATCATCGCCGCAAGCAGGCAAAACCAAAGCGGCCAAGTGAGCCCGATGTCCAGGTTTCTGGCACGCATGATCGCATCTCTGCGAGGTCGATTACGCGTTTGCGCGAGCACGAAGTCAAACGAGAACAAGAAGGGAACTCAACCGGGTGGCCGCGAAAGATCGAGAATGTGCCCCAGAGCCCCGTACCCGCGAAAGACCATTCGTCGCCGAGGAAGCCTGCTCTAAAGACGGCTTCTGCTTCTACATCGAAGGTACCGCGGATATCGCGGACGATCAGTTTTGCTCTACGAGGGTTGGGGGTTGCTCCGCCTAGGGCTCTGGCGAGTACAGAGATTAATGCGGAACACGCTACTGCCACGCCAGCGCCGAGTAGGAAGAAATCCGCAGGTACTCTGAGGGAATCTAGAAGCATTGAGTCGCTAAGTGCCTCTGATTCCGCCTCCACAGCAACGGTCGTTGAGGCCTCGCCAGCTCCAAGCACACCTCCAAAACAGCGCAGGAGCCCCACTATAACACCTTCAAAACCGATATCGATCAGAGCACCACCCAAGACGCCGGCTGAAGCTTCGGAGCAGCCAGCGCGCTCTGTGATCACAGGGTCATTTTCGACCAGTGCTACCGAACAACCTCATAAAAGCAACGTCGGCCCTGAGCACCCAACTAAAAAATCAATTCCCAAGTTCGAAATGACACTGAATTCTAGTTTACGGGAGCCTTCAACTAGAAGCAATCAAAGTAGGCTGCTCGCGCCATGGGTTCGTTCCGTTAACCCTTGCAACACGCCTAGAGAGGTCTCGCGAGATACCATCTGGTTTGGGCGCTGGCAACATGCCTATCCAAGACCACCACACGTCGCTGTTGTAAAATGGAAGAGCTTAAAATCCCCTGCCATTTTACCGTTGACTACGGAAGAGTTTCCTACAGCAAGCAAGCTGGCCTCGGATTACTTGCAGACCCCGTATAGGGTCTTTCCTAATGATGATGCCGAGGGCATTGAGGCGCCGAAAACGACTGGACTGCTGCTACGCGATATGATCTCCCTGCGCCTCTCTCACGGGTTTCAAATCGTCGTGGGGAAGAATGTAGACGATGCATCTGGGCGTTACACGCTGAAAACGCCAAATGTGTTTGATACGCAGAGTTTGGAAAAGAACGGTGCTACGGTTTTTCTTTCAAAGGGACACTCAATCCATCGACTTATATGTACTGGAGGAAGCGAGATTGAGGTGACACGCTTCTCACACCGAAGTCTATCAGACTTGGCTGGTGAAAAGAAGAACGGTATAGACTCTGTCTATTCGCCTGCGATGCGGACAATTCTAAGTCCCGAGTATGAGGTGAAGCATATAAAGATGCGTCCGGTAACGGAAGAATACAATTGGAACTACGCCGATAACTATATCGCTGGTCATCGCGATTACCTCATTAACCCGGCGCAGCAGCTTCATTTCTGGCGCGTTCGATATGTCCTGATTCCAATGCGTCTACATCCGAGTACTAAGAGACACATGCAGAATCCAAATGAAGATAACGAAGAAGAGATCCATTTGCTTGGTATCAATCAACTCACACATATCTGGCAGCGGCACAAATACGTGCCTCAGGAGGAGAAACGGGTTGAGTCGTCGAACAAGAGGCGGGACCACAATCCGCTGAACATCATGTATCAGACCAGGAACCCTTCTGAAGTTGTTGCGGCCGAGTTAGGTATCCTTCTAGCCGATCCCGGGCAAGATGGCTCTACAGCACAGCTCCTGCCAGAATCGGAGCTGCCGGACCGCATCATCAGCCTATCCGCTCTGGCCCAGCTCGTCCAGGGTGAGAAGGGGGTGCGGATGATGGACCGCAGATGGCATCTGAGACTACACTATAACTGCTTCATCGGGTCTGAGTTTACGACCTGGCTCGTGCAGAATTTCCGGGATATTGAGAATCGAGACGAGGCAGTCAGCTATGGCAAGCAACTCGAAGCGGATGGGCTCTTCCATCACGTGGAGGGACGACATAAGTTCAAGGACGGCAATTACTTCTATCAAATTTCGGCTGATTACCGCGTTGCTCGCCCCGAGTCGCGGAATAGCTGGTTCCAGATTCGACCGGACAAGTCAATTCCATCTACTCCTGCCATAGGGGAAAGCAGAAAAGATTCTCCTATGAGTGCCATGAGTGCACACTCGCGATCTGCTAGTCTTGAGCACAGTGTTCCTCAGACGCCCAGCACGCCTTCAAAATCGAAGAGCAAAGCGAAAATCATGCTGTCGAAGACTCTGAAATACGATATCGACCCGCGCAGGCGCTCGAACCGACCAGAGGTTATAGATCTGCATTATGACCGACTACATAACCCTGCAAATTGCTTCCATATCGAGCTTAGCTGGATGAATACTACTCCCAAATTAATTGAAGACACGGTTCAATCATGGGCAGCTACGGCAGAAAAGTTCGGGCTCAAGCTTGTCCAAGTGCCCATCGCCGAAGCGAGTGCCATTGATCAGACACAGCCGTTCCGGAAACCCTATAGAGTCAAGCTCAAGGTTCCCCCTCCCAAAGGTCCAAGGTCCACAGTTTTCACCGCAGCCTCGTTCAACCAGCAGGACGCACCAGACCCCCACTACTTTCAGAAGGTCATTTTGCATAAATTCGACTTCGTGCTGGACTTCGAGGCACGGTCTGCTTACCCTCCCAATGTCGAAGTGTGCTACTCTTGGGGAAGGCCCGACTACCGATATCCCCAGTACATCCATCAATCTGGCTCCCTTCTCATCCAGATAACCGATGAAGGTGACTTCCTCGTCCTTGCCAACAGGCTAGTCAGCACGCGCGGCGTAGCTTCCAGCCGCGACATCCCGCGCCACGAGCGCCTCGATCGACCTGACCAGTACCGCACGCGTGCCGGCACCTATGACCCTATCGACCGTCTCTCACCACGCCTCTCGCCGCTAGTCCGCCCATTTAGTGAAATCGTAGGCTCAGCTAGCCCACAAACTCAATCCAGTTTCGACTCCGCAAATCTCTACCGCGCTCCCGAGCACATCCTACACAGCTTCGAGGAATTCTGTAACGATGCTTTGCGCCTGGGTCAGCTATACAGCGAGAGCTTTGTGTATCCAGCTTCGGCCAAGGCCGCGCCAACCACGGCGTCGTTTGTCGATTCGGCGATTCCAAGTCTCGAGTTACCGGCGCCGGTCATTGGGCATCATATTTCGCCGCCGCCGGGGACGCCGTCGAGGCCGTCAACGGGGGCCGGGAATCTACCACTGATTGATCCGAAGAATCGGCAGCGGGACGAGAGTACGATTACGAAGGGAAGTCCAAGGAGTGGAGGGTTGAGGCCGTTAAATCTGAGTGGGGCGTAGATATAACTGGCGTAGATGAAAAGGGTTAGAGGTTTATAAGAAGTCAAAGCCTCTCTTCCAGTCAAATTTTTGCCCTGTATATGTCGTGTACAACTAATGAATACATGTGACGTGATCTTATTGAACTGTTCTCCTAACCTACGGTACAAACTCTGTAGAAAATCATCCCGGCTCTTTAGGCAAAATGCCTTCGCTTCCTCCAACTTTCGGATAACAACCCCACCCCGATACATCATGATTCCGAGCCTTTGATTTGTCAACATACCCGACATGGCTAATTTGCTTCAATCACAGTGCGCGCTTCGACAACGAAGACCCGTGCAACCTCTCCAGGTCCTTCCCCGACGGGGGCGGGGCTCTTTGGACGTAAGATACCCCTCACCCACGCCAACCGACCTACCCACTGCCCCGCCTTGCTCACAATCAAAGGTGGCCAGATACGGTGGAGCAAAATAGAATCCATCGTGCAAGACGGAGTTGGCTCCTTTGCAAATGAAGAAGGATCAGGTCAGGTGTTTCGCGACGCGATGGGTATACCTAAACCTTCCGCTCGCTCTGGGTCTTGTCTCTGGCCTGACCTGAATTTCAATCGTTCAATTGCTCAATTACTGAACGCAGCCCGTGCCCGTGCCTATACCTTGCCCGCAGATCAGATTGCATCTCCTTCCATTTCACGATGAAGTTTACGGAGGGGATGTGGCTCCTTCGGGTACGCAAGTTCTAATTCTAGCCTGTTTGGAAACTCTTACTGTAGACAGTGAGCTAATCGTCATGCTTACAGGAGGGCTTTCGGATCGACTGGATGAGCAATGTCGAGCGATTGGACGTCAACACTGAGAAGGAGACTGTTAACCTTTTGTTGAACAAGGTCCAGAGACATCGTGGTGATACCTTGAATTCTCGTCGGTCTCTCTAAACAGATTATCCTGGGGTGTTGTTGTTAACCAGTCTCGTTTAACAGCTACGGTCTCTGTGCGCGTTACTTCACCGTTAGAGGGTATCATTGGTGTCAAGCTTGTTCATTGGTGAGTACTAATTACACTGCAGCAATTTCACAACAAGAGCTTATCAAATGTATAGGGCTGGCGGCGTAGACAATGGCCCACACTACGAACTCGCCACTTCCTCAGGCCATGCAAAGATTACACACGACAAGGGCAAGAACCTCCACTACGCCAGCGGACCCCTCAACCTCGATATCAACACCACCGCCAACGAACTCGACTTCGTCTTCACCAGCGCCGACAAGAAAAAGCTCACAGGCCACTCATGGCGCTCAATCGGCTATGTGGGTGACCAGACAACCAAGAAGTCCCGCTTCAAGGACGGCCTCTTCTTCGAGCGCCAGGGGTACATGCTGGCTGAGCTGGACCTCGGCGTTGGTGAGAAGCTTTACGGCCTCGGCGAACGATTTGGACCCTTCGTGAAGAACGGGCAGAGTGTTGATATCTGGAACGAGGATGGCGGCACCTCGTCAGAGCTCGCGTATAAGAATATTCCGTTCTATATTAGCTCCGCTGGGTACGGAGTTTTTGTGAACAACCCGGGGAAAGTGAGTTTGGAATTACAATCTGAGCGAACGACGAGGGTCAACATCTCGATTGCTGGCGAAGAGTTGGAGTATTTTATTATCCGCGGGGCTACACCCAAAGAAATTCTAAAGAGGTATACGGCTTTAACGGGGACCCCGAGCTTGGTTCCTGCATGGAGCTATAACCTCTGGCTTACTACAAGTGCGACACGCATCCTTTTCCCCATCCCCAGTTCAGCGAGATACCCGACCACGCTGACTTGATATGCATTAGGCTTTACAACAAACTACTCCGAAGAAACCGTAACTAGCTTCCTGGACGGTTTCCGAGACCGTGACCTCCCACTGGGCGTCTTCCACTTCGACTGCTTCTGGATGAAGTCCTACCAATGGTGCGATTTTGAATTCGACTCGGAGATGTTTCCCGATGCCGAGGGGTACCTTAAGCGACTCAAAGAGCGCGGTCTCAAACTTAGTATCTGGATCAATCCATACGTTGGACAGGCGTCGCCGCTGTTTGAGATTGGAAAGAAGGAAGGGTACTTCATCAAGGTAAGCTCGAAACCCTACAAACCGACTTCCTGTTGCTCCCCATTAATCCATTATGCTCGCATAGCGAACCGATGGCTCCGTCTGGCAATGGGACCTCTGGCAAGCCGGCATGGCTGTGGTCGACTTCACGAACCCCGCTGCAGTATCCTGGTATGCTAGCCACCTAACCCGCCTCATGGATCTCGGCATCGACACCTTCAAAACCGACTTCGCCGAACGCATCCCCTTCTGTGGAGTAACCTACCACGACGGCTCCGACCCCATTCGCATGCACAATTACTACGCCCTTCTATACAACAAAATCGTCTACGAGACCATGACTTCCGTCTCGGGCAAATCAAACTCCCTCCTCTTCGCGCGCTCAACTTCCGTTGGCGGGCAGAAATACCCAGTTCACTGGGGCGGAGACTGCGAATCGACCTACGAGGCTATGGCTGAGTCGCTGCGCGGCGGACTAAGTCTTTCGCTGGCGGGGTATATCTTCTGGGCATCTGATATCGGAGGTTTTGAGGGGACGCCTCCACCAGCATTGTACAAGCGCTGGGTCCAGTTCGGTCTGTTGAGCTCCCACTCGCGACTCCACGGGTCGTCGTCGTTCCGTGTCCCCTGGATCTACGGGGAAGATTGCTCGGACGTCCTAAGGGACTGTGTTAAGAGGAAGATTCTTCTCACGCCATACATCCTAGCCGAAGCCCTAACGGGCTCCCGGGAAGGTGTCCCACTCATGCGCGCCATGTTCTTGGAGTTCCCTGAGGACTTGAACTCATACTCGATCGACACACAGTATATGTTCGGCGGGAATCTGCTCGTTGCACCTGTATTCACGGATGAGGGGGTTGTGACATTCTATGTTCCCCGGACACCTGAGGAAGAGAATGGGGATGGTAAGTGGATTAGCTGGTTTGATCACAGTAAGACGTATGAAGGTGGACGGTGGTATACGGAGACACACGGGTTTGAGACGTTGCCAATCCTAGTCCGACCGGGGAGTGTGACGCCCCGGAACCCAAAGTTAGAAGCTCCTGAAGGGGATGCGTTAGATGGATTAGAGGTCTTAGTCAACGGGAGGTTAAATGGGGAGGTACAAGTTGAGGTTGTAGATCCGGGGGCGACGCACGAGGTTCTTAAAGTTGTTACTGTGAAGCTTGGCGAAGGAGGGGTGGTTGCTACTATTGATGGCGAGGATACGAAAGTCAAGATCGACTGGGTGGGACATTAGACTGAGGGTTTGCTATGACAAGACACTATTAAAATCGAAGTATATATGCCGTGTAGTAAAGGCCGTTATCGCATTATGTATCATGCAAAAGCTATCCACCAGAATGACTCAACACATGGGTATCATGATAATCAAGAATAAGCAAGAATGGAATAAGAACAAGAAAAGGAAGAAGACACCGCCAGCAGAATCGCGGGACTAACAAATCGGAGAAAATCATCGATCGTTGTCAAAGCAAGCCTTGCGCCAGGGCTAAAAATTAAAACAAATAAACATGATGGTCGGGAAAAAAGGCCGTCATCAAAAGATAGATCTTGAGGGCCTACCAGGCTTCCTCAACATCCAAAAGCCATTTGCGAATGCCCTCTCTCAAAGTGTTGTCCGCTCCAGTCAACAGACGCTTGCGCTCTCTATCCGCTAGGTTAAGCTCTCCATCATCCTCGCGACAGTGTTCGGCTGTCACGCTGCGGACCACTTCTTCCAAAGCTCCTAGAACTAATCGACGACATTCGGCACGGGGAGCTTCGACGGTTGGCACGTCATCTCGAATGGTCATGGCCGCCGGTTCCCTATCGCTCTCCTTGCGAGACCGGGACGGCGAAGGGGCGCGAGTGGGTGCCAGCGAAGACGGTCCACTCTGAGCAAGAACACGCTCAAGGGCATCAACGAGGGTTCCATCCAAGTCCATGACGGGTTCTTCTACAAATTTTTCTTCCACCTCTCCAATATGGAAACTCTCTGCGCCGAGTCTGGGAGAGGATTTGGCCGAACTCATGGCGGAGGAAAGATAGGACGTAGACATCGAACCGCCAGAATAATGGCGAGGGGTGCCCGGTGTGGACAAGTTGGGAGGCGATGCGGGGAATTTCGGAGAATTGCCCCCGAGGGCTCGACGACGAAGACGCAGACGCTTGACTGAAAAAGTCCGCACATCTGCAACCAGAGTCGTAGCAACGTCCACCCATTTCTCTGATCCATCGGTGTCTAACGCCGCAGCAGTGTTTGGAGTAGGCTCGGATTGCATTGCACGCTTGACATCAGCTTCTAGGCTAGCGTAGGGCCGTACACCTTGCAGCAGAAAGTCATCGTGAAAATTCTTCAACCAACCAGCAACGTTGATATTGGGGCCATCGCTGTCTTTTGCCTGGTGATGGTGAAGGCCAGAACCACTGCTATGCGTGGATGCGAGCGCATCAATGCTTGTCAGAGACGTGCGTGTTTTCTTCGGTGATGCCATAGTGGAGTCGCCAGAAGAAGAAAGCGAGACGAAGCCAGGCAGTGGTAGCTCAACGTCTACAATACCATCATCCTCTCGAACGGACATTTTTAGCAAAGTCTCTTTGATGTTGTCTGTTGTTGACGAGAGATCTTGAGTGTCATCTTCGAATTTTCGTTGAGAATTGGAGTGCGGGATAGAAATGTTGGCACTTGTAGCAATTTGAGCGGGTTCTTCAGGAGAAACCTCTTCCACCATTTGGCTAAGCATCGGAGGATTCCTTTTTGCTGGCATGGTATACACAGAGGCCGAGCGGTGACGAGGCTCTGCCGGATATCCAGCACCACCCTTGTCCGACGATTCCTGACGAGAGCTCCAAAGCCCACTAAAGAGATTGCCCCATCGACCTCCTGCAGAGGAAACACTACTATTCACGCTGATAGCTGAGCTATCACTTCGTTGCAGGTTCTTCAATAATGTTTCGGATGCCAAACTGTCCGCTCCATCACCAGAAGCTTGGTCCGATCCCTCTCGCTCCAGCCGTCCCTGAGAAGCGAAATGTGGCACAGGAACTGCGCTTCCGGGGTTGGCGGCCGATGTGGTCGGTGTGCTGATATTGTTACTGCGCCCATCCTTAGCATGCATTGGGATACCAATGGTCCTAATGGAGCGAGCATCTGAGCCTCTACGATATACGCTGAAATCATTCAATCCAGCAGGTTCAGCATCATCAGTTGATCGGTGGGCTGTCTCGTTAGATGACACACTAACAGATCGGTGGAGTTGATCTCTATCAGTCATTGTCAAGCGCTGAGCACGGGACCGCCTTTCGATAGCTTTACGAAGAGGCTCAGATCGCAGAACGGGTATGTTCGGCGGGCTTTGGGAGACAGCACGCGTGGAAGCAGCCGTGCCTGGTCTGAGAGGGGACGGGAGCGGTTCAAAACGCTGCTTGGGTGGGAGAAATGCCGAGAGTAGGAAAATGAGACGGCGGGCGGTCATCTTGTCAGGACAAACGATAACTGTTCTATAAGGGAGCGCCGGCTCGGCATCCTGTTGGGCTTTCTGCTGCAGGTAGTGCCGTCGTCGATACCAATCGGGACCCAGAGCGTTCAACCACTCGGTGTGATTCCCCAGGAAAGCGGTGATCAGAACAAGAAAGAAAAAGCTGTGGTCCTTGTCACCAAGGCTGCGCACAATAGAACGACCTTCTTCGCGCCACATGCCCCAACGACTCTGGCCAGTGACAACATTTGGAATCTGAAGTGCGGTACTGATGCGACGAGCACTCCGAATAGCCTCATCCTTCAGTTTCGAATTGATTGCTAGTACGTTCGCTGGTAGATGGAGGAATGTTTGATTTGTCCGTTGCATATTTGGAGGCTTGACCGGTTTTGGGTGCATTCCTACAGAGTCCACCCGCTTCAACAGAAAAAGTAGTTCGTTCCGCGATAGTCTCTCAAGGTAGGAAAGCGTGCGGTTGACGACGTCCCAATGATCCACCAACATATCGATCCGCTCGTCCAAGCTAGGAGGTGCAGATGCAAGTGGATCATCAAGGAATCCGCCTCGCCAGCGATAATCAGAGTCCAGCGAGCAAGCCATCCCTGGTCTGGGAGAGTCCAGGCCAGGGGTGCTGAACCGCGATACTGGTCTTGCTGCATTGCGGGATAAAACCGGAATCTGAATTGCGATGGCGACCGCGTACATTGGTGTTTTCTTCTCCTTGATTTTTTTGCGCTTGCTAACATCAGGAAAAGGAAATCCAGTCTCCGGAAGAGACTCTTGGTGCATTGACGCCGCAAAATCTTGCCCTTCGGCAGATATCTCGCCAGCTTCGGGCAGATTGACACTGAACATCCTCGTCAGGAGAATCGTGACTTTTGATCGTGGTTTATTGTCAGCTCGGCCATTGAAGCCCGAGGGGCTTCCAGTGGTGTATGAGCGCATGAAGGAGTTGCGAATCGTGGGTGATGCACCTGTAGTCACGCCGTTTTCATCATCGGCTGAAATGATATGCATCTTTGTAGAAGAACCTCGATAACTAAATGCACTACTACCGAAGATGCAGTTTAGCAACCCAGCATCGTTCATATCTGTTGGGCTGTGGCGCGAATGAGCATGCTCTTGAAGTCCTCCGGCCTGGGCTAATGTTGAACTTCGGCCACGAGCACGAGCAAAAGCACTCGAAGTTGCTGGTGACGTCCTGCGCGCCTCCGCTGCCATTGAAAGCGGGCTCTGGTCTATCATCGATGATTGAGCTAGATAACCACGCCGCCCTCGGGAGAGAGAGGAAACAGTCGAGACGGTACGAGCATGATGTCTAGGGCCAGCGTGCTCGAAAACCTGAGGCTCCAATCCAAGCCCGGGGGATGTCGGTTCCGATGTATCAGCGCGAGTATCGAGTAAAATGCAGGGCTCTCTGTCACCGAGAGAATTTTGGGCAATTATAACTCGAAAGTCCTTGAGAGGGTCCAACTCGACGCCACCCCGGTCATCGTAGGCACCAGCTGCAGAGGCACTGGGGGAGCTAAAGACCGTTTGGAGAGGAAAATTATGCGTATTCGACCGTCTTAGTTGGTTGACATCGGGAAATAAAAGGCCAGACGTATGTTCCTCTTCGGTAACTGAATCCAGTTGTGTGGTTGGTTTGTTGGAATATGCCGACGGATTCAATGTCGTGGCCGCGGTGTTTAAAAGTCGGCCTAGCATTATGACAGCACCTAGGCGGCTCCAATATCGAAGGAAGTAAAATAAAGAGAGGCAAATACGCAAAATCGAGGTCAACCCGGAAGGATCAGTCCTGGTGCACGGCAGGAAGTAAATCGGACAGCAATCTCGAATGGAAAGATGTAGACGCACAACCGAATCAAAACCAAGTTACCGACAGCCAGACTAAACTGAACCGTAGTTCCCCATCACTCGTTCCGCTGAAGGAGGACCATGCTTGGGTGATCCGTCGACCCGAGGGGGAGGGGATCTGTATCGGATGTAGTTCCGACTATCGTTCGGATTGATGGTCACGAACGAAGAATGCGAAAGGGGGCAAGGTGACTGTAGGAGAGAGGAATTGAAGGCCACCACCACGTCGGGAGATGAGCGATAAGCAGACACGAGGCGGGGACAGGGAGAAGAGGGTGGTGGAGGCAGAGGGGAATGGGATTGGGAAGGGAAAGTAGTGTGGTTGGGACCTCCGAAGAGAAGAAGCCGAAAGGGCGGTGAGCAGATCCCACCTTCGGCCTCTCTATCAAAGAACAATCGCGGCAGCCTCATGACAGCATGGAGCTTTCTCACCATCTTTTTACATGGGTTCAGACGCCGATTGGCAGGGGAGGCCCTCTAATCTGTGTCAGATCAGATGCAAATGACCAGGTGCGTCACACAGCCAGTCCTTTCTGCATGCACCGACATGGATGTGGCATCGTAGATAGCTGCCGGGATGGACACTACCATTTCAAATCCATCCAGGCATTGCATCATATATTAGCGTTGTGCCCAAGCGGTTGATGCGCTGGCTGATAGCGAAGCAGGGGGAGAGCAAGGAAGAAGCATGAGCTCGGACCTATTACTAGAGGACTGAGAGAACAGCTCTTGCCGCTAATGTTGTATATATAAGTTTGTATGTCAAATTTGGCTAAGTAGATCCAGCTTGTGAAACATGTAAATTGTTGGTATAAGCTCCTACTAGTTGGTAGACGCTGCAAAATCTTAGGAATACAAAAAGAATAAGCCTACTGAGCGTCGTATCATGCCTTTCGTGACTTTCGCTTCACCTTTTCCACCAATTTTTTCAGATCATCTGTATCGTTTTCCGTGGATGTCTTCTTAGATCGTTGTTTCTGCTTCTTCGAATTGGGGGTCTGGTCCTCCTCATCTCCACGATCATCCCGGTCCCGGCGTCGCTTTCGGCCCTCCTCCAGCAGGGCCTTCATACCTGACGTTGCCTTGAATTTAGGGTTGGTGGGATCGATTGCAAATTCGTGGTTTTGGAAAAGGCGGGAGAATCGTGGATCGCTCACGTCCATATCAAAGTTGTCGGCCATTTCCAGAGCTGGCTGATCCTTGCCCCTGCGTTTTCCCTTCTTCTTGCGGGCCTGTTTCTCTGCCTTGACGATTTCGTTCATATCGAAATGCCTCACGCCAGATTTGGCATCATCGTCGTCCATCATCAGTAGTTCCAGCTCGGCCCGCTTGGCTGCGGCAGCCTTTTCCTCCGCTTCACGTTCCTCTCGTTTCTTGCGTTTCTCCTCCTTGCGGCGGGCGACGGCTGTAGCCTTACCAGAAGGGTCATCAAAGAATGGGTCATTGAAGCCCAAATCTTCATCCTGTGGCTCTTGTGCACCCGCTGCGCTATCCTTCAGTTCAGCCTCCTCGTCGTCAGCTTTACCCTTAAGCTTATCCTTTCGTCGCTTCTTCCTCTCCCGCTCTTTGCGCAGATATTTTTCAACCGTAGTCTCATCGGGCTCATTCTCAAAGATGCTATCGCGGTTAGGGCCACCAGCCAGGCCTGAGGTAAAGGTAACCTCCATTTCCCCGACAGGGCCATCTGATTTAGAAGATGGAGCGGGCTGCGCATTCAATCCAAGAAGCGCTCTCATACGTTGCCTCTCCTGCTCTTTTTGCGAGAGCTTCGATCCCTCTCCCTGTGTAGGATCGACGATACCGACGCCGCCCTCTTCTTCATCGTCAGAACTATCGCTGGCAAGATAGGCCTTGAGGTCATTCTCGTCAATCTCCTTTCGGCTACCTCGGAACGCGCGAGCCTGAGCCTCCTTGCGCGACTTGTCATCCATATCCCATGTCAATTTGACTTTGCTGTGCTGGAGAGCGTCGGTTACGAAGTCGTTAGGTTGGTATCCGTCGGGGATTCGCTCACATTCGTCTCTTGGTCTGTCGTCGGAGAAATCCGTATCTTCGGGCACGAATCGCAGATCGAAGAAATTCGCGCTGGTCAGATACTCTGCGCCATCAACATTGTCGTAGACATGCTTCGCAACAGTTTTCGAGGAGAACGTCAAGATAGCGTAGAAGTACCGTAACCGCTCCAGCTGATATTTCCGGAGCTGTCTAGAGTTGAATTCCTCGCCCTGGTCCTCCTTCAGGATTGACTTCTTGATCTGCTCTTCTTCCTCGTCGGAATCAACCTCGTACTCATCCTGCTCCTCATCTTCTTTCGTAGCAAAAATCTCTCTCGGAGGCCCCTCCGTCTCTTCCTTCTCCATCCTCTCCTTTCCAAACTCACTCGGATAAACTGCAACCTTCAAAACCTTCCCGCCAGTCGGCGTAAAGCTTGAAAACACAGCCATCAAATCCTCCGCCCGAATATTATCCCAGTCGAGATTTACCACCGCGATCCGATCTGTCACCTCCCCAACAGGCACATCGGTCTGCTGCTTATCTGGAAACTCCAGTTCTTCACCACCAGCTTCCTCTTCTCCATCTTCATCCTCTTCATCAGATGTCTCTTCCTCGGAAGACGACTCGGAGAATCCCCCGTCGCGCGCCGGATCGTACCCCGCAGCCCGACTATCAACCTTCTTCAACTCCTTCAGGACCTCATCGTCATCATCAACGCTAACGTCATCGGCGACCTCGTCCTCACCCTCACCCTCATTCTCTTCCTCCTCAAGTCGATAGAACCGTTCAAGGTGCTTCTTCGTATCATCACGCCCTAGTTTTCGTCCGTACCGATCGACCGCGGCATTCCGAGAGAAATCCTTATCGTGCAGAATGTGGGCGAATCGATTATCGAGCTTCGTGTGCGTGTGTCGTTTGCTGGGAAGGCGGTAGCGCGGGTCTGTTTGAATATTTGCAAATCGAGGGTCGGCTGTTGCGCACCAGCAATGTTAGTCCTCTTATACTTTTTTTTCAATTTCTCATTGTCAAGTTTTGAAAGGGTGAGGGTGAGTGGAAGGCACATACTGATGACGGGGGCGTCCCGTTTACCTCCTCCGCTGCCCTTCTTGCTTTTCTTTCTGTCGGACATGGTGAATGTGCGTCGATTAGGTTAGATCAGAGAGGCTATAGCAATTTCAAGACGGCGAGAAAATCTGAAGATCATTCAGAGTAGACAGCCTCGATCCGTATCAAGTGTCGTTTCCTGGAAGAAAAAGTTTTGAGGCCTGATAATTTTTTGGCGGGCGGCGGAACCACAGATTCTGCTGCTCGGAGGTGGTCCGTGCACTCCGCTCCGGAGTACAAACACCTAACTCTAAATAGGGTAGGAGGAAGAACAACCTTCTCGATAACGTTGCACTGATGGTCAAAAAAAAAATCAAATGCATATGTATATATCATGTCCAAACTATGTACATCATCAACATCCAAGATACCTCGTCTCCAGCCATCTCGGCTCTCTCTCCTCCTCAATCCTTCCTACAATAATCTTGGCATGGGGGTATACAGCACTAAGTCTCTGAACGCCGGATCGGCCAGCAGCACAGGTTACAAAGACAATCTTCTCCTCCGCGACACCATGATCAATCAAGACACGGACGGCCATAAGAGCGGCCCCTCCACTAGACATCTGTGAATCCAGAAGCATGACGGTGGAGTGCTGCTCAATACCGGGGGGTAATTTGAGGTAGTGTAGTTCGGGCTCTTCATTGCGCTCGTTGGTCTGAATGAGCACGCGACCCGTGATACAATCGGGGATTGTCCGCTTGAGAGCGGTTTCGAGACATGAGCCGCCGCGTAAAATGGCGACAGCCGATACGATGCCTTCTTGGCCGAGGCCATTGTATTTGTTGTGTTGAGGGGTTTCGACTTCCTTGGCGGTATATGTTGTGCCATCTAGGGCCCTAACATATGGAAAGATTCGTTGTTAGCTATATTGTGATTTCGGATGCCAGGGATTGTGGCTTGGACGCACTTTTCTATGAGCAACGAAGCCAGCCTGTCAAAGTAGAACACAAAGTCAACCTGCTCGGTATCTGGATTTTGGAGAATCGTATGCATGCCGATAAACTGCGGCGTCTGCGGCATGATTACGACATTGGTTGAGAGCTTCTCCTCTGACGCAATAAGCCGGAGCTCCTGGAGGGTTGCACTGTGTTTTTCTGACTTTTCTTCGAGCTTTCGTTGGATATGTTGTACGACCATACCTAGTTAATTAGTCCTGCAGCACGAGAAGTGGGTGGTGACACTTACCGATCGCGGTTTTGTTCTCGATGCCTCGTGGAATGATAATGTCTAGGATTCTTTAGACGGGATATCCTTGCGTAAATTTCGAGACGGAATGGCTCGTACCTGAAAGTGACCTCTGGGGCTCGACAAATCTCTTATACGAAGGCTTGACATAGTTGAACCACTGCTTGATGATTCCGTCAATGTCTCGGCCTCTTTCTTTGACATCACGTAGGACTGTGTGGCTCTCGTTAGAGCTGTCTTGGAATCGGATAAATAGAGTACTCACCTCTGCGTCCTAAGCAGACGTCCATATCCGCTTCTACAAAGATCTAAATTACTGTAAGTTTATCCATGGCTCGGAGTAATTAGAAGCCATACTTTCACATCTAGTAGTTCCATGATCCGAGTATCATGGAGAGCAAGGATGCCTTCGAGGATCAAAACATGGGGCGAGTATAGGGGTGTGGTTTGCTTCTGTCGTTGATGTTCAACGAACGAATAGACAGGAATGTCTACCTTCTTTCTTTATAGAGTGAAGCCGAGTTAGTGGGTACGAAGTAATCAAGGATACGGCGTTGAAAAGACTCTTGCGTACCCTTGCTTGAGGTCTCGGAGGCATTGCACCAAAGCATCGAAATCAATCGAGTCAGGACTATCAAAATCAAACTCATTCGCGTGTGCTTTGACATGTTGCTCCGGAGTCAAGCTCTTGTAGAATGAGTCCTGCACGCCCAGCCATGTCAATACATAAGGTCCATGATATCCTGTTGGGGCTCGGTCAAAGTACCATGACGAGAATTACCACCCAAGGCAGATTCAAGGACCTAACAATCTCCATTGCAACAGAAGTCTTTCCAGAGCCGGAGCTACCAGCGATACCGATAATACTCAAGTCAGCCCATGGTGGAGAGTAGCGTCTCTCTGGCCCTGTCGCGGCCGAGTACACCGGCGAGATCGACTCCATGTTGCCTACTGTTCTGAGACGACGGCCTATAAACTCGGTCTCTTGACAGTGGTATAATACAGAAATCAGTAGGCAACAGAAGCCGATCTAGCAAGAGTCGCACTGATAAGCGACGCAAGTGTAAAGAGGCGAAGGATTGGCCGCTCAAGAAGTGCGATGAGGCTAAAACATTTTAAGCGGTATATCTTCCTAATGCAGATTAGCGTAGTCATGCCCTGGGAAGCTCAGCGCGAGCTCTCCAAGATGCCAGATCAGCAGAGACTTAAATGACATCTGCCTCTATGCCCATCATCTCAATCACAAGTCAGTCCTTTTATTATCTACGTAGTACGGGGTATATACAAAGTCTTCCCAATTAGGGTCAGAGTCAGCGACTCAAGACGCTTCTCTGCGAGGAACACTCGGAGGCCCCGCTTGAACTAATCAGGACTAGCGCTGGGGCGTGACCTTCGCTTGCTGCGTCAACCGAACGTGACCTTTTTCTCGCTTCTCTTCCTCCTGCTTTTTTCTTTTCTTCCTGCACTTCTCTTCTTCCCCTCCTCAGCAATGCTCATGGGACACGTCTGCGAAGCTTCCCATCTTCACAGACACCCAATCCAGCTACAGGGCACTTGAGAGTCCTATCAATCCCTTCATTTCTCGAAACATGTCGTCCGCTAATTACGTATGCCTCTCGGCGTCCGATGCGTCCGTGTTTTCCGAGTTTTAACACGAATAGCAGGTGTCTCCAACTGCCTCAACCTCAACGCCCACATGGCACAGCTTCGACCGCAAGGTCGATGATATCAAGCCGTCCAAGACGTACGTTTATCCCCTCACAAAATTTCTGCGCATTTGGCTGCATCTACATGATGTGTTTTTATTCAAGTTGGGAATCTCTCTGAAAAAATTACTTGAGGAGAACATAATAACTTGTGTTTCTGATATTGCTCCTGCTTTTTCGCGTATCATCGAGCAAATACCCTCTTTTTTCGCTCAACCGCTGACATCGCGAAGTGACATGAACCGCCTGGTTATGGACTACCTAGTGACAAATGGCTATCCAGCTGCTGCGCAGAAATTCGCACACGAAGCCAATATTCAAACTGTGGACGCCGAAGCTATCCAGGAACGGGTTGAAATTCGGACAGCTATTTACTCTGGCAATATTCAGTCTGCGATCGAGAAGATCAATGAGCTCAATCCTCAGGTAAGAACTTGATCTCGCTGTGCCTTCACCTTCCCCTGTTGTTATGATTAGTCCAAGTTTCATGCACCACTCAGAACACCCTCTGGGTTTGTTGATAGTCAAACATCTTCAGTCCTCAGTATGATCAACAACACACTTTCACATATTTGTTTTACGACACCGTTGACTATAGCATTTTTGCTAACGAATCAACTCAGATATTGGATGAAAACCCTTCCTTGCATTTTGCGTTACTCCGCTTGCAGCTAGTGGAGTTGATTCGCTCTTGCACACTGAATCCTGATGGAGACATCACACCTGCACTCGAGTTTGCTACTTCACAGCTTGCTCCCCGGGCACCAACAAACCCACAGTTCCTTGAAGACCTGGAGAAGACCCTCGCGCTTCTCATCTTCCCCAAGGAAACCCTAACACCATCGCTAGCTCCACTTCTTCACTCCGACTTGCGTAGGGATATATATGCCAAGGTTAATGCAGCTATTTTGCAGAACCAGGGTGCCCGTACAGAAGCCCTGCTTTGTGACTTTTCCCGGTTATATGCCTGGGCGGAACAGAAGGCCCGAGAGGCAAAGAAGGATATCCCCGACAAGCTGGACCTTGGACTTGGGGAATCCATCACCAGTAATTCCGCCAGTCAAGACGGCACCTCTAACGACACTGTAATGATTAACAACGGAGACGTTGACCCCATGATTTCATGACCAGCCAGGCCTGTTTTTTTAAACGTATCATTTCTAAGCGACTACTATTGTGTTTTTGTTGAGCCTTAGGCGTTGGGAAGGTCACTTGATTCTCGACACCACTATAATCAGTCTACCTACAATCGACATGAAGCTCGTTATTAACCATTCATACACTTCTCTTGTTCTCAATTCTAAAATTCATGCAATTGTAACCGTGACTGGTGATCTCTAAAAAGGCTGATTACATAGCTCGGTTCAACATATCTACCTAAATATATAGTTGCATAGATACAATGAAAAACAAAATCACATAGGACTAAATCCGCTTGAAACCTTCTACGATCTCTATCAAAAGACACTCTCCAACCTTAGAAACTCATAAGATCTGTAAATAAGGAAACCAATTGTTAGTCGCGAATTTCAACCAGACATTGGGTTTGGAGAAAAGGGAGGGAGGGGGTAAGAGAAAACATACCTCGTCCGAAAAGCGCTCTCTTCGCCCAATCCATTGCAAGCATACATCTCGTCCGAAGACTCACACTCTCAGCAAAGTAAACACTGCGCCAGAGATACATAGCCAGCACACCGCCGCCAAAGTTCAAACCGCCGAAGTCAAAGATCGCCGCGTTGCTAATGTACGCCAGGCTTCCGAGGTGCCTATAATTGAATGCCTTGTAGACGGCCTCATCGAGGTCACCATGGTCAATATCGTTGGCTTGCATCCCGGGCATGGCAGACGCGATCTTAGTGAGTTTGCGGCCGAGGTATTGGCCCTGTTGGTTTGCGCGCTGAGCGGTTGCAGGGAGGGAGGTGAGTTTGGTGTCGATTTGGTGGAGGAGTTCTGATAGTTCTTCGAAGTCGAGAGTTCCTGAGTGATCTTTGTCGTATTGCTCGAAGAGCTTGTCAAGGCGGCGGAGGTGGTTGGAAGATTGCGGGAAGCGCTTCTTCACGCGGGCGGCGACGTCATGCCATTCGCGGAAGGTCAGGTGGACTTTCTGGGGGTCCCTGCCCTTCTCCCAGGCGATTGTGCGGAGGAAGGAGACGATGTGCTCAGCTAGGTTGTTCTGGACGGTGGAGCAGTCGCCCATGGCGTAGACGTCGCCGAGAGGAGCGCCAATGAGGCGGAGGTGGGAGTCAGTCTCTAAGGCATGCTTGTTATTTTGTGCTTCAAGTTTGTCAGATATTTTCTTGCAGATATCAGCACGGGCTAGGGATAAATTAGCAAAAGAGATGTCTAGTAGATGGCTGATATGGTTGACTTACCAATGCCCGTTGACCAAAGGCAGAAGCCCATAGGAATCTCCTTGATCACAGTCTTGCCGTCCTCTATTTGACTGAAAACCACCCTATCATCGCGAACTTCCTTCACTCTAGCGTTTGTCAGGACATCCACATCATCGCGGGCAAACCGAGACTATCTTCATTAGTCACGACTTTCATTAACGCAGCCATAAACACACTTACTTCTGCAAACTTCGAAAGAGCCTCGTCGTAGGTGTTTAGAATATGGCTACGGCTCTGGATGATATGGACGGAGATCTCGTTTCTCAAGATCCTGGGGAAGGAGTAAAGCAGATCCTCATTAAGAAGATCAAATAGTTCCGAGGCGAATTCAACGCCAGTCGGGCCTCCACCACAAACAACAAATGATAACAGACGCTTGCGCTCTTCATCACTGGTAGTTGGTAGGCACGCAAGCTCCATATTGTCTAATACTTGATTCTTGATCTTGCGCGCGTCGTCGATTGACTTCAGGAAATGGCAGTTCTCAAGACCCTTGACGCCATGGGGATTTGTGACACAGCCTAAACAGCGGTTAGTATGGAAGAATATTGGAACCAAAAAAATTATAACGCTTACCAACACCAATCACGAGCTTATCGTACGGGAGATAGAATTGTTGTTTCTCCCCCTTGGCGTCAACCTGCGTAACCTCAACTAGCTTTTCTGAGAATTCGACATCCACGGCCTCGCCCTTGATGAAGTGCCCGTTGACCCTCTGGACTATCCGCCGAACCGGTTCGACAAGCGACCGCAATCCCAATGTCCCGACAGTCGCAGACGGTAGCATCGGCGTAAACAAGAAGTAATTTGTAGGCGAAACAACAGTCACGTGATAATCGCCAGGGTTCAGCTGCTTGAGCAGTGCGATGCTTCCCCAACCTGTACCCAGAATCACCAACCGCGGCTTGTCCCTTTGCGCTTGCATCGCCTCAGAGTCATTATCGCCCACTAGAACCTCCGCGATTGGCAGATTTTTCGGACCGCCGCGGCGCGGATTGAGTGCTAGTTCGGAGACCGGGATATCTTCGGCGCTTGAGCATTCGCGGTACGTTGTTGCATCATAAATGAAGAAGGCTACCACGGCCGTGCTGCTCATGACAATGAAGAAGCCACAGTATGCGAAGGTTTTAATGATTGCATTGCGAATGCGGGATCTGCGGACCGCTTTATCGATATGCGATGGTGTTGTGCTGGATTGGTGCCGGACTATTGTGTATTGGGGACTGAAAAAAGCACGCGATGCACGACATTGAGGTGTGGGTTTGTGGTGTGTGTGGAATGAGGACTGTCCGGCAGCGAATCTAGGTGATACTGGAGGCTTTGGGGCGTATAGTCTCCTTGAGAGAAGCCCGATTCTTCTCAGCGCCGGGGCGTCCGGACGACCCGAAAGCAGCACAGCGCTCATGACAGCGGTGCCTGCAGCAGCCACTACAAGTATAAGCGAGAGAAGTGACAGTCACCTGAATGTAGTGACGGTCAACGCCACAAGGAAATACAACAAGAGTAGGATGACAGCAAAGAGCGATTAGGAGAACGAAACGAACGATAAAAGAAAAGGAGGAGCTGAAAAGCGAGTTTATGGAGTTGATTGCAAGCAACGTCATTCCGCCGAGCGACCAAGCATTTTTGGACCTGGTCCACTGTGGCCCATCACAACTAACCTGAGTCCGTTAGTATCCTGCTCTATTCTTGTCCCCATTATTATTATTATTAACCATTACGTGGGATCTCTGTCTATGATCCGAATATCCGATCGGTGAAAGCCCTTGAAAGTTAATGTATTATTCGGCTGGAGTTATTTGGCTGTAGAATGGTTCATGAATTATATGCACTAATAAAACAGGGTCAATATGAGAAAGAGAAAATGTCGAATACAAGCCCTTCCTGTCTCCGCAAACGCCATTTTCCGTTGCCCCAACATGCACCGTCTAGAACCCCAAAAGGGGGAATAAAAAGCCAAAATACAAATACTAAGGTCTTGCCTAATCCCAGTCCGCGTCGGCGTCGGGCGTTGCGCTGTTTCTCTTCTTCCCTGAGCCGGGTTTCCGTCCTCGGGGTCGTTTTGCTGGATTTTGACCCGATACAGAGCTTTTGCGTTTCACCGGCCGTTGTCCAGCAACCCATGTGGCGCTAGAATCATCGACGTCGCCGGCGGCGTCAAGGTCCCCTTCAGCGTCTTCATCATCACCGATCTTGAACTCCTCGTCGATCGACAACAGCGTGGCGAACTCGCGGCATTTGGCAACCATTGCTTGTTCGCTATCCAACGAGGCCATGTTTCGAGAGATAGCTTCCCAGAATTTATCACCAGTAATTCCCTGCACTTTTGTTGCCGACTTGTTGAGCTCTTTAGTACCAGGTTTTCCGTCTTTGTTGCGAATATGGGCCGCGATTCCGTATAAGCGGCGCAAGTATGTTCGTGCCTCCCACAACATAGACAAAGAGGCAGCCGCGACAGTGAGGTGCCGTAACGTTGCAGAGTTGACATGGGGTAGCGGCATCGTGTCGGGGGCCTCCGATACTGGTGCTGCATCACCCTGTGTTTCCTGTTTGGGTGGAAAAATATCTGTCTCAATGGTGTGCGCCACAATGGTTCCAGTTGCAGAAACAATACGCTCCATGCAGCTGATCGTTGCCATAAGCTCAGCGAGCTGACCATAATCGAAGAATGCAAGATTCTGAGATACAAAGCGGGCAAGAAGAAGGTGCTTAGGAGGCTGGCCAGAGGTATTGAACTTCTTCAACTCAAAGTTTACCTTGGAGCAAAGACTGGCAAGGAACTTTTTTTGGTATCGGCTGTTACTGATCTTGACGATGTCGAACAGTGGCGCGAGCTTTGCAACGTACGGGCGGGTGAGGGCGCCAGCTGTATCACCGACGACATCACGTTGATAATCAAAGGCATCTTGGATAGCACGCATATACTCCCTCTCAAACATGGATTCGTACTGCTGGTGGAGCATCTTGTGTGTTTCGAATGCCACCTTGGCAATTGCCGGTACAGTGGATGTCTCTAGGGAGACTAGAACTCCCGCACACTCTTTTGGATGGACCAATCCCTGTCGATTGATGCTTGCAATCAGTTCGATAGCGGTCAACGCATACGAGTCCTGCCGTGACTGCGCAACGCGGAGCATATTTTTAAGGAAGTGCTGGGCGATCAACGCTGCCGCCCCGTCATTGTCGCTGGCTCGCAAAGACCCGCCTAGCCTCGTGGTATTTTCCTGGTCCGCGACTTCAGCAGCCGGTACCATCGCTTTTTCTGCCTTGCCTTCGTGCATTGCGAAAAACTCGGAGAATGACTTGAGCACGATGTTCTGAAGGCTAGGGTTATCTTCTTCGAAGACCGTAGAGAGGATTCTCCTTGATTCCTCCCGACCAAACTGCGCAGGCCATGACTGACAAATAGAACCCAAGCTTTCAAGGGACATGATACGCAGCTCAAGGGGCTGTTTTGAAAGAGTAAAAGGAATGATAGAATCGACCATCAAACCAGCAACGGAGCCACCTTTCCAGGATGGAAATGCGTTTTTGAAGTGAGGTTCGTACTTTTCAAGATCACAATGTCGCCCGACACAGCCAGCGATTCGAATGTAGCTCTTCGCTCTCGCCAAAACGGCTGCATTGGTGCTGTCAGAAAGATCTATATTTTTGTAGTGCTGTATCGGCTTCAGAACAGAGATTGTAAGTTTCACGAGTCGGTCGGTATTTTGCAAGACCCCGTTGATGGTCCAGAGACAGGCCATCACTTCGTTGAGTTCATTGCGAGCGAGTTTAGCCACGCTTTTGAAGAGGTCATTTTGCACTTCTTTCAAGAGAGTGTTGTGAGATGTTGATACGAATGGCAAGACACATCGATAAATAACCACCACAGACCGGAACAAGAACAGATCCTCTGCGGTGGCAAGATGCCCAATGTAAGGATGGAGGGCCTCCAACTGGTCCGGGCGAAATAGCTTCGGGTTAGCTTTGGCAAAGACCGTCATCGTCTGCAATAAAACCTGCTGAAATTCCTTGCCCGCGGACTCATTGTCCTCGATCAATTTCTCAAACATTGTGGAAACCATCGCTTTGCATACCTTGAAGTTGAGGGCGGAAGACTTGGACGAGTCAGATAATAGCTTTCTGAGACAAGCACCGAGGGTCTCGAGCGCCGTGTCACTCCTCTGGACAAGATTGATAAACAATGTCACTCGTTCGGCGAGACCAACTTTTAACTTAGGCGCATCCTGAGTCGAATCGATGATTTCATGAAACGGAGAAAGCCAGATCTCTTCGAAAGTCTGGCGAGCCAGCGTTGCGACGCCATCTTCAAGGTCAACAGTTCGCTGGAGAAAGCTGTCGAGGATTGCTAGCTTCAGTTCATTGCGCGGGCTCTTGAGGTAGATGTCTTTAAGCAAGCCGATACAACGTTTTCTGACCCCGGCTGTTTGGTCACCGGCACAAGCTAGAATTGTTCGACACCCGTCTTCTTCTAGATTCGGTTTCAGGGTAATACATTTGGCGATCAGGGATAGCGCAGAGTCGCGTACCATAGGCGAAGCATCCGTTGCACACCGAAGGATGACATGCATGACAGAAGCATCTCGGTCTAGAAGACTTGGGTCTTTCTCAAGCATGTATATGACACTTTTGAGACTGCGGCTCCGGACCTTTGCTTGATCACTGGTGATGGAATTCAGAAGCACCTTCAAAATGGCATCAAAAGCCTTGCAGAAACTCGAGCTTAGGACGGTCAAGATGTATGCAAATCGTCCATGGGCCGTCGATATCTTTTCATATTTCCTGTGAGTCTCCAGCCATAGTGGGTCGGAGAACAGCTTGGCGAAGAGATGCACCAAATGCTCAGTTGCATCATCATACTCAACCTCGTCATTTTCTTCGGAATTATAGTAGATGGTACAGAAGGTCTTTGCCCATTGTGCTAGGAAGAACCCTCTTGCACTGGTAAGTTGCCAGCTCTCTGAATTTTGACTGTTCATAAAGTACTCCAGAGTCATTCGATACGGGCCTTCGGCGACGACGAGATCTTGAACGTGCAAAGCACGGCTTGAATAATCCTCGAATAGTTGCTTTAAGTGATCAGTGACCTCGATGTCTGACTCTTCCATGGCTGGAAGTAGGTGCTGTGCCGTTGATATGAGATCTGATATAGCGGAGCCCATCCAACCCAAAAGTTCGAGAGCCATACTCTTCGCTGTGGCTGGACTCTTGTCATTGTCAGCAATACTGACCATGTGAGATGCCATTATACGGAGTAGCAACTCAGCCGCAGGCCAGTCTGTGGAGCCTAGAACTCCAATCAGGTCTTCAGTAAAGAGGTCAAGAATGTTCCTGTACGGCTGGTCTCCCGTCTTAGTCGACGTCATTGCTCTCTGAACAATGAACTTGATGATATACTGGGCGCTTCGCAATGCATTATCATACAAGCGGTTGACTTTGGCCGCCAAGCGTGCAAGTGATACATCTGGTTGGTCATCGTCGGCTTCCTGGTCATCTTCTGCTGATTCATTCTCGTCTTCTTCAGACTTTGGTACCTTGCGTTTTGTCCTTGATGTAGGAGTCTCCAACGCGGTGGTCTGAACTAGTTGCATAACTAAGGCAGTCAAGAGTTGGATGCTCTTGCCATCTCCTAACTTGAACTGTCTGGCGCTTTGGCGGGTAGACGGGAGCTTTTCTAAAGAAACCAAGATCTCGTCAAGAATGAATGGACGCTGCACCGGGTATTTTGAGAAGATCTTCGCGAGAACGTCCATAGCTCCTCTTCGGACAGATTCATATTTCTGAGAGCCCACAGCTGAATCCTTCTCCGTGGGGGAGTTCTCCACAAAGATCAATTTGGCAGCGAAGAATTCGGTCGTTGTGATTGTGCCCTCCGAGATTTCGATTCGCGCAAGAAAATCAGCGAAGATACTCAGGACTCGTTTACTCTGTTGGATAACGCCGCCAATAACACGTCTCTGGGCGAAACAGAACTCGAAGAAATTTGCGTCTTTCCCTCCAGGACGAACTTCAACGGCCGGTATGATACAGTAATCAAAAACCTGGTTGAGGAGATTCGGTATGGCTTCGATCAAGTCTTCTGGGCAGAGGTCCCTCTCCGTCTGCGAGCCGGACATTGTTTGCAAAAGTGAGTTGACAGCAAGAAGCGCATTATGCATGTCGTCTAACTTCTTCAACCACTCATGAGCTGCAGATTCATCCGAGGCATCTTCTAGTTTTAGATCAGGTGCCTGCGCAGCTAGTATTGGCCTTTCGCAAAGCTTTTGTATGCGATTGAGATAATCCGAAGGAATATCTTGGAGTCTATTGAAGCCCACCACCTTCTTCATAGCTTTTTGAAGGCGTGCATGAGCATCCGAGGAGAGAATGGGGCCATTAACTTCGAGCGACTGCGGGGAAGTGAAAACTGGGTTGGATCTATCTGGAGCTGCATCTGACGTCCCAGGATCAAATTGATCCTCTGCTTCAAATACCTCGTGGAGGATATCCTGTAATTTGACCAGAGCAGCATCTGCTTCTTCCTTCTGAGCTCTCAAGTGAATCGCCGACAGGCTATCGTCTCCACCGGCACTGGAATTTCTTTTCTTTGAGGCAATGTATGTATGATCGGGGGTCGGTAAAGGCTTGGCTGGTATCACAACCGAGAGTTGGCTTGCAGCTTGAACATTTTGATTAAGAGCTACCGCGGCTAGATTGTGGCTCGAAGTGGATTTCTTGTCCAAGGCGACAGCTTTCTTCGGCGGGGTTCCACGGTCCGACTCTGCTGGTGTAGGATCTATGGTCTGTGAGCTCAAGAGTCGTCTTTAAAGCAAGGTTTCAACATGGTAATCTCACATCGAAAGGCGATATCTGTAGAATCCAGCATCATCCTGGAGAATGAGCCAAGAAGGCCAGCGCTAGAAACAGCGTCGTGGGAGGCGGGAGCAGCCAGGGAGGGTGGAGGGTTCCGGTTTCCAGTGGGAAGTTTAAATTTGCTGTGGAAAGCCTATATTAACATCATCCAGAGTCATAAGAGATGAAGTATGCTCACAATTCAGTCAACTGTTCACCATCCAGCAGATGTTGCAAATATTCCCGAGACGTCTCTAAGCGGCTCGATTCCTGTCGCCCAGACTGTATATCGTCGTTCAGCTCATTCAGCGCAGCACGTCCGGATTGAAGAATATGATTGATTGAAGTCGTGGTAGGAGGTCGGCCAACATCTGGACGCAGTATGCAATCTATAAACGAAAGCTATCAGTCAAAATTCACATGTCTCTCAGGACATTGGTAAACCTACCTAATCCAAAGATCGGAGTGCTATACATGGGAGAGTATTGCAGGGCCTCCTCCACGGCTAATGGCCTCTCCCGACGCTGAAATGGCGCCCCCGCACCCCCCGGCTGAGTCTGGACATGGCTGTTGATGACGACCTGAACGGCCGGGCGCCAGTTTTGGCCCATGGTGGTAGCAGTGGTCCCTCAGTGAGAGCTGCAGTTCGGATAAGGAGAAGAGAGTTGGAAAAGCGGGAAAGACATGCTCCGCTCAGAGACATGGCTATCAGTCAAAAGACCGAAATCTCCTCCGCATCAAGTATTCATATCCGACAGGTCAAGCAAATGGCAGGACGACAAACCGATGCTCAATAATTAAATGCCAGGCACCGTTCGCTATCTTGCCGCTGCCGCCTCGCCGCCCTGACCGCCCAGCGCTAAGTACTCGGCGCGGGATTCCTTACTTTATTGTCCCCCGATCGGTGGCCCGTGCGTTCTGCAAATCTTCCCGCGCGGAAAAAAAAAGTGAGGAAAAGGTGACTTGAAGCTGATCACATACGAATTATTGAGTACAACGTTTCCGTCGCCAATTCGTTGCTCCTGATAATATTTCAGTTTCCGCTCCCTTGTGCACAAAATGTCTACAATTGGCTCTCTTGTCTTCTGTACGGATTGCGGCTCTTTGCTGGACGGTTCCGTTGGTGATCCGACAAGGGTTCTCACCTGCGACGTCTGCGGAGCTCGAAACAAAGGTGAGCTATAAGAGGCTGAGATATCCAGGCTTCAATGATAATCATACTGACTTTAGGTCTCCAGACACTGTACCAAAAACGATTGTCTCCGAATCAAAAGCTAGCGCATTCCCCTCAACACTACGAGCAAAGCGATCTGCGATTCAGACCTTGACAGCTGCGGACAAGAGGACGGAAGCATTAATCGAAAAGGATTGTCCCAAGTGTGGAAGAAAAGAAATGTACTTCACCACTGTACAACTGCGCAGTGCAGACGAAGGAAGTACGGTCTTCTACACCTGTGTTTGTGGACACAAGTATGATCTCTGTTTCCCCGAATCCGATTTGGGCATACACTTATATTATCCTACAGGGAAACGACAAACAATTAGAGGCACAGGAAATCTATACTTGACGCATTCGCAATCCTTATATCCATTCCAAGCGAGATACAAATCGTTCACAAAAAACTTGCGATCACCCCGTCAATCAAGCAGCAGGCACAGCAGCGAGGTTTCCAGAGTCCGGTACTAGCGCATATTCAACCTCCCCATTCTTTTCATACTCGGCCATATCCAGAGCCACAATGATACTGTCTCGCACCACCTTCTCCGGATCGTTTAGGAACTTCTTCAGGGTATCTTCCACGCCTTCAACGTCACCCAGACTACCGAGAGCCTCTGCAGCTTCGTGTCTCACCATACCAACTTCGCTCTGGTCGCTGAGGGTTTCCGTAAGACTAGGAACAGAGGCAGGGTGGCAGAGCTGGCCAAAGACAAATGCAATCTCGTGACGGAATAGAGCAGAGGGGTCCTTCAGGCCCTTAGCAAGTGACCTAACGGCTTGCTTGGCTGTGGGGAGATCAGGAGGAGAAGCAAGGTCGCGCAGGCCGAACATGGCACGGTATCTTTGAAACAATGGAAGCTTTGTGTCGAGCAGTGTCTGCTCTAAATCGGGAATCGAAGGCTCCTTTGCTGTGAGGGGCATCGGTGGGGCGGGGTCAATTGAGGTGAAGTCACTATAGAACATTAGACTTATTAGCATTGGAAAGATACAACCAGCTTTTTCTGAATAATCACATACCTAGGCTTCAGGGTCTCGGCCTTTCTAGCCTCAGACTGCTCCCACAAAATTCTGTCAACAGCGATGTCACACGTCTCGCGCACAACATCGACCTCATCCTTGTTATCCCTAAGCTCCTTGAGAAGCTCCAAACTGCTCTCATACCCTAGAGCGCCCAGTGCCTCTGCAGCCTCATGGCGACACATCGAATCTTCCTCGGCGTCCTTCAACACATCATGCAGGAACGGCAAGGCATCAACATTCTGTGTCTGGCCGAGGCAGTATGCGAGCTCGTGCTTGAGCAAAGCGGATGGGGAAGAGAAGCCAGCAGCAATGGCTTGGATCGCAGGGAGCGTCTTCTCGGTAGGAGGCTGCAGACACGCGAGGTGCTTTAGCGAAAATAGAGCGCGGAATCGGCGAGCAAGCGGTTCAGTCTCAGAGGTGAGGACCTCGCGCAGGGTAGCGACCGTGGTGTCTGGGCTTTCAAGGTTATCGATTGTCATTTTGGAGGATTATGGCGAAAATGTAGAATAACGGAAAGGGTATCAAATCGAGGAGGAGCAAAAGGTGTGTTTCATAGTAGTATAAAATTTTGATCTTATCTGGCGCAGATAATAAAATTTAGGTGGGGTGGCGGGGTATAAATTTGCGGCTAGGCTTCCTTTGCTTGCAAATATTTCCGGGTCGGACGATATCTGATCTATAATCTGCGGATTATAGTTTGTTTATTGAGCATTATTATTCTCATAGTCAGGTTGGATTTCAGATCCGGCATCACAAGTAAAGCAGTTATAACGGCGCCGTCTGCGAGTCCATGAATACCCGTGTGAAGCGGCCCTAGGCCTGGTTTTGGAACTGACCAGTAACTCCTTAGATGGTTTGAACTTATGCAGAGGATTGTGTGTGCACACAGGGCAATAATTTGCAAATCGATTGATTTCTCTGAAGTAGGCAAGCCATACTCAGGTAGGTTAAAGTACAGTACTAAAAACAGGGCGTGGGAGTCTTACAGATCCCGATTAGGAGGCAGAATATATAGCCATCACTAGATCGCCGACTAAGTTCTCAATTTGATACTATATACCAATTGAATTGATCCTATGAGGCAACTTGATAGGTTGAATCACATTGGCAATATATATGGCGGTGATATCTTGCCATGATATCAGGGGATTGTTAGCAAGATATCGATCTAAAGAGTTGACCCGGCGAGGCGTAGTGATCAATTGGAAGCGACCTAGGGCGAACTATACCAGTAGTGATTTATAGAGATCATTCAGGCCTCAGATCAAAGAGTAGGGCGGCGTCCATTGTGATATTACTACTACCCTTGAATTGCAATGAACAATCGGTTGAGATTAATCTTAAAAGGCATGAATTGACCTTAGTTCTAGAGCAAATCCGAGACAAACTGATAGTTATATACATACACGAGAGCACAAGAGAGAGAATTTATTTGGTCCTGATGTGCTTAAGCTTCTTTGGCTCGTGCATGAAGTTGTTTGCATAAGCCTTGGGGACAAATTTGCGCTCATTGGGCTCCTGGACAAAGTATTCGTAGCCCTGCTTCTGGGCAAATAGAATGGCGTCCTCCTTCGACTTGAAGTTCAGGTGCGTTCCCTGCATGCAATCGGCGGACGATTGCCAGCCCATCAAGGGATTCTCCCACCGGTGGCCCTTCTGTAAGATATCCCAGTCCATCCTCCAATGGTGAGAGTGCCAGTCTCCGGATTGCGTTGCGGGCTTCGAGGGGCGGAAGATTCTTGAGGATGTTAGTGTTTGATATTGACCTTTTCAACACGGGTCCTACCTGACGGTGCGAGCCTGGAGATCGGTAGGGGCTCCGGAGAGGACAGCAGCAGCAACGGTCTCGCCGGGTTCGCTTCCATCCATGACACGCTTAGGGACGGGGGAGAATTTGCTTATCGGGTGTCAGTCATGACTTCTATGGGTGGGCTTGGGGGTTTATCCGTACGAGGTGCCATGGTCAATGGTAGCATCGTAATCGGGTTGGTGGCGGGCCATTGCCTCAGAAGGGGTCTCCTTCTGGATCAATGTGCTCTCTCCATGGGGAGTAGTCGGCGCTTCAGAAGGGTTGACTTTGACAGGCGATTGTTGAGTTCGGAGAAGGGTTGTCGAGAGAAAACGCGCATTGTTGGTGATCATGACCCTGCCTACCCGAGAGTAAGCGAGATTTCCAGCTCTCATAAGCGACATGGTGTTAATTGTGTCTGTGGTTGCTGGAACAAAGCAACAATGAGCGAATGTGAATTAATGAGGTGAGGTATTGCGACCTTTCCGGTCGAAATAGAGGCTTAATCCGGTTTAGCGCGATGTGCGGCTCCCCCTACGTTCTCTTCCGACAACCCGCTTCTGAGGCACTTCTTCCCTTCTTCTTGTCGCATCCACTTCTCTTTTACCACTCGCTCACATCGAGGTAAGCCCGTTAACGAACATTTAACTCGCGGATATCATAGTTCGCATATTTCGCATTGGGCGCAAAGTTCGGATCGCTAACGAACCGCTCTCAGTCCACGCAAAGATGAGCTACATCGCCCGCCGAGGTCTCTCGACCTTGATCCCTCCCAAGGTACGAAACATCATATTTGGATCTAAATTGACTTCAGACTTAGATTCTATATATACTAACTAGCTTCTATAGATCGCTTCCCCCAACGTGAGCGCTCCTACCCCCCGCAATACTTCCCCAATGTTCCGAACGTCATTTGGCAACAATCTTTTCGTCCAAATGACACACGAGGCGTTCTGTGACCGGTGCTGGGTTTTACGTTAACTAACAAAAAAAAAAGGCTATCGGCGCCGCTAAGGATGCTGCTCGCATGGACCGTGTTGTGAACTTCTACGCCCGTCTGCCCCGTGGTGCTGCTCCCGAGGTTAAGCCCACCGGCCTTATCGGACGCTACCAGGCTCGCTACTTCGGCAGCAAGCCCTCCGCTGCACGTAAGTGAATACTTGATGGTAATGTAAATGCTCGATCTTGAAACTGACGCATATGTTGCCTGTAGCCCTTGCTCACGCCATCGGCGGCATTCTCATCCTCGGCTACAGCATGGAATACTACTTCCACCTCCGTATGGCTCTTCCTACGTCAATTACCTACTGCTTTTCAAGCTAACTGTGTATTAGGCCACCACAAGAACCACCCTCACTAAATTCCTCCTGAAGTAGGAGGATTTGTGTATATACTGTGGGTTTAAAGAGAAGCCACTGTAGAGGAGAATTCTGTGCTATTGGCAATACCAACTTTTCTGTGACATTATACATTGATCCAATTCCATTTGAGATTGTAAGACGTTCCGATTTGCTCGTCTGGCTGGCTCCGGGCCACGGGATGCGGCCGCACTTGCTGAGATACTTCCAACATCATGACGTAAACCGGCGAAACAACATATATCATTGACACGAGTAATGTGGCTGGAACCAGTATAGTAGAGAAAATCATATTAATCAGACCATGGGGGGCTGTTTCCGAATCGTAGTGGACGAATCTGCGGCTCTCGTCCATTCCAGCCACAAGGTTTGCTTCACTTTCGGCGTTTCCACGCTAACCGAAAACAGCCACCCTTAGACTCAACCTGAACCGTCACTTCATCCATGACTACAGCCATCACCCGATCACCACCAACCCAGAAGAGAGCCTCCCTATCGTGACCTCCCTTTCGGGATATCGTGGGCTGTTGCCTTTTATCCTTGAGCTCTCTCTCCCAGCGCCTATTTCCTCAAACCCCATTTTCTCACATTCCACTCGCCTTCTTCATCCGCTGCCTTCTTGGACGTTCGGAGCTTTTCACGGCTCAACCAGCTGAGCTCATAGTTCAACCGTGGCGATTCTTGATCCCTAACAATAGGTATCTCTCGAGCAATCTCTTTGAATTCTCCAGCGTTCGCCCAGAACCCCGTCGTCACTCGTACCCATGTTTACAAGTGTCAGAATACATGTCTAACGTATGTCGCAACTTGTTGTCTTGACAGACTCGAGAATTGTTATGGCAGAGCAGAACGACCACGATGTGGTAAATGAACCCTTGTCGGGCGGCGATTCTTCGCCTTCCGGCGTTCCTGCGAGCACCATCGACAAGAAACCTGCTGGAGGGGACGAGGGGGGGATTAACACTACAACACTATCGGAGACGGAATCGAAAGTTGAACAAGAAGATCAGAAAACGAATACGGCACCGCCGGTGGGAAACAGCGACGCGGGGAAGGACGGCGAACAAGCCTTGACAGTGAGTTGTTTTGGTGTAGATTCGGGGACCAAGACTTAACACGATACAGGACGCTTCAAAGCAAGGGCCCGGGTCAGTCGCAACAAGAGCATTAGAGATGAACGGAGTAACGTCTGCATCGGATGGCGGGGATGATACGGCTTCTCAGGGTGGCTCGGAATCCGACGCTAGTCGAACGGAGAGCAGATTGCATGGTCGTGCTGGGTCTGCGAAACGGCCGGCAACATTTAAACCGGTCTCTTTTGCCAAATTTTCTGTTCCCAAGGCGCCGGGAACACCCCCTATGGCTAAACTCACTGAAAAGAGTAAGTAAGATCGGGACAGATCCACCAAGACCCGAAGTACTAACCAGCATAGCACCTTTATTGTCAGGGACCCCGTTAAGCACAACATTACAAAACCCAAGGCCACGCTTAGTCGCCAAGACGACCAGCAGCCTCCGCGACTCATTATCGAAGTCAGGCCCGGGGGGCGCTCGTCTTGGATCTGGGCCCGATCCAAATCAAGTGTGGAATAGGAATCGACGTACGTTCCAGGAGGCCACATATTCTCTACGTAAAAGCAGTCGCTAATTGTTCTCGTTTTGCAGCGGTCCAGCAAACGCCTCCGAAGCACCTTACAGACGAGGAGTTGAAGCAACAATATGGGATTCACATGACATCGAGAATTCAAGAAGATGGGGGTGGGACAGAGTCCAAGTGGGCTGATATTGATGACGACGAGGATGACTGGGCCCCGGAAACTATCGAGTGGAACGATGGGACCAAGACCGATTTATCAAAGAATGAACCTCACCCCGAACCTCTACCGACGATCCAACCGACAACAGTGACCGCTACGACGGGTATACCAGTGGAAATTAAGGAGAAACCGATTGGAGACCAAGGAGCCGCGGAGCAGACCACCAAGGTTAAAGAACCTCCAAGGTATATTTCGAAACCTGTGACCTCCATCGGACCAAATCCTACTGTTCTCAAGGTCGGTGCTATTGCAGAAAGGCAAGCGAGAACCGCCAGTGTCGCCGCGAAAGGGCCAAATGACAAACAATCTTCATCTTCCACGAGCCCAGCTCCTCCTGCTAAGTCACCTTGGGCCCCAATACCGCCTGTTGAGAAAATGTCCCCAGTCATGCCTCCTGTCCAGCCTCATGCCCCGTCGGCACGGGCTCCATTTAGGGAGGCAAAGCTAAATGACAATGGTCCTGTCGTTCCTGTTCCTCCGAAAGAGATTGCAGCGGACGATTTCAACCGTTCATGGAGGGATAATCAACCGGGGACTCGGGAACTATACAACTCTAGATCAGGCCGATATGAGCCTGTCCCCGAACCTAGAAAGGGTACATGGCGGAACGAACAGAATCTTCGTGCACCATCCGTGTTGCAACGACCCCCAGCCCAAGGCGAGCATGTAGGGCCAGCTGAGCCTTCTGCTGCATTCCAGACTCACCGAACGAGCGGACAGGATGGTGGTCATTGGAACCGCAGGCGGACGTCTTCGAATGTTAGTGGTGGAAGTGGAAGCTTTGGCCGCCGAATGTCGATTGGTCGACCTGACGTCGCTCAAAGATCGTTTGAAGGCCGACGCGGGTCGCAAGCAAATGGAATGATGGAACCAGTCTTCCATGCTCGGGACCATCCAGCAAAAGAGGGTCAGCCGCGAGACGTCTCTCCGATGCGACAGGGACCTGGTCCTTCATGGCATCCTCGAGACCCAAACATAGAAAGAACTCCCGGCTCAGATGCTGGCTTAGACCACGCCGCTCTTGGAGAACCTCTTCCGGAGGTGCAGCAAACTGTGCCACCAGCGCCCCAAGAGGATGCCGTTGCTATGCAAGAACGTATCATGAAGGAAAAGCGATTGGAAGCGCGGCAGCGAAGATTAGAGCAGGAAAAAGAAGAGGAGGCTGCGAAACGTGAAAGAATTCGACAAAAGCTCGAAGCGCTTGGTCCGGCCCCCGACAAGAAGACGAAGCACAAGGAGAGCCCAGAGACCCGCGCCGCTACGGCCGCAACTGGTCCCGCTCAGTCGCCTCCCAAACCACCTGTCCCGGAGCCCACCGGGGCGCCAAAGCAATATGGCATGATGAAGGTTCATCATCCCGATACCGTGAAAAAGCTCGAGAGAGAAAGGGGCCAAGATAAGCCCGCTACGTTGGCGAGTGCCCGGCGCGCTTCTTCTCCAGCTCGGAATCCGAAAGGAGATTCTCCCACAGCTAACGGGTTCCAACCGCCGCCTCATGAACACCCAGAGCAGCAATTTGGAGATAGGATCTCTGAGCAGCAGCAGCAGCAGCCTGATGAGCAAAGCGCCCAGTGGCGAGGAAATCTCAATGTATCCAACACATACTCTCACTGGACGGCAAATTCTAAGCTTGTTGCTGGTCCACCCGGTCCTCTAACAAATCCGTGGAAGCCATTGAGCAACGATAAGACTCTAGGAAACGGCATCTTCGACCAAAGTCTTGGTAACTTCCCAGCAAGGGACCTGAGTTTGCGGAATCATCTTGGCCTAGATCAGCCACCGCTTCCCTCTAGCTCACAGCCGTTCCCGACGACTTCATCGCGATCCGCGCAGGAGAGTACGACGATATCTCCATTACCGTCGCCCGAGACTAGACACGCCTCCTATGACCCTCTTAGCCCAATTTCTCGCCCTGGCCCCATTGGGCCTCCAAGAGCACAGCCCCCAAACTGGCAGCACGAAGCTCGCACTGCTGCGTGGAACGAGTTTCATGCCGTTGCCACGAAGCGTGAGGCCGAGGAGAACGAGAAGCTGCGCAACGAGATGGCCGCGCGCGATACTCAGCCATCGCTCCAAGTTACCTTCAATGAAACCTGGCGACAGGTTCGTGCGGGTGACTTAGCTGGACAGAGACAAGTTGTTGGAGTTTCCAGAACTACAGATGGAAACTCTTCAATTTCCAACCCTTTGCCCGGACTTGAGCACCCTAGTCCTGTTGGTCCTCTTCCTTTTGCAGAAGCCCATACCCGACCGATTCGCAGTTCAAGGTTCTTTCCACAGGTGACAGAGCAGAGGAAGCCGGCATATGAAGAAGACTACTACGTCCGAAGCCCTTCACCGCCGCCTCCTGAAGAGGTATCGACTCACCCTGTATACTTTGGCGACTCGAATAGACCTCTGGTACACCTACCTCAGCCAAAGCCGATAGTCAAGCTCCCTCCAAAGATCATCGCACCGCCGGCTCCGCCACCTACTTTTGCATCCATGGTTGCTTCGCGACCTGCGGCGCCGAACGCTTCGTCCTGGCAAGAGAAGATCAACACACTCTTTGGTAAGAAATCGACAGTTCTCGAGAAGAAGAATTCTCTGGCGGTTTCATCAGCATCAAAAGAGCCTCTAGATGTGCAACTTCATATCGCTGCAGTTTCTGTATCGCTACCCTATAATGGAGAAGCCCAAGCTGGAGATGGCGAGTTAACTGCGAAGCAAGTCGAGGAGGTAGAAGCAATGTTTGAGGACCGTGAAATCGGATCTTTACCTGTTATTCGCGTGCCCAGCATGGCCCCCCCGGCTGCCTGGCGAGCTGCACCACCACCGTCGCAGGCGCGGCTGCGCCAGAAAACCCTCAAGTCGAAGGACGTTTACAGTGTTGAACCATCCCTCTACGACAAGGATATATCTTCCCCAATAACGCGAATTTCGATCAAATTCCCGGGTGCCGATGCTGTAAAGACATTGACTGTCATGAGGAAAGCCGGCTCTCATATCTCGAATCCTCGATCGCGAGGATCATCTACATACAAGCCTCGCAAGAACGCGAAACCACGCGAGGGCGCCAGTAACTCCAGCTTCAAGAAGAATTCTTCTTCGCAACAAGCCAATGGAGCTAGTCCGCCTCAGCGACAGTCGCGAAAGGCATCTTGGGACGCTCCGTCCACCAGCGCTTCCCACTAGAAATACCTGAACAATCACATCCTTCGGGTATTCGAATATTCGTCGATTTGAGTGATCATGGTTATGGTCGGTATTGATAAGCCAGAAACAGGAGGGGTTTCAAGTTCAATGAGTCAGTCATGTTCGGTTCGATTCATCAGGGTTCGGGTTCGGTTCGGTTCCAAATCATTCTCATCCACCATCGCCATTACCATCGTCATCATCATCTCCTCCTCTAGCATTTGCTCTTCTAATGTTGTCCTTTGCGTACAATATTCCCTACCCCTTTTTATCTCTTTTCCTGTACTCGTTTTGAAGTAGCTATTTCCACGGGATATGAACTGTATGCATGCCATGGACATGGACGGCTACGCTACTCTTACAACCTCAATGACATTATCTACTATCGACCGCCCATACTTACAAACACATTATCTACCTTTTGATTCACACCCACATGCAGGAATTGTCAATGTTAGGAACAAGGGAGCTAAGATGCATACGTTATTTTCTAGGAGTTCATGACTATACAAACCAAGGTCGTTATCAGTAACTCATGGTAAATTGAACATCATGAACGACCTCGTCTTGAAACAAGAAAGATATCTCAGTTATATTTGATTGATTATCTTGAATTGATCTTGTTGTATAATGTAAACCCCCTTCCGTTCCTCTCGAAACCTGAACCAAACTCCAGGTATATCGCCATCTGAAACGCCATATCCTGCTAATGCCGATAGAAGAAAAGAAAGAATAAATGTACACGTAGCTCATCTCATCAAATCTGGACAGGACCATTCAGTCATAAATGAAAGACAGAAGCATCGGAAGGAAGAAGCATCATAGATAGACCGCGTAGACGATCTACCAGTTCCAGGTCCGGCTAGACGCAGTAAAGATAGGGGGCTTCCACTGCAGTCGCGAAGAGTCGATCCTGCGAGAGCCCTTGATTTTTTCCTTTTCTTGGCGCTTCTCATGCTCTGCCACGACTCGGTCCGTGAGGACTATGACCCAATTTCCTTTCTGTGAAAAGTATTAGCTTTACATCGCACTTAAAGGGTGCTATAAGCTGGAGAGGCGAAGCGCGTACATGGTAACGTAGCATGTTGTAAACAACCAACGTCTCATGGACGTCCTTCTCCGTCATTGACGTCAGGACAGCGAGTTCATTTTCACTGACATTTTCGCGACCAGACTCCATGAGGATCTCGACAAGAGTTTCACGCCAGTACTGCCTGTAACTAAGCAAGCCAAGATCACTGAGCGGCTTTTCGGGGGACCCAAGCTTCCCTTCCCGTTTGCTAAGCTCGTAACTGAAGGAGATGAGGAGTCGTCCGAAACCGTGACGTTGATACTGGGGTAATGTCAAGATACAGGCAAGGTTGTAGCCCTCGGCAGAGTCCTTTTCTTTAGAAAAATAGCCAACAAGGTGGCAGCCTGTTTCATCTCTGGTGCACATGCAATAGAAGAGAAAGGGGTCGACGTCGTAGTAGAGTGTCTTGTGGTCAAGGAAGAGTTTACTGAGCAGACAGAGATTGCGGCACCATGTTCGTTGTCGGCGGCCATCTACCTCGAAGAAAGAGATATTGTCGTCTCGGTAGATTTCGTTCCCAGGAGGATGGACGAGTGTGCACTTCGTGCGGTGTCGTTCGAACGCACGCTTGTTATCAAAGTAGCTAAGGCAGAATTCGTCGATATAGACCACCTCCGAATCGGAAAATGAGGCAGGGTATGGAGAAAAGTACCACGGCTCAACGTCGAACTTGCCCATTTGAAGCCGTTCCAAGTTACGCACTCGGTGAATCTCTGTCGGGTTTTGTGTCATGCTGCCGCCGGTCCGCAGGCGCTCAATCTCCTCTTCTCGTGACATCAAACCCAGCGCCTTCTCCTCCTCTTTAATTTCCTTTGCATCAACAAAGCTAGCGTCCATCATGTCAACATCTTCGGAGTCAGCCTTAGGTGTCCCATCTGCGGACAAAGCCTCTGATCCCAAGATGGACAGATTGATAGGCGTCTCATCGCCGCGGTTCTCTTTTCCGCCGGCCTTCGACGGGCGCGGAACTTTGCCCACATTAGCATTCTTGCCAGTGAGAAGGTCCGGAGTTGCAGAAACATCACGGCTGCCAGCTCTGGCGCGTTTGTTCTTGCTCGGAGCTTTGTTGGCAGGCCCAGTCTTCTTCTTCTCTGGTTTCTCAGGTTGCGGCCATTCGACCTCCTGGGATAGATCTAGTCTCGAGGAAGCAATCCATTCTATTTGAATCATTAGCATGATTGATCGTAAGTGCTCCAAGCAGACATACCGTCGAGACGTTTATTGAAGTCCACATAATGAACGCTATAGTTGCTGTTAGCGCTTGTACCCCAGAATACACGTGATAGAGAGGGAATTACTAGAAAGCAAGGCCGTCTTTTCGTTGTTTAATAGACAAAATCTCCGCTTTCCTTAACTCCGCATCCTACAACATGAATCAGTCTCAAGTCATGTCATGTGACGATATGCAAAAGAGAATCCCGGGAGAGACAAGCAAAGAACAACACACCTTGTGGACCATAGCCTTCACACCGATCCTAGCGCCTAGATTAGCATATGCGACCGATGAAACTGGGGGCAAGAAACTCAAGGGAAAAATTTTCGTATTTTAAAGGCGCGTTTTGCGACTTACCTGATGGTGTTGAGGGTGGCGAACCCCTTCTCTACAGGGTCGGGTGTCCCGGTGGCCTCCCCGCTGCCGCCCATGATGTCTGCAGAGGTAGTCCCAGTTGTTTGGCTCGGTCAAATTGATGAAATGTCTAATTTTGAGTGAGATACGCGATGAAAACTTCGCTGGGCTTTTGGGGCGAGTGATGAAGGATAGACCATTGGAAGGGGGCGGGAGAGACCGCCTTTGGCAACTTTTTTTCGCCGTCCGCTTTTGGTTCTTCCCGTCGCGCTTTCGTCACTCCGCCAGTGTTTATCAACAGAAAATAGGGATAGTTGAATAGGAATATGAGAACCATCCGCGAGCTTACTAGAGTAAGTGCGAAAGTAGATCGATTAGAATACATTGTATTGCGGTGTGTATACAACTCTGGCTTTCCCGCCTCCGTCTCAATGCCAGCCATTTACCGTCCCTCCAGTACCCGCAACCAGTTCGGCCAGTTCTTCCTTCCTCGACCGGTACTGCTCCTGAGCTTCTCGTTCCCTCCGCATGACAAAAGCTACGTCTTCTCGGAGTTTCTCAAGGCGCCTTGAAACCGCGGCCTCTTCAGATATCTGCAGCGTACGGAACGCATCGAGCTCATCCCTTGACTTTTCTAGGGCTGAGTGGGCTTCTGTGATCTTGGTCCGGAGCATCTTTGCGCGGTTCTGATATCCTCCGTAATGCAGCGCGAGCTTCTTCTCAAGCTTATTTCCCTGCTCCGCAGTCGCGAGTAGAGAGGCCTGTACATTGTCGAAGACGCCGATCATCCGCTGCTCTTGTTGATACACGTCCTCATCTTCATCATCAGCATAATTTGACAGTCCAGGAAGAGTGTTGTCATGGGTCGAAGACCACTGGTTGTCGAACTTGTCTGCGAAATCTTGGAGCTTTTCAGGAGAGATCTCTGCCGCAATGGCCGCACGAGCTTGCTCCAGCCAGTGGTCATCGAGCCTCTCCAGCTTCCGGGGCTTTCCTTCGATTTTGGCACCGGGAACAGGGAACTTGCGGGCGTCGTTGGCGATCAAAAGAGCTGCCTCTTTAGCGATCAGAGCCCTAATTGGGTCGGTTACATGTGACGCTCGCTCCATCAACGAGTCGATATCAAGCACAACAGGACGGGGTAGAGAGCGCTGATACACCTGTGTTTGGCGTTTATGCTCTGCCTGGGCGGCTCGCTCTCGGGCTTCCCTTTCCCTTCTATCCCGTTCTGCTGAGTCTTCTTCTGAGAACTCCGTGACTAGGGTTGGCTCTGCCGTTTCTGATGGTAGCTCTTCCAACTCCCACTCGGTCTCTTTGGGCTTCGGAAGCGCCGCCAGCCTGCCACGGATGCTCTGACGAGCAAGGTTCTCCTGCATCCGTAACTCCTTTGGTGTACTCGCAACGAGTTGTCCGCCCGCTATCTCTTGGTTGTTAAGCGCAAAGTGATCTCGGGGCGTCCGCATGGGAGTTGCACCAGGGCCAACGGCCCCCGGTAGCGGTGTCGCACTGACTGCGCCTCCTTGTCGGAATGGCGTCGCCATAGGATTCGGCGTTACAATCGCCTGGCGTCGAGGAGCAATACCGTCAAAGCCAGTCGAGGAGCCTCCTTCGTGCAAAGGTGTGTTCTCTCCACCTAGCAGCGAGGACTGGGTTTCTGTCAGCGCCCTGATATTCTTAATCTCGTTCGCAATGTGGTCCTCCTCTGGCGGAGCCCTGGGGGTTCGAATCGGTGTCCCTCCAACAATGGCAGAGTAGTTGCCCATCAGGCCTCGAGTCCCATCCTCGTCTCCAGCCAGCTTGCTGGCTTTGTCCCCGGCCATACCCATCTTGATGATATCCTCCATCTCACTCTCGCTGACTTGTGGGGAAGGTAGAACCAGTGCTCTCCTCTTGCTGCTTTGTTCCGCTTCTCGAATCTTCTGCATCTGACCTGCACGAGCTGCTGCTGCGAAGGCAGCGGAATTGCTATTCTTATCATTCTTCCTCTTCTTTCGCTCAGCGTCCTCGTCTTGGTCTCCCTTGCGCTTATTCGCCAGCTGCTGCTTCCGGGGATCGAACATCTCTCGCTGCCTCTCATTTCGGGCCTCCTCTTCGGCCGTATCGTAAAATCCAGGCGCTGCAGGTTTCTCGAATGGGATATCGGCATTGTAGTCCATTTCACCCTGTTTGCGGGTGACAACCTTGATATTGATACCAGCATTTTTGAGCTCACGGCGTTTCTGAAGGACCGCTAGTCGTCGCGATTCCTCTAACTGCCGCTCTCGAGCTTTGCGCTTCGCTTTTTTACCCTGTGTGTTCGCCAGGCGTGCTCTAGCTTCACTCAGCATCTCCTTTTCATCTTCGTCCAGATCAATCGTATCCGGTCGCGCGGGTTTAGACTCTGGATCGGGATCAAGTTCACCGGGCCTACAACAGTCAGACGAGAATATCATTGCCGATCCATAAACATACCGTAGTCTCCTAACATCATCCGCACTCGGAGCCGCAGCCTCCGCGCCCGCAGGACCACCAAGACCGAGTTCATCATTCTCACGAGCCTCTGCTTCATCCAAAAGTTTCTGATACCGCTCCAAGCACTGCGTAGCTGTGCGACCCACAATCGGTGCGATTGTCCGCCATTGTGTCGGCATCAACTTTGCCAGGTGGAGTAACTTTTCATCCTCCTCGCGCGACCATTCGACCTTTCGGATACCAGGGTCTAGCCACTCGACCCATCGTGCTTTACATTGCTTCGGAGTCTTTCGTGCAAGGAGCGAGGAGACGCGCGCCCATTGGTTGAGCCCGTATTTCGAGACCTAAGGAAGGGCATTCGTTAGTTGGAACGCGAACAATATCAATAATCTGCGGGGCCTCGGTGCAGGATAATAGCTTACCGCTGCTCGGAGGACTTCATCCTCGATATTAGTCCTAGGCCCAGGTTAGTGAGGAGCCCAACGAAAGGTAAACCACAAGATCACTCGGAAACTCACCAAACACCTCCTTTGACGACCGGCATGGCTGCTGTACCGACGAACCCGTCACAATCCGGTCGAAAATCGATCGTCGATTCCTAGATCAAAGCAACAGATCTAGCCGTGACAAGTAGTTGCAAGCTGGCCGGTATCGACAAATGCCTCGACGCGGATGAAAATGATGAAAAGCCTCATCATCTGAAGTCCGCGATAGGCGCGAAAGGGTTTAGCGCGACAGACGCAGCGTCTTGGCTCGGCTCCCCGCTATCTCCATTACATAAGCCGTCCAAGATTTTTTGATTGTCTAAAAAAAAGTTCGGCGAGCTTGCGATCACGATAAGGAGAAGACTCTACCTAATTATATACCGTGAGATTGCTTTAAAGGACAAACAACATGTCTACTTCAGTACAAGCGCCTCAGCAATATAGCCAGCCTTCGAGAAAGGGTAAAAAGGCTTGGAGAAAAAATGTGGATGTCACGGAGGTTCAAGAAGGGCTCCGGTTGTTGAAGGATGAAGAGATCAAAGGGTAGGGCACTGCAGTTACTCTGTGCATGTGGATACTGATTAAATGTTATAGAGGAGTTCTTGCAGAAAAACCCTCCGAAGAACTCTTTGTCATCGACACAAAAGGCTCCTCTGAGATCCGAGACGCATATCGAAAACAACACAAGAAACTCCTCAAGTCGGATGAAATCCTCGCACAGCGATCTGCGATTGGCGCTGTTGACACTCGGAAACGTGGAAGCTCAAAGGTCACAGATGGCGTGATCGAGCCGAGCACCAAGAAGCATAAGAGTGACTGGGTTTCCAAGAAGGAATGGCAGCGCTTGAAGCAGGTGGCCAAAGAGGGCAACCCCCTCGGAAAATCTAGTGACAGTGGCTTCTATGATCCCTGGGCAGATGAAGCTGATCCAACGCCACTTGACGATCCTCAGTTCGACTACCTGGAGAAGCCTCAGCCGAAGGTCGCTCCAGAAACATTGAAGCGAGCCCCGGTTTCGCTTGCGGCGAATGGAAAGGCAGTCAAGGCTGTGCGGACGCCTACTGCTGGTACGAGCTATAACCCAACTTTCGAGGAGTGGGACCAGCTTCTACAGGAGCAGGGGCAAAAGGCCGTTGAAGAGGAGAAGAAGCGATTGGAGGAAGAGCGTAAAGAGGCAGAACGACAACGTCTGGTCGACGAGGCCCAGGATGAAGATAGCGATGCAAAGTCGGATGACGAGAGCGCGTGGGAGGGCTTTGAGAGCGAGTACGAAAAGCCAGAGTGGCTAAACAAGAAGCGACCGGAGCGGAAAACGAAGGCTCAAAGGAACAAGATCAAGCGAAGAAAGGAAGCGGAACGACAGGCCAAGTGGGAGGAACAGAAGAAGATGAAGGAGGACCAAGTTGCCCAGGTCAAGGCTATTGCTGAGCACCTCAAGGAACAAGAGAGCCAGCTGGCCAGTGACGGTGATGATTCATCAGACGAAGGCGACGACACTACGTTGCGCCGGAAGCCTTTTGGAGGAAGACTCAAGTAAGTTTCCTATCTTCAAGCTCGTGATTTTAATGCTGATATACATGACAGGGCTCCCGAGAAACCAGTGGAAGTAGTCCTACCAGACGAACTTCAAGACTCTCTACGTCTACTCAAGCCAGAGGGCAATCTTCTCGACGACCGATTCCGGACGTTGATCGTCCAAGGAAAGCTCGAGGCTCGCAAGCCCGTGTCCCAACCGAGAAAGGCTAAGAGAGAGGTTACTGAGAAATGGGCCTACAAAGACTTTAAAGTCCCTGGGTTATGATCTGCTACCTAATTTTTTTTTTTCTGTTTATATTCTAGATATCACTTTTCATGGGCAGCAGGATATAAAAGTCATATTACGCCTACAGCATAGTTTTTATTACGTAGTCCCATTCTCTGAATGATACTCCGTAGTATCAGTCCTGGTATCTAGTAGATATATCTCCCAAATTTTCCATGCCGACGTTCTCGAATCTATCAAAGTGGGTCAGGGCGGAGGCGCGTCCAAATTTTAGCGGCCCCGCAAACATTATTTTCTCTCTCCGATTCCTCCAACATTCCGATTCCCACTCCCACCTCACCATGCGGTAGCACTTGATCCGACACCACTGGAATGGAACTGAAATCTCTTTCCAGCAATTGGAAGAAACTACAGGGGACCCTGAAGAAAAAGGACGCCTCCGCGAGTGCTACAGCACCATCAACAAAGCGCAAGAGATTAGATCGCAAACCGCAGAACAATGATACTGTGAAGAAGCGGAGGACCGGCGCTGCGGGAACAGGGACACGGACTCTGACGAAAACTGAATTCGCCTCGAGAAACAGGAAAAGAATGCCCGAGGGTGTGACGAATGGCGGGAAAGAGGAGGATGCTGTTGCGGGTGAGAGTGTGGTCAAGTCAGCGGCTTCCAGGGTCAACGAGGGGCGGGCTTTGAAGTTAGTATACCCTGATACCTTTGGACTTTCTCGACCGTAAACAGCTGCTAACATTTAGGCCAGTGCCGAAATAGGAAAGTACGTTGCGATAGATTGCGAGATGGTTGGCGTCGGCCCAAACCCGGACAACGATTCCGCCCTCGCCCGCGTCAGTATCGTCGACTACAACGGCGACCAAGTTTACGACTCGTACGTGCGTCCCAAAGAAATGGTCACAGACTGGCGAACGCACGTTAGCGGGGTCGCACCCAGACATATGATTGACGCCCGGTCCCTGGAGCAAGTCCAGAAAGAAGTCGCGGAGATACTAGACAGCCGGATACTTGTCGGCCATGCGCTGAGGAATGACCTGGACGCTCTCTTGCTCAGTCATCCGAAGCGCGATATCAGAGATACGAGCAAACACCCGCCATATCGGAAGATTGCCGGAGGGGCTTCGCCGCGCCTGAAGATTCTGGCATCAGAGTTGCTGGGGTTGCAGATTCAGGGTGGCGCCCATTCGAGTGTGGAGGATGCAAGGGCGACAATGATGCTTTATCGGAAAGATAAAGATGAGTTTGAGCGGGAGCATCTGAAGAAGTGGCCCGTACGAGTGGTGCCGGAGAGCAAAGAGAAGGGGGATGGCGATAAAAAGAAAAAGAAGAAAAAGAAGAAAAAGAAGAAAAGTCGCAAGAGGTGAAGCTGCTTGATTATACTACCTAGTAAGACTTACATATACCCCAGTTTAGTCAAAGTGCTATTCTAGCCAATTAGTACTATACTCGACAGTAAACCACTGTATAGATGTTCTATTAAGGAGGGCCACCTCACTCAGCAAGCATCATACAACCTCCCCCCCTTCTATACTAAGCTAAAAATCGATTTCAACGATAACTGACAACCAGAGTGAAAAGAAGATAAAAAAAAAACTATATCGTACGACCGGGAAGGGACTCGAACCCTCAATCTTTTGTGAGCTGCAGCTATGAATAACCACCGAAAACAAACGCCTTACCATTAGGCCACCCGGCCGCTTGTTAATTTATCCGAAATTTTTCGGTTCCATAAGGTAAATCAAGTGATCTTCAATAATTTTTCGGAAGATGAACTACTCCGTATTGGTCAGTAATACTTCTTATTAGATGGCTCCTAGTATTTAATTTCTATCCGGAGTGACTTGATATTGCCCTGCGCCAGCCTGCCATATTACTTGGAGGGTTCTGGATTGGGAAGTACGTCTTCTTGAAAAGAAAGGAGAAATTTCATTCAGCACACCATGCGCACGCCAGCATATCACAGCCATATGAAGACCAGATATCTACATCCATTTAATCTACCTCCATCATAGTATTCTCAATAACCCTCAGGCCACATTAGACAGTAGTATCGGGGCCAAACGGAATCGCGGTGAGAGTTGCTCATAGAGTTATTCGTCCGCTCAGTCGGCGTGATAGCCGTTGGCAACCTCGCAGCTATAGATTTACGTTAACGTGTATTATTTAGTGGCGGCTATACTAGTCCCGGGGAGAACTTACGGATCAGTGGCATACTGCACGTTGCAGTGCTCCCAGGCTTCGTTGCGGACTAGTGCTGCACGAAAGCGGACAGCGTCATCAATCGAACAGAAACGAAAGCTCACACCGCGAGGCTAGGCCATAAGTTAGTCAAGAAGCAGCTATAATCGGTGATACTCACATAGCCAGGCACATAAGAGTCAATGATCTTCTCTACCCTTCGATGGTTCGAAGTGGCAATCTTCACAAGCTCATTCATGGTTGTCTCCATGTCGACGCCAATGGCACGGACGATGCGGGTCGCACCAACAGACAAGTTGAAGGAGAGCTGGGAACTAATGACATCAACCTCCTCGCCCAAGTCCACGAAGACAGTGAATTTGCGCTCCTTATCCAAACCGATCCCATTGGGATACTTGTCATAGAAAGCTTTGCATGATGCAGGGTCGCAGAACAGGACGTGGGCGTTGCCAGATGGGGCGATGGAGGCGCTCTCAATCATACCGCCATGGATCAGAGAAAGGACTTTGTCCGGGGTGCTCCACGAAACGGGAAGCCCCTTGATGATGACCCGCCTGACTTGGGCGGCTAAGATGAGGAAGTGAATCAGATTCAGAAAGGGCATGTTTGGGGAATGAGGTGTTACCTGGCTTATCACGGACGGCTGGGGTTCCCCAGGCCTTGAAAACTGACAGGTTCTCACAGTTCTCCTGTTGGGGCTGAATCTTGTCGGTTTCGGGGGAGTGAACAGCAAATTTCGCGTTAGTAGCAACAACCGAGTCTGCGGTGTTGCACTTTAAGTAACCATTCTCGACAACAGGGGCGGTGTCCACCGGAATAGTGCTCTCAACAAAAGTGGTGTTCTCGGCGAAAGGGGTGTTCTCAGCCGGAAGACCTATTAGAAGTTGAAAGACATGAGCCATACGGGGTTACAGCGCTCAAGAAGTACCAGGAAGAATCTTACCGATGAGATCCTCAAAGGTATCCAGGTTGTTGACAACTCCGTCGACTCCGGTGTTATCGTTGTCCACCGAGGCGTTATCGGTAGGCTCAGGGCTGGGTGGCTTGCCATAAGACTGCTCCAGTTTCAACGAGCGGGCAGCTGCCATAAAGCCGGCTGTGTCATCGACATTGGCAAGACCAGAAGTGGCCATCATGGGGGCTTTTAAAAGGTTGGGGGAGTGAAAATGAGATGAGTTGGGGGAAGTGTTGTAAGGAGAGGGGGAGGGAGAAAGGGAAAGTAAAGGTGAAGGAAACAAGGGAGGGGAAGAAGAAGAGTGAGAAAATGTTTTGACGTCGCCAGAAGTCTGTTGTGTTATGATGTCGTGGTTAAGTGTGGTCAGCCTTCGCTTTTCTGAATGACCCGCATCAAGAGGGCATGCAACAAACAATTAATAAGAGGAAAACAGCAGACTGACCTGGTTTTGTCCAGCAAGAGCATGAGCACTTTGCTTCTTGGGGGCATGGCGGCTCTCTTCCAGTGTGTAGGAGGACCTATCCGCAACAGCTTCAATGACACTGTGGATGATGTTGGTGATATTAAGCCCGGTGAGCTCAGTAAACCGCTTGCTAAAATCCATCCTGTCAGTGCGAGTTGGCACCATGGAAAATTGAAAAGAGCATGTACAATAGGCGAAGAGATGGAAGGGAAAAGGCAAGAGACACACTGGTGGGAGAGCAAAAGGCATGGCAGGTAAAGGGTAGAGTTTGCTCGCTAATCCTAGCTCTTACCCTACGTGAAAATTTCATGGAAAGCACATTGTTTGATTTGTTGGCTTTCAAATTAGACAAAGAGAGAATATTGACTCACTCACCCATGTTGCTGCTTGGGTTTCCATGGCAAGTAGTGTTGACATGATGAGAGTAAGAAAGCAGCACAAGAGCGAGCAGACCAGCCGCAAGTCATGGCAAGTATTTCAGATCGTGGATATTACTGGAAGAGAACTGGGGATATTAAGTCTGTCTCTGGAATGTGTATCCATTTGGTGTTCCAAGTATTAGACAAGAAGGATAAGTGAATTTTACATACAACTGGACACACTTTAAATGCAAATTTGACATCAAGTCGTCACGTCGGAATTGGTATGCTTTCCCAGCCCGCTTGCCCCTCGACACGGTCCTCCACAAGCACCTGAAGTCCCCGGCGTCCACAAAATCCATCGTTTGCGGCAATCCGTCGAATATCCTGGTACGAGCCCCCCTCATAGTCGTCTTCATTGGGGACCCAGGCGGTCTCAAAGACACGCTGACCAGGAACTTCCGTTCGTCTGGGGTTGTAGTGAGGTAACGAGGCCAAATGGCTTCCAATATTGTGGATGAGGGTATATAGCCTCTCGAATCGACGCGTGAACCCTAGCCATGAGAACGAGAGAGGGTCATATGCCACGCGCACGAACGGGTTCATATAGATCCCGGTATCTTCGATATCCTCAGGGTTAACAGGAATGTCCTGAATATCTGCATGTATGAGGCAGCATTCGGAAGCCTCCCAAAAGGGGTCATGCGATGCACGGAATCGGGCAACGTGGTCTTGAGACGGCCCTGCCTTCGGTTGCTGGAAATAACGAGCATCAAACGCAACCATTCCTCCCCAACAACTGCGGACCCGAACAGCATCGGTCCCTGCGAGGACATCTTTGCGACTTAATCCATTGCCAGCGGTGGTGAACCAGGGAAAGAAAGGAAGACCCACTCCATACCCTTGAAGGTCCCTTGTGGCATAGGTATCGTAAAACTTAAACGGGTTGATAAAATCGACGGCGCAGGCGGCTCGATACTGTGCGACACCGTTCTCGTCGGCATGTGTAGAAAACAAAAGCTGAAGCGCATCAACAGGGTCAAAAATAATGTCGTTTAGGTATAGTAGTTTGTCAAATCGCATGTCGGGTTGGGTGTCTAATGGCCGTAGGGCTCGGTTCCGGACCTCAGCCAAGTATTCGATACGCTTGACCCGCTTCGATCCACCAGGGACGGTCACGGCGTGCAATTCGGCCCAATTTAGTTTATCCTCAAACACAATCGACTTGTTGCAGGATGTTTGTGTTTTGAATTCTAGCAGAGCGCCTGCGCCTGCTGATCCGCTATCATTTTCGTAAATGCTGAGAAAGACATTCTCCTCGCCGAGTAGCTCAATCAAGGTAAGGATCCTCTGCCCCCATTGTCCACCGGCTATGTCTCCGCCACGGTCGTATAAGCTCGCAGCTATAAAGATCTTTTCGTTACGTGGATTGCCTCGACCATGAGTCGTCGAATTACCGACGATTCGACTAAGAGCAGTATAGTGCGCGGGCCGCCACGTATAGGAAGGGCGGAAAATCGATGCCAAAAGGAGGAGGGCGAATATGATACCAAAAAAGGTCTGAAGAAAAAGAGATAGACGCCGAGACACACAGCGCCGGTAGCAGCTCGGTCGTTTCGAGGGCGCGAAAAAGGATTTGGAGGGGTTGAGGCGACGATACCCGGAGTAGTAGTTCGAGCCAAAGATGCGCGATATGAGGGGCGGCCGGTATATCAAACTGCTGTTCTTCGGTATTGTTTGCGACTCGAAATCGGCTTCATCCAGATTGAAAGTGCCCTGGGAGTCAATCGAGGACCGCGATCGCATATCCAACTCGTATTCATCTGGATGGAGAAGTCGAGAGGTCATGGTGATGGCTCGAAAGCATCACACAGTGTGGAAGGGAGATAAATGCACATTCCTCAAGTGTTCAGCCGGTCGCTCTTGAAAGACATGGCCAACATGCTGTGAGTTTTCGCAAATTGGAGCCACTGACCAAATGGAGGCTCTGGTCTCCTTTTCTGGGGCCGTGTCAGGGCGCGGGTTATGTCAGCCGCCCCGTTGCCAAGCCTCCCTTGTGGATGATCGATCATTCTTCAACAGAAATGGGGTGGCGCAGCAGCATGGAGTACGCGTATTTGCTCTTCCTCGTTGCCTCTCCAGCCAGACCTGTTAAAATGGTGGGTAAATTAACGCTGCTCGCCCTCCGCGTTCAATAATAGGCTGCGCCGTAAACTCGCTATATTTGGATCGACTAGCTGCGTACTAGCGATTCAGAAGTTCAATAGTTGAGATCACATGACCGGCCCGCATGGCAGAAGCTTTGGACCCTTAATTTGGGGAGGAGCAAGAAGTCAAGCACGCACTGCGAAGTGAGAAGTGATATCAAGTGCCTTCCTGGCTTTCAAGTGACATATTTTTGTTTCATTTTGGCTTCCCAAACCTTTGTCTCAGAGTCTTTGAAAAGAGCCCCGCTTCGAGCGTGGTAGCCTTCCAACCTGGGCCAAAGTGGCCGAAGCGCAGGCAGAAACTGGTGTATGTATCTCCCCATCAGCTTGCCCGGACAGTGAGCGGCTTTCCTATCAACCAGGGTCGACACGCGAGATGCTCCGACAATTTTTTTTCGCGCGATGCATGATTGGCGCTCATCCTGGTCTCACCGAGGCTGTCGACAGGTGATAACTTCATGTGGACCATGTTGTTCAGCGTAAATTGAATATCGAAGGTGATGATTGAAAGTCCGACCGGGGTGACGTAGGGTATTTAAGGTACTTTTCTTCCTCCATAATCGATTATCTGACGATTAGCTCTCTCTTTTCTCATTTTGCCCCTCATCTTCACGTAATCATTTATAATCCTATACATATCTCGTCCCTCCTCGCACTGTGAGCGCGGATGAACTCAGAAAAGCTGTTGTACAACAACAATTGCAAGAATCATGGGAGGGTTCACCTTTGCAAATTCCACCGATAAAGTTCCCGGTGACGGAGCACTCCCCGTCGAGTTCACCATCACTGCTCCCCCATCCACAGACGTGTGGGCCAAACCTCCTTCCACTGAGCGGTTCAACGCCCCCATCCTCTACAAGGCCATCTCGCTGAACTCATTCAAACGTGCCCGGGTCGCATTCTCCGCCAACTGGAGCCAAAAATATGATCAGGGCGGGCTGATCATTGTCCTCAACGGCGCCAATGGCACTCGCAAATGGGTCAAGACTGGCATCGAGCTCACCCACGGCAAACCGCATCTCAGCACCGTGGCTAGAGACCGCTGGGCAGATTGGAGTCTGCTCCCAGTTCCATCTGGCGGCTCAGGGGCAACGCTGGAGATTGTCCGAGAACCTGATGACAGCTTGTGGATATATCTGGTCGAGGGTGTGTCGAAGAGCCCGATTCGAGAGGTGACCTGGGTCTTTGCTGAGGAGGATATCACTGACTGCTGGATTGGAGTTTATGCGGCGAGACCGTCGAGCGAGGGAGGGGATCTGATTGTTAACTTTGCTTCCCATGTACTTGATGTCACGGGCACGTAGCTGTACCAACATCAAGGAATAGCGTTTGTACAACCAACATGGTGCGGCCTGATGTTGTAGCTTTTAGCACGTTCTACGAAGTATCTGGTTTACTCTATGCTCGAGACGTTGTACGGCCTAGATCTTGTAGGATCAGTGCTCAGTTAATATATATAATCAAGACAGATACATGCTCGTCTGAACACTGACCTACGAAGTATTTGCGAACATAGCATTTCTCTACTAAGACGATATCCAGGGCAGAGATCCACGAAATTGCTTTAGGGCCCTCCTGTTGTATCGTGTGGTATGCCTCACATTGAGTCCAATGAGGATAGATTATATGTAACCACCTTCATTTGTTGGCTGTTGAAATAGCGATCTTGGAAGGCCTAGAGGATTTCCGGGCCAACATCTGACGCCTTACCTACCATTAGCCCACTCGGCCCCAGATAGAGTATAGAATACACATTTTGCTCTCACGAGGGCGAAGGGGGAAGGTAATGTGCAACATAAGTAATTTCCCAAGTGTCGATATATACTGCTCATCCTTCACTGTACGGAGACGGAGACGGCGATGTCCTCCAAGGCTGCCAGCAAGCATACAAGGGAGACGGTCCCAAAAATACCGTTACTTCAGCTCAGAGCATGAATTTACCAGGTCCCAGATCTACGGGCAAGATATCGTTTTCCAGGAGGTGTTAGGTGTGACGAGAATTATGTAGGTAGATTACACAGATGTTGAGCAACCGCGCCGCTGCGGGGAAGCTACACCGTACCCGAACAGGGAGCACGAGCGAGTCCATGACTGTAGCCTCCCTCCAAGCCTTGTTTGACTTTGAACGAACTTAGTGTGATTCCCACCTTCCAATTTGAGATTTTCAATTTCGCCGCGCCGTGGATTGAAGACGGGTTGGAAAAAGTGGGAAATTGAGACGATGAGCAACTCTTGAATAGTACGAGGAGTGGGGACAGCGACTCGCGAGGCTTCTGGACACCGAATGGCCTGCGGATGGCGGCTATCGCGGGGATCTTACGGGATGCTCTGTACCAGATCGGTGAGGATCGGAGGGCGACCGGGAGTGAGAATACATATGTCACAAGGAATGCAACGCGTTTCAGACACGCGATTCTCGGTTGCTTTGAGATCAAATAAGGCCTAACAGCCAACAAATGAGACGTCATACGAGAATGATACAAAGCTAAGATGTTTAAACATGAGTCTATGACTCAGGCCTGATGTTGCTTCTTATGCTTAGTGCAGAGAGAGGATCATAACCCGGAAAATATTCTCGTCCTCGTTTCGTCATGCGAATTTCTAAGGGGATATGTTGAGTAGCGAACCACCCTGCAAGACCGCAAGGGATTAGTTAGGCAGGAATGTTTCTCCATCTACTCGGTTTTCGAAGATTCGGGCTTTGGAGTTTGCACATCTTATTTTTATCTCGACGAAACAACCAACAAAGATAAGTGCAGTCTCATCAAAAAGAATATGCTCTGATCTCAGAGGCGCTTGGCTCGATCGTCCGACTTCTCCGGAGTCCGACCACCACGCCAGCTGATCTTATCATATCTGATTCCACTAACCATGACACTGTGACACTAGCGAATTTAGTTCGAATGCCCATGCACGCATCAGGATTCAGGAACTCAAGTGTTGGCGGGGCGTCTCTGTAGCACAGTTGGAAAAGTAATCGAATTCCTTTGCCCATTCGAACACGAGAGCGTAGTGCAGTTATGGATACGGCCGGTCGGCTCGAGTCCACTCAAGGGTGGCATGATAACTTTGGCGTCAGAGTCATCAAGGAAGCTGGACCTGACAGTCACGTGAATGGCAGTGGCTCTAAGGTGTCCAGAGGAGACTGCCGCTCTCCCGTCCGAGGTCCCTTCCCCAGTGTCTTGGGGGGTTCACGCGGTGCTTTGCCACTCACTCACCGTCATCGCCACGACCTTGACAACTTCCCTCGAACTACGCGCCCTGCATTCCGTTCGACCTTCAGGCGGACAATAAGCACCAGGCAGCGCCGCGTCCCACGTGTGTCTAGCGAGATGATAAAATGTCATTGTGCCCAATGGTTGACACACACTTTTGCGACAATTTCCGCCTTGCTGAAAGAGGCCCCGCACCCTATTTATCATCTTGAGCTGTTTGGCTGATTTTCTTATATTCCAATACAACTCAGCCCCGGGCGTCAAGCCCATAGGCTAATACTAGCTGCCTAAACATCGACGTGCATTAAGTGTCGCTTGACGATCGTGGGTCCTGCAGCGTTGGGCTCGCTGGGAGTTCAAGGTCACAGAGACGCAGGAATCTGGTTTCTTGTCGGACAGACAGGTGCTTCCGGTCCTCGCATGTCTGTGTACCTCTGCTTGATTCCTCCAGTTCGTGCATCTACGCTTCCGCCATATTTCGTGTCCTGCAGTCAGCTCAGGTGGCTCGCTTCGTGTTCTCCATCCAGCGCCGATATTGCTTTTTCCTCTCCTCCACTCAGATATCCCCTTTTCGTTGGCAGTGTATTTCTTTTTTCCCTTTTCAGGTGGATCTGGCTGGCTCAGATCTCAAATAACAACCCTTCCAACCGCTGAGGATCTTGCTGCACGTCTTCTCTCTGTCTTCAACAGTCGATCTCGATCCTTGCCGTTCCGATCTTCCCTCTCATACTTCCTGCGCCCTCTCCGAGACGACGGACAGACCCTTGATTTGCTGTGATAATAGATGGACGTTTCCCACATCGGACATTATTCCTGCCGATTTCCTTCCTCGCCTCCAACTTACTCGAGATGCCCCTGCTTGAACCCGGCGCAACCGCATATGGCACGTTTGACGACATGCGACGAGATACAGGTCAAGAGGGCGAACACCTCCTCCCAGAGGGATATGAGAGTGATGATGGCGCGAGTGCGGTAACCTCTGTTGATTCGGTACAGGAAGGTGTAAGGAAGATTGAGGCCATCAACCTCACATGGACGACACGCACCCTGGCTATAGCTTATGTTAGGTGAGCCCATACTGCTGCAGACGTCGCAGGTACTCTCTTGTTAACTCGACTATAAGCATTTTCCTCATGGCATTTTGTACTTCCCTGGAGGGCCAGACTATCATGTCACTCTCCGCCTATGCCACCAGTGCATTCAGTAAACATTCCTTGATCTCCACCGTCCTGGTTGTTCAAAATGTTGTTAACGGTAAGCTGCCTGTATGCGGTGTCTTTATCAATATAACTAACCCCCCCCCTCTAGCCGTGATAAAACCACCAATGGCCAAGGTAGCCGATGTTTTCGGCCGCTTCGAAGCGTTTTGTGTCAGCATTCTGATCTATGTCCTGGGATACATTCAAATGGCTGCATCCACAAACGTCCAGACTTATGCCTCCGCTCAAATTTTTTATGCAGCCGGCTCGACGGGCTTGCAAATACTTCAGCAAGTTTTTATTGCTGACAGCAGTAGCCTTCTCAATAGGGCACTACTCGCCCTCTTACCAGAGTTGCCATTCCTCGTCACTGTCTGGATCGGGCCCACGATTGCGGACGCAATACTCCGCCACACATCATGGCGATGGGGTTACGGGATGTGGTCAATCATATTGCCGGCGTCGTTTCTTCCTCTAGCCCTCTCACTGCTATTCAACCAGCGAAAAGCCAAGCGACTCAATCTGATCAAAGAAAGGCCCCACCATCGGCGCGGATTTATAGCAACAGTTCGTCGCACATGGTATGACCTTGATATCGGTGGGTTGACACTGCTTTCTGCAGCAGTCACGTTGATCCTGGTACCCCTTACACTTGCCGCCAACTCGAAGAATGGATGGAAGAGCAACAGCATTATCGCGATGATTGCAGTCGGCCTCATTTGTCTCTTACTCCTTCCTTTCTGGGAGACGTCCAAGAAACTTGCACCCAAACCTCTTTTGTCCCTTCATCTCCTAAAACAGCGGACAGCCCTTGCAGGGTGCTGTTTGGCGTTTTTCTACTTTAGTATGTCTTCGAATTTCATGTGGCCACTGATCCCTATTCGATCATATTTGCTAACGTGTCTTAGTGGCATTCTACTTCTCGGTTCAGCCGTACCTGTACTCTTACTTGCAAGTGGTTCAGAATTACGATGTCGCCACAGCCGGTCGTGTTACCCAGACTTTTGCATTTACATCGACTATTGCTGCATTTACAGTATCAATTCTTATCAAATACACGCGTCGCTATCGAATCTACGTGACTATCGGCTGCGTGATCTACACTGCAGGCCTCCTGCTGATGTTGCTATACCGTAAAGAGGGTAGCTCGCCTTTCCAAGTCTTGGGAACTCAGATAATAGTGGGCATGGGCGGTGGGCTTCTTAATGTTCCCGTGCAGTTGGGTGTTCAAGCTTCCGCCAGCCATCAAGAGGTCGCTGCCGCTACAGCGATGTTTTTAACGTCCATGGAAATGGGAGGTGCTGTGGGAGCTGCCATTTCCGGCGCAGTCTGGACGCACAATATCCCGCGCAAGCTTCTCCTTTACCTTCCAGAAGAGCACAAATCCGAAGCTCAGGAAATATTTGGAAAGCTGACCAAAGCTTTGTCATATGAAATGGGCACCCCGGTCAGGGCTGCCATAAACCGCTCGTACCAAGAGACGATGAATAAGCTTTTGGTATTGGCTCTAATAGCCACGGTTCCGTTGATTCCGCTAAGCCTTCTCATGTCCAACTATAGGCTAGATAAGGTGAGTCGCAGTAACCAACTTTTATAAATGCGTGGAGCTAATCTGAGTAGATGAGCGAGACCTTGGATCACCAGCCCGTTCCACAAGATGAGCACGACTCAACGGGACGATCGAAGCGAACCTAGGGAGGCCCACAGATTTGCCCTCACCTAAATTTGTCGACCTCGTTTACTGTAGCATCAGCGTTGCAGACGCGCTGACTACAGTATATTTGGTTTGATGGAAGCGTTTCGTTCCACGGCGTAAGCTCATGACCTATTCTTGTATCTCGACGGGCTGCATGTTGGCACATGCAGCGAGATTGGCAGATGCCTACCGATGCTGGCATATCAGTCCTTCCGCACTCCAGTTCGACTGGATGGAAGCGGATTGCGCACACCCCTTCCATTTTCAGCGCGTGAATCTCATTTGGTCACGAAAGCATTTGTTCGGCGTACTCGGTTCTTTTTTTTTCTTCCTCATTACACTACGTACAGCTCTCATGGATGACGACAACCATTTCACTATCAAAATTTCTTATATCTATACCAGATACCGTATATAGATACAGCATCATGAATAGAGATGATATAGCATCGTTGATCATATTCATATTTCCATGATATTAACCTATGAAATGATATTACAAGCCCGCCAAGCTGGAGGCTAGCTGGAGGCTTGCCATAGGCATAAAACGTCAGCTAGTATCCCTCAAACGACAGGATGAGACTGAGCGACTTTTGACCCGCATTGTAGGATCGGACGCACATACCTTAAAGGTCGGAGAAGGAATTGGATAAAAAAGTCGGCAAGGTGCGATCCTCTTCAACCATCACCGCTCATGGCTGCTCACTTGGCGCGTAGGTGAGCGACTCGGGAGGCCATTTATACACACCTTGAACATTACAACCGCCCGGGCTAGTTTCCATTGGATGACAGAGCACTTCCAGGCTACGATTGGGTGAAGAATGAGGGTGATGTTTGACTTTTCTTGACAAGAGGGATGGGATACTTGAGGTGAGTCGCTGGCCCTCGGAGTGCTGCTTTATTCTCCCTCCCCTCCTTTAGCTTTCTCTCTTTCCCTCTGCTCTAGCTTCCTGCATCATCAGTATCCTTTCATTTGATCGCTCGCTCTGTCCATCTGTATCCCAAAGGGTCCTTCAAATATTCTCCTCTCTCAGTCTATATTTTGTGTTGTCCCGACAGAGCATTCCTGGGGCCTTCCCTAATTGCTGGAACCGCGGCTCCCCATTGTCTACCCCTCCTTGTGAAGTCGTCGGAGCCTCTCCTGATCGCCAACCGCCTCCTAGCAATTTGAGAAGGATCCCGTCATAATCAAACAACAAACAGACAAGAGAAATTTCTGACAGGGCAGAAATTTTGATAAGTCATACCTATTCTGGCCGATTCTGGGTGAGTTGTCGCTGGAGCAGTCGTGGCGCGAGATTGTCACTTTTCATTGCTTTTTTCTTTGTGAATATTCTCTTTGACCTTAATTTCAATCGAGCCGCTCTTCCAGAACGTGTCCCGATCGACTGGCTGGAACATTTCTTCTATTTGCCCTGATCTATACTGTGTTTTATCCCCTGATCTTCACCAATTTTCGAGTTTTCTGGAAGGTGCAAGATTTACCAGTCTTGTCCTTTCAAGAAAACGAGTTAGTCGGGGTTGGTGTGACTGTTGATAACAAAAGGAACAGAAAACGACGGTAGAGGCCAAACTAACTGTGCTCCAGTATCGACTGGCAATAATCTTCTTCTCCGCCTCGACCCTCCCACACTTGGCTGGCCCTCCGTCCTTTGACCATCGCCGGCATCATTCACCGCACCCCCAACCTCTGTCAATTCTAGCGACTCTTCCTCATCGACCTAGCTTTCCTCTCCCTTAATATCAAGTTCTCTTCACCCATCTGCGACCTCCCTCGCTCGTCCGACTGCGATCAATCCCGTTTTCTCCTATTCACCGCTCCTGTCTCATCTTCTGCATGTTCCGGGTCTAGACAAACCGCAAACCGTCTCCTCCGTCCTCCTTTTCACCAGAGCACCGGATTATCTCAGATCTCCAAAATGGTTGTAGCAACTATCAAGTACGTTCCTCTGCCATTCTCTCTTCATTTCACCGATTTATCGGCTCTATTGCACCCAAACAATCCTCGCTTCTTCGCCCCTTTTCGAGTCGTATCGATTATCACCACGTTCCCTTATCAGTAGCAAACTTGCTAACTCCGCGGGTTCCCATTTTTACAGGTGTGTCGTGGTCGGTGATGGTGCCGTTGGCAAAACCTGCCTTCTGATCTCATACACAACGAACAAATTCCCCTCAGAATACGTGCCTACCGTGTTTGATAACTATGCCGTGACTGTCATGTAAGTGGCGCTCATACTTTCTCCTTGGTTGATCGCGCAATCGACTTTTGAGAGCTGTCCATTGTTTCCCGCCCTGTCGTTAACTCGGTGACGCACCGCCTCCTTATCCTCCCCGGAAACCGCCTAGTATCCTACTACAGCCTCTTGGGAATTTCCGCGCATTATACTGACCGTGTGGGTCTACTACCAGGATCGGCGATGAGCCTTACACTTTGGGACTTTTCGATACCGCCGGTCAGGAGGATTACGATCGTCTCCGGCCTCTCTCATACCCGCAGACGGATGTGTTCTTGGTCTGCTTCTCAGTGACTTCGCCTGCCTCATTCGAGAACGTACGCGAGAAATGGTTCCCGGAAGTCCACCACCACTGCCCGGGCGTTCCCTGCTTAATTGTCGGAACGCAAGTCGATCTCCGGGACGACCCCGCCGTTCGTGAGAAGCTGGCCCGCCAGAAGATGCAACCGATCCGGAAAGAGGACGGTGACCGCATGGCTAAGGAACTGGGTGCCGTGAAATATGTCGAGTGCTCTGCTTTGACACAGTACAAGCTCAAGGACGTTTTTGACGAGGTGCGTGTTGCCAGCCCTTTAGCAGCCGTATGTCATAGCTGACAAACTATCATAGGCAATCGTTGCTGCGCTTGAGCCTGCCCCCAAGAAGCGGTCGAGGTGTGTTTTGCTGTAAATCAGCATTGCCCACTATGGAACGGGCCAGTACTTTTCTGAGTGAAGATATTACACCCCTTTTTTTTGGTGATTCTTATGTGTTGCGTGATATCGGAAAGACTTGAGAAGGGCCTGGATATGAATCACCAGGGGTGCTTACGAATTATACGAACGTTTTTTTCAACTCTTCGGGGTTGGTCGATCCTTAAAGAAGGAGATCTAGTGCCTGTCGATGGATGGGTTTCTGCATGATGATTGTTATGTAGGCTTCTAGCCTTATTCTCTACCTACTTTCTGCGACCTACTATCCCTACTACACTTCTGAATGCTGCTGTGAACACAGTGTACCAACACACAAGCTCATATCCCCCTACTTCAAGCTACTGGGCCCCCTATCCCGTTCCATACCTTTATTGTTACCTCCTTTGAAACCCATACCCATACGCCCCGCATCCTCCATCCCCCATCTACATATTTCCACTCCTTTCTTAACTTAACAGCTCTCATCGTCTGAACTTGGCGTTGGAAGTCGAGGCGTCCTGTTTTGGTTGGCTTCCGGTTCGATCTGACATTCTATTCTTGCCTTCCGATTTGTTGCGATGCCCAACACATTTATTGTGCCATTTTAATCTTCCTGATTCCTTTGAGACGTGGACTAGGTAGTACAGATATATCCAATATGAAGATCAGTCTCAATTCTTTCTTCTGAAATGGCCCGGCTGCGCTCACCGTGGTCCAGGGCTGTTCACCGGAACTCGCATGCAAAGTTTCATACAATATGGTCTAGTTTGCTATTATCTAACCTGGTAGTATGGCATGATAAGTCTTTCAAGAAGAAGTGTGCACAGGCATAAACATTCATTTCGTTATCTTATCTACATATCTCATATCTCATCTCATTTACAGCTCATCCTTGACCGGGGCCTCAACCTCAGGCTCAGGCTCAACAGCGGCCTCTGTCTCCGTTTCCTGAGCTACAGCCTCCTTGCGTCCATACCATCCACCTAGGTCCTCGCCCGCACCAGCCTTGACCATGCTAGTGATGATCTCATACGCGACCTGCGCAGCAGCCAGCGCAGTGGTCTCACCCTTGTTGTCGTAACTCGGCGACACCTCAACGATATCCGCACCGACGATATTCAGCTTCTCCAGACCGCGCATGATCCGGATAAACTCGCGGGTCGTCCAGCCACCGGGCTCGGGGGTTCCGGTCCCTGGCGCGGTAGCTGGGTCGAGCACGTCAATGTCGACGGAGAGGTAGACGGGTTGCTCTGGGTCGAGGCCGATGCGCTGGATTATCTTATCGACGACACCCATAGGCCCGCCGAGCTCATCGATGTCATCGGCGTGAATACGCATGAACCCTTGCTCCGGTGTGCCAGGGGCCGTGTAATCGCTATCATCGACACCAGTAAGCCTTGTGCGCAGACCGGCATGCGCACTCGTCGAGTTACAGATAAGCCCTTCGCGGCTCGCCTTGTGAAAGAAGCTCCCATGGTTGAACGCTGACTGCTCAGACTGCCAGTACGCCGAGTAGCGCACGGGGTTCCACGTATCAAGGTGCGCGTCAAAGTGCAGGACAGTAATTGGCTTCTGATAGATCTGGTACAGCGCGCGCAGGGCTGGGAGCGCCACGCTATGATCACCGCCGAGAGTGACGAGCTTGGCCTTGCCGGCAGAGATGCCCTTGGTTCCGAACTGCGAGGCAGCGCTGGTGATGGGCGTGCGGGTGCCAAGTTCAAGGAACGCTTCATACATTTGCCGCTCGGCAAGCCCGTTGTCGAAAGGAGTGATGGGAATGTCGCCGCAGTCTTTTACAGTGGCCCAGGAGCTATAAGGGTTTAACCCGGCTCGTGTGTTGAATGCTGTCCCGGCCATTTGGCGGGCACTGGCGGCGCGGATTGCCCGCGGGCCAAAGCGGGCCCCTATTGATTGTCAGTAGCTTTATCTCAAAAGACCAGAGAGCGAGACGAGTATACCAGGCCTGTAGCTAACGGCGGTGTCGAATGGAGCTCCAATGATGGCGATATCGTACTTCTCGTCGGGCTCAACGAGACACTTGACGGGTTTTAGATGCGCAAAGCTAGCGTGCCCGGAAAAAGACCACTGCAAGTAAATTAGCTAGTTTAAAGTATAAGACAAGGAATTGCCTACCTCCTGGTTCCATTTCGCAAGAAGCTCCTCTCGCACATGCTCCGGAATAACCTCATCGTCATGGTCATGGTGGGCGTGGGACACGGCCGTCCCAGCCAAAGCAAGCAACGCAGCCCAAATTAGCTTCATCTCGAATCAAATGCACCGGAGATATAAATACAGGGTCACAAAAGACTTAACGAGAGAAAAGAAAAGAAAAGAAAGGGCTCGGGGCAGGCAAGGAAAAGGCGACTTCGACTCTATATGGAAACCAGTGGAGCGTAAAGTACCCTGACGTATGGTAACGGTGTGTAATGCAATCTCTTATCGATAGCGAGACCCCTGCCCATTGGCTGCGCTTGCCACTTGATGCGCTGCCTGGATGCCTGGCCGCACGGACGTCTCTCAGAGTTTCCTCTTCGGGTCGACTTTGGTTCGCTGCAGTTTCTTGTAGAGTCATTCACCCGAGGCTTCTGGGTTGTTGTTTGCTGCTCTGCTGTGTTTGCTTCTAGCCCTAGGACATCGGTGTTTGCTTCATTGCTCCGGCATCTACGCTACTCTCGATTGCAAGCTGCTCGCGGGGGCGAACAAGATGCCATGCGGCGGGTTGTCGTAACTGGTCTCGGTGCTGTGACGCCCCTTGGCGTAGGTGAGTGATACTATCACCGCATTTACGTTTACATTCCGCCTTGACTACGAATTGAGAGCTTGGAGAAGAACGTGGTATCACGCAATGCTATCTTACTATCGCTAGCTATCGCGTGTCTCATCGGAACCAGGTGCTTCCTCGGCCTTCTCCCTCCATCTTCTCCAACGTCTCCACCTCCCGAAAGGGAAGGTCTTAGACGGAGCTAGAGCATCATCACGCTTCCGAGGAGGGTAGCTGGACACGATACGCTGGTTGTATCCAACTATTACTCACGTGGCCCCTAACATGGCCCTTGTTATGCATATTTCCATTTTGTCTCTCGTTGATTGGCTATCTGCACATGTACTAAATTGCTCAATATTGCACTAGGGGTCCGTCGAACTTGGAAACGTCTGCTTGATGGTCATTGTGGCATAGTGAATGTTCGAGATCGCGATGCGAGATTCGCGGATTTGCCGGCTCAGATTGCGGCTGTTGTTCCCGAGGGGTCGAGGGCGGAGGGGAGGTGGACTGCGTCGGAGTGGTTAGCAAAAGGCGTAAGTACGCTTTTTCGCTTTTCTGTTTGCGGGGATGCATTGTTGCTTTATTAATTAGCAGCTATGGCATCTAGGATGAGCGCAAGATGGCTCGATTCGCGCAGTATGCGCTCGCCGCTTCAGAGGAGGCACTAGAAGATGCGGGGTGGAAGCCCACGGCTGATGATCAGCTAGAGTCGACCGTATGCTCACCCTGATGCGCTTTTGGGATGACTACTGATTCATCACAGGGTGTCTGTTTAGGGTCTGGGATAGGTAACTTTGACGAAGTATATGACACAGTGGTCGCATATGAGAAGGGGGTCCGTCAAGTCCGAACATGTTGAAGACTGTGAATTGACTCTATTTAGGGTTACCGGAAGGTGTCTCCCCTATTTGTGCCGAAATTATTGATCAACCTTGGCGCAGGCCATCTAGCTATGCGGTATGGGTTCATGGTAGGTTCTGCTACAATGACTTGTGCTTGCGCTGTTTGATTGCTAATTTGGATAGGGCCCCAATCATTCGGCAACGACTGCGTGTACGACGGGAGCACATTCGCTCGGCGATGCCGCTCGCTTCATTGCCTTCGGAGATGCAGATGTGATGCTCGCCGGCGGCGCAGAATCCTGTATCCATCCACTCGCTATTGGAGGCTTCGCTCGTGCGCGAAGCTTGGCAACAGATTTCAATGACTGCCCTGAGAAGGCGTCACGACCTTTTGATGCAGACCGTGCAGGGTTTGTCGTCGGAGAGGGAGCAGCTATGGTAGTTTTAGAGGTATTTTCGAGGTCTACTAAGCGTAAAAGTTTTCCGGCACTGACTTGTCTCCTCCAGGAACTAGAACATGCTAAGGCAAGAGGAGCTCGTGTATATGCTGAATTACGAGGCTATGGCTGCTCTGGAGACGCACATCACATGACAGCCCCAAAAGAGAACGGCCACGGCGCGTTTCTAGGCATGAAGAAAGCTTTGAGAAACGCCGGCCTTGCGCCAGCCGCAGTTGACTATGTGAATGCGCACGCAACGTCGACTGTCCTCGGGGATGCTGCCGAGAATGCGGCAATCAAAGCTCTTCTACTCGGCCCTGGAGGCAAGACACAAGCCGCGGATCTGAACATTAGTAGCACGAAGGGGGCTATAGGACATCTTCTTGGTGGGGCAGGGGCCGTTGAAGCTCTCTTCACCGTTCTTGCTATCCATGAGGCAAGTCTCACACCCAGTCGACGTGCGAACCAGCTAACAGTTTCTAGAACGTGATGCCTCCTACAATCAATCTAGACCGCGTGGCCGGTGGGTTTGACTGTAATTATGCACCGAACCAGGCTCAGGAGCGTCGCATTGACGTAGCACTGACGAACAGTTTTGGATTTGGAGGGACAAATAGCTCTCTCTGTTTCGCTAGGCATGATATCTAGACCTGTGCTGCTAGTATGTTGGAGCACACGGATGTAAAATAGAAATAGACCTGTATACTACTTAATTGACTATAATCAAACCAGTCATTCAATATATATTTTCTCTCGAGATTTACATCAGTCGTGCTTTGGGGTTGCTGCGCTGCGATAATTAGCATCTCTTCCAGACTTCAGGGAAGATTCAACCGATCATCATCTTGAAACTTCTTACACACCATCAACACCATCCGCCAAAATACCACACAAATATTATAACCGGGTCCAGTGGACTGAAATGACGATATCCGCGATTCTCTATCAGAATGAAAGTGAGACAGTCTTTTTAATCGATATTCCAACCTCAATCGCTCTCGCACAGTCTCTCTCCACACAAACAACACCGACGAATGCTCCACCAAGCTCCAATCACAAAACTTCACCACCACAACCCCAACCAGGACCTCGAAGAAGGCAACTCCTCTCATCTCCCGCTTTAGAAAAACCTTATCCACCCTCAGCAGAACCAAAGTCAGCTGCTGCGCGCGCGCGGGTCCTCCAGCGCATACCGCTCTCGGAGAGGGAGATTGCAGATGTTATTGAGCCGGTCGTTTTGGGTGCATTAGGTGAGATTCGAAGTGGTCATCAAAGGGGGTGTAAGTGGTGCTTTCCACGGTGCTTGGTTGGAGATGCAGATGATGGCAAGACCTCTGCGGAGGCAGGTGGAGTGATGCTTGGGAAGAGGACGAAAAGGAAGGAGGGCGAGGAAGCTGGTGATGATCAAGAGGATCAACTAACGTTTTATAATACCGACCTGCTATCTCTGGGCTCGGGGCAATCGTTTGAAACTACTACCAATCAGCCACCCTTCATACTGTCCCCAGGCGCGAATAGATTCAAATCCGGTTCAGAACTACGCAACCACATCGTGAAGAATACATCGGCCGAAATTGCAATAGTGGAGATATGCCACTCATATCTGAACAGCACATCCAGCAACTCTATTGAAAGGCACCAACGAGAACATGAACAACCGCAGACATACATTGTCCCACCCCTCTCCAAATTCGTCATCTGCGATCTGCCCATATCAACACCATCAACACACAAATCCAGCCCAATACCGGGTATATCCCCCGCTCAAAAATTCAACCTCATCCTCCTGGACCCACCATGGAGCAATAGATCTGTCCGTCGGAGTCGCCACTACCAAACGCAGGCGTATTCCGATAGTGACTTGCTCACGGAGTCAATATGTAATGTGCTTCGCGTGCATTCGTACTCACATTTTTCTGCTGCTGGACGTGACGGGGATACAGCTGCAAATCTGAAAGTAGAAGTTGGAAAAGGAGAGGAAGGAGGCGCTATGCCCGACATATGCATCGGCGCAATCTGGATAACAAACTCCGCCAAAGCACGCAAGACAGCTTACGACGCGCTTCGCGGCGCAGGATTCACCGTCGCCGAGGAATGGGTATGGATCAAGACGACTGTTTACGGTGCGCCTGTTACGCCTGTTGATGGGCTGTGGAGAAAGCCCTATGAGGCTCTTATTGTTGGCGTGAAGAAGCATGCGCGTCCTGATATTCTGGCCTCGGGTTTAGTTGAAGAAAGTGCCCAAGGTATACGTAGGCGAGTCATTGCCGCTGTTCCAGATCTACATTCAAGGAAGCCCAACCTGAGGGAGGTTTTTGAGAGGGTTTTCTTCTCGTCCCTTTTTAGATCAGGGAGTAGTGAGGTGAGGTATGAGGCTCTAGAGGTATTTGCTCGCAATCTCACAGCTGGATGGTGGGCTTGTGGGAATGAGGTTCTCAAGTTCAATGACGGGGAATGGTGGGTTGAAGGCGACTATTAGTCGTATACTTCAGTATATTCCTATCCTGCTTAGAGTATATACATTTAATCTATAACTAGCACTTACCAGCTTGCATCCTTGGCAGATCTTGCATATGAATACTTACAGATTCCTACCCTCTTGATATCTTCATAGCCCATAATTCGCGCAAGGAAGAGCCACTTAATCAAACACAGCTCCCAAGCTCACCAAACTAAACCTCAAATCCGGATTTCCTCCTTCAGATTCCACCTTCAGGAACCTCCTAACGCCCAAGTCCAATGCCCTTGCACTCAACGCATCCTCTTCCTCAGCCAGAACACCCCTCTCTAATGGCCCTTTCCGCCGCCCATCAAGCTCCCAAAGCTTCCCATCACTGCCCTTAACAAATGCCACAAAGTGCAGATCCACATCATCCTCCGCCCCAGGCGCCTTCGTATCACCCAGCTTCGCCGCATCCGCATGCGCGCTCTCCAACGCCTTACTCTCATACAACAAGTCCGCCCTTTCAATAGGTTGCAGCGGCTCCGCAGATTTCAAAAGATCCTCCAAATCTGATCCCGGAATCACATGCTTCCGCGCCTCGCCGTTCGATACAGCATGCAACAATCCAATAAGCCCGCATGCGTTTCGGATTGTTTGCTTGAACCACGTTGCTGGCTCATTGGGACCAGAACCCGTGTATTCAGGGAGGGAGCTGTCTTCACCTATACGGCTGGCTTCGTAGGTTTTTGAAACGGGAAAGACGAGGAGGAGGGCGTGGGAGGGCCGCGGGACGAAGGCCAGGAGGTCAGCGTCGTCGATTGAGTAGACATCTGTAAAGCCGAGCGCCGGGGAGAGACCGAGCTGGTGCACTAGGTGGGACATTACTTCAGGGTTGTTTTCTAGAGAATGTTAGCCGGTCTCTTTCAGAGCTTTATTTCGATAGGAAGGCAGGTTAGGCAAGGTTGGGTAGGTGTACCGAGAGGCACGAAGGCCTTGTTGTTCTTGGGAACGTCAGGATTTTCGGCCATGTTGATATCTTTGATATATGAAATAGGTTGGGATGGTGGTATGTCTGTGTATCTAGTGGTGAGGGATGTGTTGGAGAGATAAAACTAGAGTGAGGGGAGGAGGGAGGCGTTGCGGGGTTGAGCTTCGGAGTCACGCAGGCTCCACACTAGCTTAGAACATAGTATTGTAGTAAAGAATTATTTCTAGTTGTATGGAGAATACATCATATTTGTCAGCTAATTAATTATCATCAGTCATCTCTATTAACTCTACTTCTCTAGACTTGGTTTCCTTCCCTGCTTTAGAGGACCAAAGATCCCCGTCCATAGCTCACTCGCCTCTCCCAGGTAGTATGTCAGATCAACATCCGCCATACTAGCATCATCATCTCCAGAGATAGTCTCCAGCTGGGAGATAATATTTTCTAGTCCGAAGGCCTTGCCCGTCGCCTGCGTAGCGCCAGCCTCCAGCATCACATTGACAATGTGGATATGGAAGTGGTAGTAGGTTGGTTGATCTATATCCTGTTAGCGAAGCGCTTTCTCCCCTCCCAATCAAGAAAGGGGACAAACTCACAATGCACATAAAGCTTCAACTGATCCACCTCTAAATCAGGGTACATCTTAACGGTTCCCTCGAGCACCCTCCGCTGCAAATACTTCAGCCAGGGTACATGTCTCTTCCTCAGATCGCGCAAACTCCAAATATCCCTCCGCTGCACGAGCGCGAGCAAATGCAACGAACCCATCGTCTTCCGGTCCCAATTCAGATCAGGCAGCATGAGGAACGCATCCTCCTTCCCATTTCCGTTCTCCCCTTCATCCCGTAATATGACATCCTCCTGCTCCGTCCGCCCTTCGAGGATATTGAACACCCAGTTCAGGCGTCCCTCTTCGCGCTTCGCTTGCATGTATGGCCGTACATACTCCTTATATATCGCCGGTGTCTCGGTGACCATGCGCACTGTCTGCTCAGAGTACTTCTTGATGTGTTGCTCTGTGCATGGCCAAATCAGGTTGAGTTTTAGGTCGTGTGATGGGTGGCCATTAGTATCATTGCCTGAGGAGGCTAGGTACCATCGGTAGATATCGTTGTCGCCGAGGTTGTTGACGCGCGTGATTGCGGAGTGGAATGCTTGCAGGGCAGCGAGGGATTCGGTGGCAAAGGCGGCGCGTTCGGCGGTTAATATGGCTTGCTGAGAGTCTATTGTGCCAAGCAGGACGATTCGGCGGCCGTTCTGGTCTGCGTAGTTGTTAGTTGCTTAGGTTGTTGATACTGTGTGGGCTGTGTTGCGGGGTGGGAATGGTGTTAGGGGGGGGTTGTACCTTGTTTGAGGAGCCGTGCCACCTCAAATTTCGAGATGAGTGCCTCCGGGGAGGATTTAGCATCATTGCTACCCTGCATCTTGAATATTTTGGAATTGGAAGAGTATCTCAGTGATAATGTTGGCTTGGAATTCTTCTTTGGGGTTGGGCAGAATTTACGGGGCGGTCAAGTTTATCTACAAGGGGTCCAGATAGAGCCCAAACTACAATAACATAGAAGAGCCCAAAGGAATCAACATGGAAAATACTTTCGCATTGGCTCCAAGTCAATATATAACCAAACTCTGGTGTAAAACAGCCTGGCAAGACGCAGTGTATAGATCGGGGGTGGAGCATCAATGAGCCACCGAGCCGTGCACGTCCCTCAATTATGTGCACTTTCTCCTGTACTTGGATTTCTTTAATAACACGTATTGCAATTGTTACTGGAAGATGTGGCATGCTTGGGAGCTTCTGGTAGTTAGTGCGAACAAGTGGTCCATACCCCCAGGGACGTGATAATCCCCCGGATGCGACTGCTGAATGGGGGTTGACATCTGAAAGCTTCAGTCATAGCTCCAGTACCGTATGATCCCTCATAGATCAATCGAAATCATTACTCAGGTTGAGGTTGCCGCCTTCCCATCCTGCGCTGCCTCTGTATGCATCTAGGCACTCATCAGCCCTAACCCCATCTTCACAAGTAATAAGACTACCAATGGAGAGGGAACATACAGCCTCGGCAAACTTCACCCACTCCTCAACCCCTTTGACAAACGGATCATCCGAGGCCGGAATCGTCTCATGGCCCCATACCACAAAGTCACCAAACGTAGCTTGTTTCTCGAGGACCTTCACCGGTTCTTCGCGTTCTCCGTCAACCTCCTCGACCTCGGTGTCATTTGCATTGTTCTGGGTGGCCGTCGGCAGTTTGCGATCTGTGTGTGTTGCGACAATACCTGTTGCGGTGCGAAGCGGTCAGGGGGGTGTGTTGGCGCATTAGGACAAGCTAGGTAGGGCAGGGGTGGTAAACGTACCTTCATATCCCTCCGGGATCTGAACGCGCCGACCGCGCAATCTGCGACCGCGAAAGTAGGCGGTTTGGAGGTTCTTGTCTGTAGTTGAGAGTCAGTGTACCGGGATTTGGTAGAGAGAAATCTGCATCTGATAGAAGGGAAGGGTCAATCAGATACTACCTTTCTCATCAGCGACAGGAGTCCAATAGCGGTCCAGTGGCCCGACGGGACCATCGTGGTGGATGCGACACGGAAGGATGTTTGGTGTATAGGTAGTAGATTCTTTGGGGTTGGATTCAGTGGATTGTTGGAATTGGATGGCGAACATCTTGGAGGGTCTAGATATGAGCGAGAGAGAGGAGGGGAAGGTATCAATTTCTGGTGGGATAATCGTGATCAGGCGTATAGGATTTGATCAAGAAGTAGCTAAAGTAATCATCACAATGCTTCATCACAAGGGAGGAAAACAGCCGATAAGATATCGGGAAAAAAAAATGGGGACGCGACGCGACGCGTCCCTTACTTCATACAACGGCTGGGTGAGATGGGAATCAATTATTGGAGCAGGGCCAAATAGTGCGTGTCGCAGGTCTCGAACTGAAGACCTCTCTCGTTTTCGATTGCTGATTTGAGAGATAAGCTCCGGGTGTAGAAGGTCGAGGTAACCGCCCGCTGCACTACCGGTCCCACTGTAAAGTGAGCCCATAAAAAAATTAGAGGTCTATATAGAAAGGTGATAATATGGATAAGTCAGTTTTGATGGGAATACTAGCGCCTCCACTTCATGAGAATCTGTCCAGTAGGAAGCTATGGGCTAGTAAAAATGTAGCTTAGCGGTCTTTTCTGCAGCGAATAAAGTTTCCAAGTTCTCGCTGTTTACTCTAGAGAGTAGATACCATTCTTGTTCATGTATTATAATCAACGCCCCGAGAACCAGTTTTCCACTTGGTGGGCTAGAGAAATAGATCGCCGGTCGACAGTCCTCGTCACCACTGTTGCCGATACAAGAAGCAAAGGAAAGATGAACACCGCAGCAATCATCCAGGACAGATAGTACACATGGCTTCCAGCTTCGTCTGCCTTGGTTGCTTCGAAACTCATTCCCCATAGCCTCCAGCAAACACCATTGAGGATCGCGTTTCGAAGGACACGTATGAAGGTTTGATGGAGCAGGTATAGGGAAGATGAAATCTCGCCCAGGAACCTGGCTATCGGCGACTCGAGCATGTCTTTGACACATGGAAGGCTTCCGATTGCTGCCACAAGCATAACTGAACCTATGGACCACCAGGTGCTAATGCGCTTGAATGGATAGTCCCAGAAGAGTAGGACACTGAGCTTTGATGAATACCAGTAGTCCTCCAGGGCAGTCTCCCTATATGGAAGGCAAAGAAGGTAGATTCCGCCAGACAAAAGGGCCAATGTTGCTGCCGGTGGCAACCTCAACTTCTTTGAGGGAGCTTTGTGTGTGACGGGGGCAATGGCGCGCAAATGGACCTGGTTTAGCACATCGAGCTCGGCTAATAGGAGCCCGGAAAAGAAGCAGAACGATTCCTGGAAGCCGAAGTGCAAGAAGAGAGCATTCAACAGAGCTAGGTTCATCAATCGGGTATTGGGCGTCGCCGTTATCAGGCCAACAATGGCCAGATATATCGCAAAGGATCCCTTGAGCTCGATGAGCATCATCCAAAGTTGCGGATTAAGTCCACTTGCGAGTTCAGCCTCAACAAAACCAAGTGCACTCAGCAAGGACAACGCAAAGCATCTGAGATGCTCCCCACTTGCAGACCACGGCGGCGCATTAGGGCACCCCTCCATCTTGGAAAAGCTCCAGCTGTAGTAGGAGCCCATGAAGAATAGCATTTGGGATACCATGCACACAAATATAATAGGAAGATAGAGGCGAAAGCATCGGCGTATCATAGAAGAAGTGAGCTTGCAGTGACAGTCGGAATTGTTGGTTTGGCCCCGAAGCCGGATAATAGCAAGAGGAATTGAGTATCCTGAAATGACAAAGAACAGAGTGACCATTGCTTTTCCGGCGAAGGGCATCCGAAACGGGGGGGAGTTGAATGAAATGGTGGTTTTGTTCAACGGGTTCATCCCAAAACCCGCGATATGGGATTTTCATCTCGCCAAGGGTGAAGTGAAACCAGGCTACTATTGCTGCTGCAATGCCCCGGAGGCCGTCTAGCCAGCGTTTACGGTCTTCCATTCTCGTGGGTTTCAACATCATGACTGGCAAGATAGAGAGTGGTGGAGGTTTGAAATAAAGTTGACAGTCGGCGGGGTATTGATGAAGTATAAAAACCCAATGCCACATAGCACCATCACAGCTACAGGCACATTGTTGTTTCCCTATGAAGATTACCTGTCGCGGACGCTGACTACGTTTCGAGTATTATTGCTTTAGACTGGATCTGCTTGCTTCTGAAGTAGATGGTAGTAGCTCGCGCACCCAATGTACCTAGCCAATAGTTTCCTGACCACCGGCATCAACGATACCTATACCTCAACCAAAAGCGAAAGGAATCTACACGATTGCTAATTTCGCAGGTTGAAGATGTCCATGTTCACCTTGGCTCTCCACGCCACCCCAACCCCGATGGGCTCAGATACTAGTTGCCATCGGGTCGCATGTAGTGAACAACTTATCTTGGTATTAGCAGCCCTAATGGTTGGGCTCAATATATATATAGTGAAAACCTGTGCTTAGTATTTCTATACATGGAAATATATGCAAAGAACCACAATTTTGGACTTTTGTCTAATCATATTCATACTATAGTGCATAGAACCCAAACTTATATATCTATATCCAGTTTTATTATTGTCTTATTTATTTATTCTCAGTGATTCTTGCCCTTAACAGGGACTTTCCAGTGACCATATTCTCTTCACCAAGATAGGTCAACAAATGTTCTCAATTAATATACGCCACATGGGCCGCCTGCATCGAGCCAACTAGGTAAAACAAAACACTGGCAGCTGGTTAGGGACTCAGTACCCAATAATAAAATTACTAGGCAACCAACCAACCATCATGACCCTGAATCCCATGCTTTTCAGCGGGCTAGCCCGCCATGGTCTGTTAGGATCTAAATCCTTCGCCTAAAGTTTCGAGTAGCACGCTTCTGCAGAACAAAAACTGCGGATTGATTGGCTATCTTTTGTGAGACGGTCGGTGATTGGCCTACCACGTCCCATCAGAGGCGCTCTGAGCATGAGCTGCCGCCATATCTTGTTTATTGGGGATTAGAGCCTATTAGTTGGCTCTCGAGATGTTCGGCACACAGGATCTACGCGAGATTATTTGATTCTAAACGCCACTAAGTTCGTAATTAAGGATAGATGGCCTGATCTGCCGTTTAAAAGTGAAGTAGTTGTAGGTATAGCACCTGTACTCCGGTTGACCCCGGTGATTTTGTTAGTACAGTGGGTCAGAATCCTTAAAAGCGGTCAAAGTCATTTAAGCACCGCCTTCCTAATTAGGTTTAGTATAAAGCTAATAAAACCTCTTGGATAGCTTAATTTTAAAGATCTCTAGTATTAACCTCTTAGCCTTTATATACTTTTTTATAATACCTACTATACCTAAGCCCTCTAAAGTACCTAAAACAAGGCAAAATTTTATATATCTTTAATATAATAATTAAATTTAAGTCCTAGCCCTACAAGATACCAGGCTTATATACTAATAAATTACCTCTTAGCTTTAAATAACCTATTAATAAGTTTAATATACATGCTAATCCTATTAAGCTACCCTAAAAAAGGTATATAAGCAAAGACCCAAGCTATCTAATAAAAATATTAATAATATTATTAAATTTATATCTTTATCTAAATAGACCTAATACATACCTTATTCTAAGGTTATTTAAGAACTAGACCTTCCTGTTAGTATAATAGCCCTTTCTTAAGTACTTAAAAAATAAGGCTATTTACAATACAAAGCTTTTTAAAAGCCACCTTTATTAAACAAGAATAAGCATGTATATCTTGCTTGGGCCCTTAAATATATAAATTAGATAATTAAGTAATAGAATTAAATCCTTTAGTCTAATAAGACTTGGGTTATTTTAGGCTTTTATAAATAATACTATATAATAAGAAAGGCTAGTAAAAAGCTTAATAAGACCTATTTATAAATATCCCCTCTAAGAAAGCGTGGCTAGATATTTTAGGGATCCTTTTATACCTTTTTAAAAGGGCCATGCCTTTTTTAGGAGAAGGAATAGGGATATATTAATTTAGAGAAGTATTTTAAGTAAATTATACCTATTATTAATAGCTATATTTACTTGCTTTAGTAATAAAATAGCCTAGTTTAGCTTATATAAAATAGTATACCAGGCTATGCTAGTTAAAATACACTTTACAAGCTTAGTAAGCAGGGGATCTATTCTATTTTATAGCCTACCTTTTTACTAGACCTAAATCTAATTAAAATAGTATAAAATTAAATAAAAAACTAGATTTAGGAGTAATATTTTAATAATTACTAGCTATTCTATAATTTACTATAAAAGGTTATATAGGCTTTATAGGATGCAGTGCCTGAAAACTTTTTAAAGGGCCTTATTAAATCCATGCAGGCAAGATACCAGGCTATAATAGAGGCATAGGGTGGCCATATAAAATACTAGCTAGCTAGCTTAGGAATAGCTTTAATTTTAATGCTGGCAGAATTTGAAGGATCATAATCCTAGAAGGACCCACCGTACTAACAAAATCACCGGGGTCAACCAGAGTAAGCCTCAGGAGAGACAGACACGACCTGGGTCTCTTGTAGTTGCATTAACCGGTAAGGTAACCAACGTTACCATACGTGGATACATGTAACGAGCAGTCCGACTTGTTTCTCCAACTCCATCAAATAATCATGCTCTTTCAGCTCTAGCTCTTAGACAGACAAAAAGAACGTCATCAAAACCCCATTGTCACCACAGGGGAATCCCTCATTCAGTCGCTTCCCCACCACGCCCGCCTTGCTCACTCGAATCTTCCATCGAAACACCTGTGGAATCGGATCTCAGGAATAAACTTGATGTGGAGCACCACCCGTGGTGGGTATTATTCTCCAACATCAACTGGCACACGAGGTTGCGACTTGCGAAGTTGCGAATACACAATATTATCAGGGCTCTTGTCAAAGATCCTGCCAAATGCGGATTTATGCACCGCTGACTGTTTCATGGTAGTCCCTCGCGATCCTTTTTATCTTTAGCCGTCACGACCATCTTATCTTTAACACTTGTTAGACTGATTCCAACCCCACGAAGACCGCGTATTTGACAGGTTCTTTCTGCCATCGCACATTAAAGTGGCGAAGATCCGTTACAAGTGGATCTGCAGAGAGTGTTTTGGCAACCCTCGGCAGGAGTACTCCGTACTATGGGCGTCTATAGGTGGAGAGCGGGGGCTAGACCATCAAGCGGAGATCCCCGATGAAGAACAAAGGATCGCTCGCACCTTTCGCAAATCGCAAGCTTTGGAGTTGTGATTAGTGCGGGTTGTACCTGTGCACAACCTATTTTTTTTCCAACCTACAACCAAGGTATCGTCATCCTTATCCAAGGAGCTGAGCTGACCGAGACCCCTGGTTACGGCCGAAACGGCGAAGATATTGCGCTCGGATTTCCTCGGGCTCCAAAGTTGTTGGATACGGGTTTAAACTTTGACATCCATTTGTTCACCCAGAATAGTGCTTGAGATGTTGCATCGTTGTTCGGCTACCCCACCACCTATCAGGGCGAGAAGAGAGATGAAATCACAAAGGATACGATTCCTGGCAAATTAGCGCAATGCCGCCGTCACCTCTTGCGACAAAAAAGAGCGCTGTCAGGTCCCGACAGTCTGGGTGAGTGTGTGATAGCTGAGCATTAGCCCAGCATAAGTCAAAACTCGGGCATTTTCAGTTGGGTGAGGGGTTTTCGTGCTCCTCCGGCAACTCGGCTTCAACTTCGCCTATGAAAGCACAGTCAAGCGAACTCGAGTTTAGGCGGCCCTCGCAGAGCTGATGGTGAAGAATGAGATGGAATGGGGTCTCACGCTTTTCTTCATTCTTTACATCACGGGATCTGAGGATCGTCCTTTTATTCTTCAGCATCTCAGATTTACGTAACTAACTTCATCACCGAAGGGAGCTAGTCAATCTTCGGCTTTTGACTGCTGTCTTGGCATCGTTTCTTCAACAACAGTGAATGTGGATAGACAACAGAGCAAGCTCACTGAATCAGCTAAAAGGGGTGACGGCCCATTATTACAACTTACGCTTGCTTCTCTGACATTTATCAGAAGCTCATCCCAGAAACAGGATAATCCCTGTTTTTCCACTAGAGAATCAATTTTCCCATTGCTGTCTGCGCCCTTATTACCCACTCTCTTCATCCGCAATGAGAGCCAATAAGAGCCATTGACTTCACCAGATCAGATCCTCAGCTCCCCATTTCCGAGCCTAAAATAATTCCCCATCCTTCTGAAAGTGGACGGCTCGATGCCTCGTTGCCAACGGAAGGGATCTCCCCCTCCACATTTACTCCGGTTGACCCCGGTGATTTTATTAGTACAGTGGGTCAGAATCTTTAAAAGTGGTCAAAGTTATTTAAGCACTGCCTTCCTAATTAGGTTTAGTATAAAGCTAATAAAACCTTTTAGATAGCTTAATTTTAAAGATCTCTAGTGTTAACCTCTTAGCCTTTATATACTTTTTTATAATACCTACTATACCTAAGCCCTCTAAAGTACCTAAAATAAGGTAAAATTTTATATATCTTTAATATAATAATTAAATTCAAGTCCTAGCCCTACAAAATACCAGGCTTATATACTAATAGATTACCTCTTAGCTTTAAATAACCTATTAACAAGTTTAATATATATACTAATCCTATTAAGCTACCCTAAAAAAGGTATATAGGCAAAGACCCAAGCTATCTAATAAAAATATTAATAATATTATTAAATTTATATCTTTATCTAAACAGACCTAATACATGCCTTATTCTAAGGTTATTTAAAAACTAGACCTTCCTATTAGTATAATAGCCTTTTTTTAAATACTTAAAAAACAAGGCTATTTATAATACAAAGCTTTTTAAAAGCCACCTTTATTAGACAAGAATAAGTGTATATATCTTACTTGGGCCCTTAAATATATAAATTAAATAATTAAGTAGTAGAATTAAATCCTTTAGTCTAATAAGACTTAGGTTACCTTAGGCTTCTATAAATAATATTATATAATAAAAAAGGCTAGTAAAGAGCTTAATAAAACCTATTTATAGATATCCCCTTTAAAAAAGCATGGCTAGATATTTTAGGGATCCTTTTATATTTTTTTAAAAGGGCCATGCCTTTTTTAGGAGAAGGAATAGGGATATATTAATTTAGAGAAGTATTCCAAGTAGATTATGCCTATTATTAATAGCTATATTTACTTGCTTTAGTAATAAAATAGCCTAGTTTAGCTTATATAAGATAATGCACCAGGCCATGCTAGTTAAAATATACTTTACAAGCTTAGTAAGCAGGGGATCTATCCTATTTTATAGCCTGCCTTCTTGCTAGACCTAAATCTAATTAAAATAGTATAAAATTAGATAAAAGACTAGATTTAGAAGTAATATTCTAATAATTACTAGCTATCCTATAATTTACTACAAGAGGTTATATAGGCTTTATAGAATATAGTGCCTGAAAACTTTCTAAAGGGCCTTATTAAATCCATGCAGGCAAGATACCAGGCTGTAATAGAGGCACAGGGTGGCCATATAAAATACTAGCTAGCTAGCTTAGGAATAGCTTTAATTTTAATGCTGGCAGAATTTGAAGGATCATAATCCTAGAAGGACCCACCGTACTAACAAAATCACCGGGGTCAACCAGAGTAGTTCCAGAGTCGCCGCGCAAGCTCACTCGCTCTTTGCAACGGGAGGAAGATGCTCTTAAATGATTTGGCCCAATTACCTTATTAGGAACCAAATAGCGACGAAGTATTATTCCATGCTTCATGTCTGAGGATGATCCTGGCGAAACCCTGCACTGTTGATGTCACGATCCACCAGCAGGATTTTATGATTTTTGTCTGCTTTGCCAACGCCGATCAACGGCTATCCCCGTGTCAAAAGGCGCACTGACACGAGAGTCCAGTACAGATAGTCCAGGAAAGGTTGAATCACGCTGCTCGCAAGGATTGTCTGCCGAAGGTGATGGCGATGGCGGTGTTGCGGAGCCTGCTTCAAGGCCAGCATTGCAATCGAGCATATAAGAGTTAACATCCTCTTCAGAATTTGTAGTTGTGCGGGATGTCATAGGGTGCTTATTGCCTTGGTTTTGAAGTTTACGCAGCCACCTGCTTGCTACTCTTGGGGTAACAACCTTTCGCTTTTTGGTCTCTTTCCTTGTCCCATAACACAAGATGCTGGTCGAGGATGCGAAGGTTAGGTGTACGAAGCTCCATCCACCTGACACAGCGATGCGCTGCACCTTGACTGTGCCGCACCAGATCGAGGAAATGCTGAATCAACATGTTGCCGCCAGAGACATGGATGTCTCGACCCCTTCCGTCTCTCCCCTGTGGAAGCATTTGAGCAATCATGATTCAGGGAAAGATTTTTTACTGTTGGTTTTTCCCGTTACATTCTTGGAGGGCACGTACATGGTTGTAGATCAACTACGCGGTTGACTTTCCCGGACAAGCAAGGCTGCGCAACTTTCCAAACGAGGGAGTGACCTACACAAGGCAAAGAAGCCAATAGCAAGTGGCAAAACGAAGCTTCATTGTTCCTGATTGTTGGGCACAGGACAAAGAGCGCCGCGGACGTTTGTGAGACTATGCAGGAGTCCAACATCTTTCACCTGTTCGGAATCTTTGCCGAGAAACTTATTGCTAAGCGAAGCCACAGCGATGCAGGTTTTCTCCGGGGAACTCCATTCAATCATCAAAAAACCACTCGCCAACTCGAGGAGAAATTCCAAGACCGAATAAAGGAATTCTCCGTTCGCCCCTTCCAAGACCTGGTCGATCAGTAGAACTATTCAATATTTCAAGGTGGGGTGGGATTTGAAATCACAGACTTATGGTTCACTGTTGGGTTCGGCCGACACCAAAAGTAGTGCTCCGTACACACCGTCCGTACCTATCCTGTCAGAGATTGCTTGCTTCGAAGACCCGGCCGGAAGAGGCCCACATTTATTCGCGCGTGCGGGTACAGACTATGGCATGAGGAATCCCAAAACACTCGCACAATTTACCCCAAGAAATCTGGAAGATGAAATTGACTTTTGGCAGAGATCCTTCGAGTTTTGACAAGACAAAGAGTGCGGAACTCCAGCCACGAGACCAGAGCGAGTCAGGTGTCTTACCATCTATCAAATCAAGATCAAGCAATAAATCTTCTATAAATTCGCCCTCGCGGAAAATTGAAATGATAATCTAAAGACTCCTGCCTATTCGGGTTTCGTCGTGTGCCGGTTTGGCCCAGCTGTCAATCTCACGTACGCTCTGAAGGATTCGCATGACGAACTGGCCCCCATCTGGGTGGGAAGTTGAGCTTCCTTATTGAAGAATCGAAACTCCGCTGAAACCTTAATAAATTAGGTTGGTTTGGCAAGCTGGGGCGCTCGTGTGGTCTAACTATTCATAGATAATATTGTATTTCTGGAATGCTCTCCTGACTCGCTAATAATTAGAGGCTAGGGACCTCACATGAGGCCCAAATAACTGTAACTATGCACTCCGACCCTGCTAGTACCCGTCTTCTTCTGTTTGGGACCGGCGAGGTCGATACCTCGTGGGGTCCGAAAAATGGGCGCTTTGGAAGAGATAGCGGAGCAGCGAGCGCAATAAAGGCTGAGCTTGAAGTTTACGCGTTGGCGACGGAGTATGTTACGGACCTAATCGACTAACGGCTCCAGCTATTCTGGCAGTGTGGGCACCTGACAAGGAAAGGGAGGCTCATATGGTCCACTTGCAGGGTTGTATTTTTGCAAAACGGGCACTTTATTGTCACCAGGGTGGGTAGACCCTCTCCGGTGGGTGATTATCGGCTATACTACCAAACAACATACTGACATTACAAGGTACGTCAAGAGCTGCTTCTTGGTCAAGTTACCTGGCTGGCACCCTTTGTCGGGTTTTCAGAGTAGTCTCTTCTTTCGAGTCTCCGATACGGTCTTTGTGCCCGATGCTCGGGGATATCGGGGCGCAACGCCGAAGCTTGGTCTACGGACAAAAACCCAGGGACCAAGACAAAGGCCAGGCGGAGATGTGTCTTTCGATTTTACATGGTAGTGACTGACACGTTGGCTAGGCTGGGTGAATCGCTTTAGAGTCATGTATCGACAGTGTCGCAACCGGCGCCTCGGCGATCGCGCCATAAGCGATAGGGATTCGGATGCACGGGTATCGGATTCTAGTTAGAGATTCAACTGTTCCGAAGACGGTGTACCGGCAGATGATAGATTAGGATGGGGAAGAAACGACTGCATTTCTGCAGGATGAATTGGCGCGGCACAAGTTGAAGAATCATATTCATCAACCCGGGTTCATCATCCTCCTGCAGAGCAAAGCACAACGCAAGGGATGCGTCACAAAAAAGAAGCAAATAATATAGTTCTTATCCGTCAGAAGAACCGGCTCACCGACACTCAACCGAAACTCCGTGAAGAGCCAAGTCTTACTCTTACACCCTGGAAACCAGCTCTGCTGACTCAAGAGGGCGCTGTTGGAAAAGCCCCTTGCTGATTCTGAAGGCGAGAGGCATGCAAATTCAGGCCGAATGTTGCCGGTTTCTGTCCTGAGCTGATAAAAACTAGGGGATGTCTCGGCCTTGCTTGGAGAGGGAGGCCCAGGCACGGCGCCCGCCTGGCACCTGCAGAACCGTTGGGCTTGGGACTCAGGCTTTGATAAGGAGCATAAGGAACCTAGCAAGAAATCCTGGCGGGATCTCCCCGTCCGTTCTAGGTTAGGAAGGGATTGCGACGATTATTCTCGCTCATTGGCTCTTAGTGTCTTCATCGCGTATATGTTAACTTCATTATCACTTAGTTTCCGTTAATCACGGTAGACTTGGCGAGTTGGGAACTTTGGTCCGAGGCTGGAGCTTCCCCACGCTACAGATCGAAATTGAGTCGTTCTGGAAGGAGAAGCTAGGACCTCACGGATGGGTCTCGGGAGGATTGGCCTAATCTGGCAACGTAGGCTGATTGGACACCAGAGCGAGGAGAAGATGACTGCGCCGTTATTAATTTATTACTATTATTATTATACGGAGTAAGCTGATTGAAGTTGCAGAAGATTATGTCCGTTCTCCAAGCGAAGATCGGAAGCTCCACCAGCGCCGACGCAAAAGTACCTTCATAGCTTACGAACGGACTCTGCTTGTCCGCCCGCCCGCCGCGCCTGTGGTGGATCGGACTCCGTCTTTCCGTCTTCTCAAAAGCCAGGTCTCTTGTCAACCGCATTATTCTGTTTGTACCGGGGCAGGGGCGCAATTCATGCAGATGCTGTCATACTTGAGCCTCCGGCTGAGCCCCTTCTGACTCAGATCTATTCACTTTTGCGCCTGGTGATGCCCTCACACAGCCGCCCCGGAGAACATGGCAAACAGGGCTGAGGCTGCAAACGTCGGGCTAGAAGCCGTTCGTCACTCCTCTCGACGCTCGTGCCAACTCTCTGACAGCTTCGTCGGTCCCTACCTACCATTTTGAGTTAGTACCTGTTCGCTCTTTTGTCAGGTTCCAACAAATGGAGATCCAACTCAACCAAGGGACTAGTGCTAATAGTTTTCACGTGACTGTAACCCACTGCGGGTACACGCTGTCGAAGTGCCGACTAGTCCAGCAGAGGCAACAGTCTTCTTGGAAAGGGAGCTCGAAGTTTTGGTTCGGAAGTTCCAGCTAATCAAATCTGGTTATGAGGAGAAAGAAGGAAGCCATGAAGAAGATCCTCTGCAACGCAGCCGCAGCGGATGATCATCCTTCTCTGCGCCAATGCGCCTTACTCCTTACTCTGAGAGGATAGGCTGTTATTTCCTCGGAGAAATGACCGATTGAAGCCGACATGACACTTCAGAGAGGGGGCTGACCTCAGTGCTTGCAGCCTCTTCCGAATGCCATACCTTGCGAGGATCTCCTATCTTGCTGACCCTCCTCTGTACAACGCTGTAACACTCAAATGACGGACCCGTTTTTCATTGCAACGATGGATCCATGATCGCGGGGAAGAACTCCCACAGACGAAACTCCAATCATAGCCGCGAAATAACCGACCCAGAATCCTGCTCCAGCTGAGTGTGGGCTGCGAACCAAAGCTTGCGGGCGCACCTTGGCTGTGCCGCAACTAAGGCTCCACAAAGTACCTGAGGAGTTGCAAAAGATGCCTTTGTCACATCTTGGAGATGGTGATCTAAGGAGAGTAACGATCTTCAATATGATGCGGCGATGAGGTGAGGAAACTTGGGTGCGGTCCACTCGCTGCACCCTGAAACAGAACATGTATTCACTTGGTCTCCATTTGAACTCGAACGACGAAGAGATCTGCGAGTTTCTTTGTTCTTGCTCGGAGATAATCGGTGACAAATGCCTTGTGGAGAAGGATGATGTATTCTTGCCTCGCCCTGCGACTCGAGAAAGTTGCAAGTTGTGTGAGCACTTTCGCTGCGTCCGTTGTTTCTTTTTTACTTTTTGCCCTGACCCTGTGCCACTGTTTACCCACCCAGGGCGCAGAAGACAGCCCACTATGTCCTTGCAGGTGCAACAGTGATGCAGGCCGAAAAGCTACGGACAAACGACACATCTGAGATCTTCGTCTGCTTCTTTCTTCCCTCCATGTTTAGCGTGACTCTGTATGCAGGTGCCGGGATGCTACTTCTGATTAACCGGTCGATCGATTTTCAAGACATTACTCGTCTATTGGTATATCTCTCGATATATCTTCTTTCCATCTAGAGCCGCGAGGCTGCTCATATAGTCACCTATTTCTGCAAGAGAGGACATCTATCCCGTCAGCAGGATGAAGACTAAAATCCCCCAATGTAAACATCAATGAATTCATATTTCTAAATGGGCTGATTCGCTCGCTCGCTTCTGACGAAATGATTTACAGGTGCCAAGCACAGCGACAGCTCTCTTGAGGAGTGGCAGGAGCCGAGACTTACCTGGAAGCGTTAGCAGCAGGGCAAAAATAAGGCCTTTGACGATTCATTGAGCCAGCAACTACTTGATCATCCAGCAAACCCAGTCAGGCAGTCAGCTATCTTCTGCAGCGAGAGTGGGTGACTGAAACAAGTAAATACTGGTCATTAATTGTGGATGGAGGATGAGTTGGCACGCAGCCGCAGGTGTGCAGAACTGCAGTTGCAGATTCGCATCTGGACTAAGAGGGGGAGCTTCACGTCTGCCTATTTCCCCCCTCTCAATCAAGTTCTGGGATTCCTCTCTCCTGTTGCAAGGTGAGTGACTTGTGTCTCCCTGCAAAATGCACAAGCATAACTGGCAGTATTTGAAATCGCCCCACACACATCGTGTCTCTGTCAGACGGCATCCGTGCACTGATTGGCCGGGTCGTCCCGACAGCTCGGTACGCTAGCAGAAGCCACAACTGTTGGAGGTGTGTTTCCGCGACCAACCAGAGAATGGCATCTTGGCTGCTTTTTGTTGGTTTTTTTCCAATCACCCGAGGGTCTCCTGATTTTGAATTTCTCTGGTTCACGTTTTTTTTTTTTTTTTTTGGAGATCAATCGCGGTCAGTCCGAATGCCGGCTCTATTTACGATCATACTGCATAACTCTGATCGAGATCGAGATGAGATATGATTCATCATTCGATCTCCTGAATTTGCGTGTTCTGACGAGGCTGGAGAAAGGGAACAGAGGAGTCTCGGTCTCGGCCTCGACTCTCGACCCTATGTCTCCAGTCCAGCTCTATTTAAGTCGTGATATTGATTTAGCAGGCTTGGTTAGTTTGTACGTGCTGTGCCGCTAAGCAGCCTCCCTTAGCTCCACCCATCCGTTCCCCGATGAGATGAAGATGTCTGACCTTCCTCGGTTGCTCGAGTGGGCTGTGGCCCTGCGAGGCGTCAAGGGTCAGGCAAGAATGCAATCTGCAATCCTTACTCTTCAACAGGGTGGGAAGATTGTCTGCTACGCGTCTTTGCACAGTTTCAGCTTGGCCCAGACATGCTCCTCATTTCATGCTCATGCGCTTGCTCATTTTGTCTCATGTAGGTACATACATTATGAGTATAGTATGTACATTCTGTGCATGAAGGGCCCCGGTCCCATGTTTCGTCCATGTAGTATTTGTCATTCTTGCTACAACAGGCAGAATCAAATTCAATGACAGGTGTCAATGTTTCTTTGTTTGAACTGCGGCTCCAGAATTCTTGACTCCGATCCCACTCGTTTCGACTGAGCCTGAGCCTGAGCCTGAACCTGAGCATCGAAGGCGAGTGGGTAACTTTTTGAACTTTGGAACGAAATTGCATTATTAAATTACCCGATCTAACGGTATTCTCACCCAATTTATATCAAATATAAATTCAAAAAATAAAAATAAAAAATAAAAAATTAATTATTTGCATTAATCTATTCGACTGCTCGTGTGGTTGTGGCAACACTGAGACTCCTACCTAGGTACGAACTAACGAGGCTGTCGACTGGGCTCGAGGGGAAACCTTTAAACATCCTTGCATGTACTTGTCTGTAAAAATAATTCTCCTACCTCGCCAAATCTTCACAAGCGCCCTCCTTCCATCTCAGACCATTGCCGCAGCGTCTGCGCATCCCGGCTTCACGACATTCGCTACACGAGGACAGGGGCGCCGCCGTTCGCTCTCTCTGACAGGCCCGCGAGATCCAGGGATTCGGTACGCTGCATGGGTTCAGCGACTGCCCAACACTAACGGGGTTTCTTCACAATCCAACCGGAGCGCGAGTTGTGCTGTTGGTGATGGTTGTGTCTGTAATCACCCAGAAATAGCTGCTGCTTCTTAAACGCGCCGTTCCCTCCGTGCTTTTCTTCGTCACCTCTACGACTCTTAAATCTCGCAAAATTAACCATGGAATCTCCATCCCACCCAAGTCGCATGGCCATCGACTCTCTGCTCAACCCTCCAATGGCAGCAGCAGAGGCCGACAGGCCAACAACACAGAAACTGCACCACTATGTATCGGCACATAGCCCCCTCACACCCCAGTACTCGCCTTTGTACCCTCCAAGCCCACACCAGCAACACTACTACAGTTTCTCTGACGACCATCGACACCGCCAAACCCAGCAACAAGTCCATCACCATCACCATCATCACTACCACCCGTACAGTCACCACGGCAGCAGCCAACAAATAGCCACCCCAACGCACCACCAGGACCATCACTACTCCCACCACTCTCAACACCACCAACCATTCATGCCCTATCACCGTCCGCGCTCAACGGACTCTTCACCAGAATCCTACGCCCGAGACCGAGACCGCTACTCCTCTGTCTCCAGCACCTCTAGCACAAACGGGGCCGCCCACAGCAGCAGTAACAGCGCTAGCGGCGACCAACGGCGCCCGCCGCGGCCCAAGTACGAGGAAGAGGAAATGTACTTTATCTGGTATCACCGCGTCGACCTGTGCCAGGAGTGGAAGGAAGTGCGAGAGTCGTTTAACCGGCAGTTCCCCAACCGCCAGCGCAGCGGGTTCCAGGGGATCCAGTGTAAATTCTACCGCTTCATCAAGGAAAAGAAGTGCCCGACGCTGCGCGAGCAGAGGCGCATGCGCGACGGCGAGTTCCTGCGTCAGGAGAGTACGACGAGTAGCCGGGGGGACTTTGGGTCAGGGGCACCGCAGTTTGGCGTCGTCGAATGGATGGGCGTTTGGTATCCGTGGATGAGGGAGGACCGCGAGGAGGTGATGCGCAGGAGGTTATCGAGGTAGACCTCTTTCTGGCTTTTGGGGCTCTTTATCCTTCTTGAACGACGCTCCCTATCTCATCAACTGCTCCGACTTAACTCGAACCGTTACGGCCGACCATCTCAAGACACCTCTACTACCCATTGTTCGCCTCTCGCCTTCTTCTCGAGCTCCTATTTCCTTTAATCTCTCCATCAACCACCTACCTAACCACCTGCTCTCTACCGACTGACCTCTTCCATCCCGAGAACTCTCTATCCTACCTACAATACCCAGCTGAAGCGAATCCAACTTCCTCTTCTTCGATATCCTCTCAGTTCCACCCATTCAACATTTATCTTCTGCATCTTCTTCTTCTTCTTCTTATACATCTTTTGGCCCGATTTCCTACAACTACATCTCTTTTTATCTTACTACGACGGTATGACATGCTATGCTGTGCTCGTTGGGAGGCTCTCTGTATTTTGGCATGCATATTATTTGATCCGATAATTGATCGATTGAATTCGGTGTTAAATTGGTTAGATAATGGCGAATCCTAACCATCCTGCATAACCACACGGATACATTCTAGTAAATACATATATTTGTCTTGCGCGATTTCTCTTAGGACATGTAAACGTCAGTATCGGGTTGATTATGTACTCCGGATGCTAGATAACTATATAGCTTCTACTACTTGACACTTCTTTTGGCGTTTCACCAAGTTCACAAACAGAATGCTTGGAGCGGCTAGATCCATCAAGGACCCCGGATCTGCTTCAACAGTGCCCAGGGAGTCCATGCAGAGTCCCATACACTCTAAACCGCGCCTTAACTCATCCAGAAGAGGCCGTTCATCAACCACAACATAGAGAAAACGAAACCACGTGACGCCATCAACCCTCCAACGAGATGAGACACAAAGAAGTGACAAGCACGCCTGGGGGCGTGTTGCAGTTTCAACTAGATACTGGCGACTCAAGACCCTTGAATAATGGACGGGAGCTAGTCGTAATAAGCGCAACAGTAGTACTTCCATTATTGTAACTCGAACTAAGTACGTAGTAAAACTTGGGGGCGGGCCGGGAGCGCAGTCCGTATCATAAGGGTCGAATTATTATGGAGGGTACCTTGCCTCGGTACTAGGCTAGGTCAGGCCTAACTGAAATGGTTGTACAGCGACTGCAGCCGACGGGGTCTGCCACCAAGAAACTAATTATCCGCGGACTCCTGGACATGACCCGGGGCGATGGGATGGCTGGCTGATGTGCTCAGCAGCTAGCTAGCTGGTGGTGGATTTGCTGTGCTGGGAAAAGGCGGCAGTACCGTATCGTATCATACCGTACGAGATTTCCAGTCGCAACCCACCTCTGGACATACTACTTTTTGTATGAGGAACTTCGAGATCCAAGTTGCCAACTCATTATTATTCAATAATCACTAGTAATAGTAGTAATCCATAACCAACAATGTAACATAGCCTAGGTCAAAGTTAATAGGCCCATCGTTGATGATCGCCCTGGTCCCATGGTCCCCCTCAAACGGCGGCTGTCACTCAGACCGGGGTCGTCGTCCTCAGACCGGCCACACTTTTTGTTCGAGGGCCGACTTCTCTGTTTCCCGATACTACGGAGTACTACTACTCCGACTACGACCACTTAGCGTGCTTGCGCCTTGCGCCTTGCGCGTAATAATGCTCAACTAAGCCAAGCCGCAGACGGATCGCGATGGGGACTCTATGGAGCGTGACTTGAGTCTGGACTCCAAGAGTTCGTATTGTTATCAAATCTATGGGTACTACTCACTAGTTACTGGGAAATACCTGCGCCAGAGTCCGCTAGTTTCCACCCATCTGCTCGGGACTAAGTGTGACGTGATGTGATGGAAGTATCTACAAATTGAGTCCTCGTCAGTAGATAGATACATAGTTCGATGAAGATATGTGGTGTGACTCGATAGTATACATCGACTGGAGATACTCAATCGAGACACTGCGAATCCGCCGAACGCCGCAAAAAGAAAATATATGACGAAGAACTAAACCAAAGAGAGTATCCAGTGAGAGACGGGAAAGAAAAAAAAGGAAATACGGAAAACGCTCAGCTGCCCTCGATGAATTGCTCAGCTCAGTCCCTCACCTGTGGTGATTACTGATTGCTGCAGAAAGTTAGAATCCCAGATCGAGCGAAGGATTCGATTCCCGACTGATTTGACTGTTACTTCAACGTATGATGATGCAACCGGATGAGCGGAAAGCATTGAAACAAAAGGGGTAAATAATCGAGATACCGAGTTGGCACCCCACACACCTATCCACATACACAAGGCTCAAGCACGGCAAAAAGTAATACTCCTACGTAGGAGTAATTGATCCGAAAAGAATGAGAAGGGAAATGGGGGAAAAGAAACGTAAGACGTGCCGTCCGTATCTGCATGATGCATTCCTTCTGCGCCTCCAGTTTGCTCCTGCGGCCGTCTCGCGTGGGGACGGGAATCGATACTGTCAAGCTGGCTCGGCTGTGTTCGAGATCTGGGTGGGGAAACTGGTCCGGAAGGATACTTTGTGATTCGTTTATCAAGCCGTTATGTCTATCTATGCTATCTATGCTATCCATGTTCATAGCCATCCAGGGTTGATGCGTGTTTGCCTCCTCTGGAAAGATGATTGCGAGACTCGCATGGCATCGGGCATTGGGCTATTCAAGAGGTTCTTCAGCATGTCAGACTGGTGGAGCTTTGGATGTGGCACTGGTGATCGACTGACTTGAAGATGTCGACCCCGCATATTGTCTTTGGCAGGATGATCGCTATCGTCATCATTATCTATCCGCCGCCCCAACGATCTTTTTTCGGCCTTGGGTTTTTGCACATGCCTGAATACGGTTATAAGATCGGCATGGTCAAGGCTGTTTTGTGTTGCAAATGCACACCGTTATGTGTATTAGCGGTGTATCGTATCCCGGAGTATTGAGCGGAGTAAACCCTAGTCCGATGTTGAGCTGACGTTCCCTGCACGTCGCTGGTGAAGGAAATTGAAAATGCGGTGACAACAAACTTTTGCACAAGAAGCTTGGATGTCTCGCGCATGCTGTGAGATCGCCCTCTACCAGCTGTCTTCGTCAGACTCCACGTGCGACCGTACCCCGTATCTGTTTCCTAATCTGCCCCTTTCGTCGTCAGAGGCGTCCCAGTCGTACTCTTCGTCATCGGACCGGTCGTGTCGGTACTTTCTGTAGACCGCTGCCACATCGTCTTCTTCATCATCCCAGGAGAGGTCCTCATCTGGGTAGTCATTTGCGGGGTTATTTTCAGCTGTCATAGTAGCGCCGTTAGCCTAATGCATTTCGAGAAGTATGATGTAAGTGGTAGATCTTACCGTTGGAGTCTCCGTCTTCGCTGTCCCAGCGATCTTCGTCGTCGTCTGATTCTGCAAAATCCTCCCACAAGATCTCATCCTCGGGTGTGATGACGATCACTCCAATGTCTTGACGGCTGCTGTCAATTCCATGGTACCGCAGCCAGGCTTCCTGGTCTTCTAGATCGACAAGGGGGTCTGTTAATGTGCCTCTGACCGGCAGAGGGCGGCGAATATACATGTCATACACGTAGTCCTCTTCATTGTCGATAGCCTCATCCGCCGGGAGCTGGACGGGCTTGACCGGCGTTTCATGTGGTGGTTCTGAAGCAGATTGTGCAGTTCGGTGCTTGTTGGGCGTTCGCGGCTGGTATTTGAGCAAGGGCTTGGGCATTACAGAGCGTATCACTGTAGGTTGAGGATGTTGATTTGCGGCTGGCTGTGCCGCCTCGAGTTCGCCGTCGAGCTCCAGCGCAATCTGCTCAAACTGGCGTGCCAGCCGATCTGACTCATCTTCCCAGTTACTCTGGTGCGCCTGCGCTCCCTTTTCTAATACCTGGGATATGTGCTCCTTAGCAGCAGATATTGCCCCTTGACGCTCCTCTCGCCATTTCTTCTCGGCCTGGTTCACCACCGGTCGCTTTCGTGGACGTGCCGGTTCCTGAGCGGTGTTCTGCAATATCCCCACAGCTGCATCCGCAACCAAAGACGCACGTCTTGAGTGAGGCTCCCGTCGTAGCTTCTCAACCAGGACTGCTACCGCACCCTCTCTACGTTTCTGGACACCACCACCTGTAGTACGAAGCGCACCAGAGGGCGTGCTCGACCGCGAAATCTGGAAGCGTCGTATCGAGGGTACTACACCAGCCGATGCGGGACTACCAGGTGCACTAGTAGTGGAAGATTGGGCCGTCCCGCCGCTTGGTGCTGCCTCGCTTACCGGCGCCGTGGCTGTAGCCACCGCAGATGCTGGGGCGAGTGGTGAGGGAGCAGAATAAATGGCATTTTTCAATTTCTCCTCGGCCTGTTTCCGAGCATCCGCGACTCTTCTCTCCTCACGTAGCTCAGCGCCAGGAGAGGTGGCTCTTACCATAGGAACGCCCCCACTGCTGGCATTGGTAGACTTGCGAACATGCAAACTGCTCACAGAACGTGGACTCCGGATTGCGCGCTGTGCAGCGGGGGTGCTAGAAAAACTGGGCGAGCCACTTCTGCTAAGACTGCTAGCACTGACTGTGACTCGCTGGAACACAAAGTCTGTGAACCGGCGCTTTGTTTGATGCAACTCAGATTGAATATCTGTAATATGTGTTAGTCACGTGGAGCGCAATGGCTTGTTTAAGCTCGCTCCCTGCAAGCCAAACATTCTTGCCAGCTACGGATACCGCTGAAGGTTCTTACATAATGTGTCTACTGGCTCCTCCTCTCGACGCCGCTTGATGTTGATGTGTTCAGGAGGCAAGGACATGGCGAGCAGTAACGCACCAAGCTGCGTTTGAGTCGAGTGAAAATGGTAAGTCGAGTCGAAGTGTCTCTCAGAGCTCGGAGAGGTGGCGGCGGCCTGAGATCAGCGATGTTATTTACTTTTGGATGCCCGCTGTGATTTAAGTTTTTCCGATCCGACCATATGTATCTTATCGTTGCGCAGCACAGCCCTGGCGCAAGCTCTGCGTTGCCTCGAGCTTAAGTTCAGGAACAACATTTCTTCGGGGATGGCAAATTAACTCTATTATGGTTTCTTGATCAATAATGAAGCCTAGATGCGCCATGCTATTCATACATGCTGCATATTAACTAGATGTATGTCGTGATATTTGTTTATCGGCTCTCCTTCACCCCCTTCATGTCTCTCAATGGCTGTCATTGCCATTACTATGATGACTAGAAGCCTTCTGTCGTGCCATCCAATACCCGAGAGCAACGGTTGTCCAAGTTTTCCCCTCAAAATGGCATAACATATGCAAAAAAAAAGAGACTGGGGCGCAGGAAGTTCAAGCCAATCCAGTCCATGGTATAGCCGAGACCCCTCGTCTTCAAAGGCAAAGTGACAAACAAAAGCGTAAAAAAGGTCAAGAATAAAAGAGAAAAAAAAAGAAAGGAAAGCGGAAAATGTCATACCCAACTAGCAATACATGTGAATGGTATAAGAATGGGAATTAAAACATTATTAGGGGAAGGGGATAGGAAGATTAGAAAGACAAAACATGGTAAGCCAATACAATAGAAGAATCAAAAGGATAGAGGTTCCGGAATGGTAAGATGCAGAAAAAGGATCAACCATATCATAGAAAATAAGGAAAATTTAGGAGAATGAATAAATGAACCAAAGGGATGTAGCCGAAGTCTCTCAGGGGCCCTGGTGTTTATTTGGCCCCGATCTCCTCTTCTGCCCAGCCAGGCAGCGTATTTTCATTTTGAATAGCCAATCCAAAGCCAGAATGGCTGAGTCCACCTAGAGCGGACGAGAAGCTAGAGAAACTGTTCTGGGAGTGATGTGCGATTCCTGAGCGATGAGACCCGGGTTGACTGGAGATAGGACCAAATGGCTCTTGGGAGAACGACGGCAAGCTGACGGCCCTAGAATGCTGCGCACGGGGAACGCTCAAAGTGCTGGTGCTCGCAGTGGCATGATGGCTAGGCCCGGGAGGTCCATTACTGACGTTCAGAAATCCGTTGGTAGATGCCTTGTGTTGGTGTAGCGGGGCTTCGATGCTGCCGTTTGTAAGCTCGCTAGTGCTGGTCGGGTTATATAGCGACTGCTGCTGCTGGTGGTGGTGATGGTGGTGGTGATGGTTGGACTGAGGCTGGGATTGTAGGGCAGCAAGAGTGATGGAATCGTTCAACCGATTTTCCTCCTCCTGGGCCTGCTGAGCAGACATCTGGTTGAGATACATGGTCAGCGGGTTGTTGGAACCCGAGTTCAGAATGCCCGACGGGGATGCAACGGTCTGTAGAGGATGACGGCTAGGTTGACCATTCTGGGATCCGGTAGAGCCAGGAGCGGGGGAAAGCGCTGGACGTATTGGACTAGATTGGGAGACGGGTTGAAGGTTATGAAACCCGTTGAGTGCTGGCGAAGGCGACTGCGGGCCTTCAATGCCGCCGTTGCGGTTCTGCTGCCCAGCATTACCTGTCTGGCGAGGCGGATTTCCACACCGGTCCTTGCCAAAGTTGATCTTGAAGCGGCGATACTCCTCACGGTTCCGCATGCCTTCGATAGCTTTGATTGCATTTGCAATGTTGGTAAAATTCACAAACGCACAGCTCTTCTCGCGCAAAGTGTTTACCAGCTCAATCTCTCCATACTCGGAGAAATCTTGGCGCAGGCGCTCCTCCGCCCACGACTCGTCCAAATTGCCGACATACACGTTGCGCGATGCGCCACCGCTGACAGCCAGTGCGATAGCAGGGGGAAGGGGCCCGGAGTGTTTACCCCAGCCAATCTTCAACCGTCTGTTGTGGATCATGAGCCCCTGAAGGTTGCTTAGGGCATAGAAAGATGCAGCCGATGTCGGGTCGATGAAGGTGACGAAGCAAATATGTTTGTCGGGGATGTATCGAATGTGATGTAAAAGACCACCACGTACTACATTGCAAATTTCCTCAATCGTAGTCTCAGGGTGGATGTTGCCCAGGTAGATGGTTCGGTTGCCCAGATTGTTGACACCGCCTGCAGAAGTGGCTACCGCCGCCGCGGCCACAGACTGCTGGGCAAGCGCATTGGTAATGAGATCACGGTCCGCAGAGTTTAGAATGTGCGCATACCCTGGCGCAATTCCTAGAAACTGAGCTGCGTTCTGTTGCTGTGTCTTGGAGACATAGGCGCAGCGGTCCTTGCCATAGAAAACACGTTTGGGGGCTTGCCATTTCGCCTCCTGGGGTAGCTGGGATACAGCCTTCATAGCGTTCGTGATGGACAAGAAGTGGACAAAGCCAATGGCCTTTTCCTTCACGATCTTCACGGTATCAATTGGGCCGAATTTCCCAAGCTCCTCCCGTAGCTCGTCTTCCGTCGTCTCCTCTAGTAGGTTTCCGAGATACACATTACGCGAGGCTCCTGACTGCTGCACGGCCAATGCGACAGATGTCGGCACCTGAGATGGCTTGCCCCAGCCCACCTTGATATCGTTCCCCTTGATTGCTAGCTTTTTGAGGATAGCATCCGAATGGAAGTGTGTAGCGGAATTGCTGTCCAGGAAAGAGATAAAAGCGCAGTTCTTGTCTGGCAGCAAGCGAACTGACTCGATCTGACCGCTTCGAACGTGGTTCAGGATTTCCTCCGCGGGGGTCTCTGGGGGAATGTTGCCCAGATACACGGTTCGGCTTGTGCCAGAGAGAAGACCTGGGGTTACAGACGCCGCGGGACTCCCGTAAGCAGTGTTACCCAGCCCGCCTAAACCACCAACAGGCGACTGAGGACCCGCCAGCATCTGTGAGTTTCCCAACCCTTCTGCAGATAGCATACTTGAGTACAGGCTAGCATTGTGCGAGGCTTGTGTAGGGCTGCCTAGTTGGTTCTGTGGCCCCTGTGCAGAGTTGTTTTGCGAGAATCCACCATAGTTGGCAAACTGGGGGGAAGTAAACGCGGACGGAGTTCCGGGCTGAAAGGGGCTGCCGAGAAGGAGCTGTGAGGGAAGGAGAGGAGTAAAGTTCATGTCATACGCGCCCGAGGTTGCCATGTTGTCAGTCGTGCTCGGGGTGGCCGTCGTATTGATGGCAGGAATGTTTATACGACGAGAATTCCGGTCCGACAATCCTTGCAAGGGAATGTTGTTCGATTGGTACGCTCCGTGGGAGAAACCGGTACTATCTGCGTTCAAGTGCGAAAATTTCAGACGACTTGCGAGGTTCGAGGCATCGGAGGTTTGCATGGCGAGCAAAACGAGCGAAGGGGGTAGGTCGTCTGGGCGGAGTCGGCGTGGACGAAGCGGCCTAGGTCAACACGAACGAGGCAGACAAGAAAGGAATGCTAGACTGAGAACGTTGGGGGTTATCCCAAGAAGCTAAGAAAATAAAGGAATAATGGCAAGAGAAATAAATATGAAGAACAATGGGGCTAAAGGTACCCCCGAGAAGAGAAGGGGAAACGGAGAAACAGGAGAGAGAAGGGAAACGAAGGTGAAGGCCGAAAGAGAGTGACAAGAAGAAGATGATCAAAAAATGTCAAGGCGCGAAACGAATGGCCCCAATGGAGACGTGTCTAGAAAGGATTCTAGTGGTCAATTGGAATGTTCATTGGGGGGAAGTTGGTGGAAAGGGGACGACGGACTGAGTCCGACTGACCTTTGGAGATGTGCCGCTGGCGGGAAATCCAGGGGGTTCGCGGCGACACGCCAACCTTTCAAATGATTAATAAGAGCCGCAACTCTAGTTTCCTGCAACTGAGAAACGACAGTGATCTAAAGAGAACCACAAGAATATAATGATTACTCGGTATCAGACGAGGGATCAAAAGGTCCACGGAATGACAGTATGGCTGGACAAATTTGAATGGAGACAAAGAATGCCCTCGAGCTATTAGACTCGAAGTGGATAAGCGCAAAGTACGAAGTACACTTGATGAAAAAGAAATAATAAATTAAACGTCACGTCGCTCGTCCCCTGAGCAAAACGTCGCATTTAGGCCAGGAACAACTCGAAAGGGGGGAAAGGGGGTAGTCAATTGGAAGGGGTAACAGTGAGAACAAAGTAAAATACAAACAAATGTGATACTGTCCCTGATCAACTTGAAGGGTCGGATGAAATCTAAATACAATCAAAGGCAAATCAAATCATGTCAGAATCTTCCTGAAACGATTGATCTTGGTGAATCACGAGTTTCACGTTGTCATGGAAAACAGGCCAAAGAGAGGGAGTAGCCATGACGTTCGTATTCGGCACAAATCATGGTGCTTTTACTTGTAGGTTTGGACAGGGGCAACGATTCAAACGAACGAGTCGCATGGCAGGAAGGAGAAGAGTAGACGTCTTCAGGCACGCCGTCAGGGGAACAGAAACTAGAAGTACGACTGTTCCCTGGTTGGAACTTACAATTCAGGGAACACCCGGAGAAAACAAACCCTCTTGAGGATCGTGACTCGTGACTATTCGAGAACCTAAGGAAGCAATACACGACGAAATGTCCCTCCAGCTGCCAGGCGACTATCCTTGAAAACCAGATGAATAAACATCGAGGTCGGTTTGGCCATTCTGACAAGGCGACGAGAGAAAGCGGGGTTTCTTCGAGTAATCTGCAACAGCATCTCGTTCGGAGAAGACAACGTGTCTGCAAGGTCAATCCAGAAGCAAGAAGAGCTTATGAGCCTGGCCAGGTTTAGAGCAGAACAATGTTGGCAACATTGAAGAACTAAAGTTTCAGAATCATTGGATATTTGAAATCCTGGTGGGGTTTCATCTTACAAGTTGAAGAAAACCTGGGAAGGGACCCCAAGATCAAAGCGGCTCAACATCGGCGGAACCATAATCCATTCCGACCAACCGGGGAAGTATGATCCAGTTGCAATTCATTCGAATTTAAGGGCCGATAAGAGTTGAGGTCGTATCGAGAAATCCCGATTCGAGGTATAGAACTCGGGAAACTATCTTGTAGCATAGCTCTGAACTGCTTCATTTCTAATCCTCATCTATGGCCTATCTCTAGCTTACTCTATACGGGAGAGGCCTCCAATAAGTGTGAATGGGGCCATCCATATGGCGCTACCTGGGTACACAGTCGTGTCTTGGAGATATACCTCGACATACAAAAGAAGGAGAGGCCCTCTGCTGTTGGTCGCTGTTATGTTAATAAAGGCATGTCGGTGCCTGAGGCAGCGTCGCGGCCAGAAAATTACCCCTCCGGAAATGATAACCAAGATTCTTTTCCACCTCTCTTGTTTGTGGGCTTGCGAATTTGATTTTGCTTGGACTGTTTGGGAATCGGGTAAGTTTATACTCGTATATCCAGCACTTGGTATGTTCCAATTGGGATTACTCCCTTATCTAGACTCCTGCTTTTCCCTCCCATCGCCGTGTGAGTCAGAGTCTAATTTCCCCCCTCCGCAGCGCATATAAACCGGTTCCACGAGCAACACACGAAATCCTCCCACCCAGATACCAATACAGTCATTCGAACCACAATGGCTTCCATATACATTGACGAAGACGTCGGGCGAGACGATTCCACCGCTACTGGCTCAGAGTCCGCTCCTTACAAGACTCTTCTCTACGCTTTCCTCCAACACGCCCCTGCTGATGGCGCTCAGTACTTGACTCGCAAATCTCAGACAGAACCAACGGGTGAGGGTGCTGACCCTGCCGCAAAGCTGGAATGGAAGCCTGCCACCAAGTCGGCGATGAAGAAGGCAACCAGTCTATTCGAGCAAAAGAAGAAAAAGGCCGCAAAGGAACAAGAATTGGCGATTCGCGAGAAGAAGCAGGCAGAGGAACGCCAGCGTGTCCTGGAAGAGGCGAAGAAGATTGTGATCAAGGAGGATGAGACGCTCCCCAAGCCCGTCAGAATTCGGTTAGACGAGACGGACCCTGCTATTGTCACCTTGGCCACGCCAGAATCAGATATCCCCGGAACCCGTGTTCGTGTTTTGGGTCGAATCCACCGTCTACGTACTCAAAAGGACATGATTTTCTTGACCCTCGCCGATGGATATGGTTACCTGCAGTGCGTTCTGACTGGCGAGCTCACCAAGACCTACGATGCCCTGACCTTCACCCTTGAATCGTCCATTGCTCTTCACGGAGAGATGAAGGCTGTTCCTCCTAGACAACATGCACCTAACAACCGTGAACTCCACGTTGATTTCTACACGATCATCGGCCGCGCCGCCGGTGACAAGGAGGCAATCACCACCCGTGTGTCTCAGGACGCCGACCCCCAAACCCTCTACAACAACCGCCACCTTGTCCTCCGCGGCGAAACCGCCTCCTCTGTCATGAAAGTCCGCGCTGCCACCCTGAAGGCCTTCCGCCAGACATTCGAAGAGCTGCGCATGACCGAAGTGACCCCGCCTGCCATGGTCCAGACACAGGTCGAAGGTGGAAGCACTCTCTTCAAATTCAACTACTACGGCGAAGACGCCTACCTCACCCAATCCTCGCAACTCTACCTCGAGACCTGTCTCCCCTCCCTTGGAGACGTCTTTTGCGTCTGCCCTTCCTTCCGTGCAGAGAAATCCCTCACCCGCCGCCATCTCTCTGAATACACCCACATCGAGTCCGAGCTCGACTTCATCACCTTCACCGACCTCCTCGACCACCTCGAGGCCGTCATCTGCCGCGTCCTCGAGATACTCCTCGCCGACCCCGTCGCCAAATCCATCATCGAAACCCTCAACCCAGGCTTCCAACCCCCAAGCCGCCCCTTCCTCCGCATGAAGTACTCGGACGCCATCGAGTGGCTTCGTGAGCACGAAATCCCTAATGAAGAGGGCAAGCCCCACGAGTTTGGTGACGACATCGCTGAAGCGGCCGAGCGCAGGATGACGGACATCATCAACCGCCCCATCTTCCTCACTCATTTCCCTGCTGAGATCAAGGCCTTTTACATGAAGAAGGACCCAGAGGACCGCCGCGTCACAGAGAGCGTCGACGTTCTCATGCCTGGTGTCGGTGAGATCGTCGGTGGCAGTATGAGGATGGACGACTGGGATGAGCTCATGGCTGCTTACAAACATGAGGGCATGGATCCTTCTCCCTACTACTGGTACACTGATCAGCGCAAGTAAGATACCCCGCTATCCTCATAGAGTCTTTCTGCAAGACTCATCCCACATGAACTCACGCTTGCTAACAATCCCGAACTAGGTACGGAACCTCTCCCCACGGAGGATACGGCTTCGGTCTGGAACGTTTCCTCGCTTGGTTGTGTGCTCGTTACACGGTCCGTGATTGCTCCCTTTATCCCCGTTTCACAGGCCGTTGCACACCTTAGAAAGAGGAAAAATGGATCTAGTTCATTTAGCAGGGTGCTTGGAGGAAGACTTTTTCTTTTTCCTCTCATTTCTTCATCATGCAAGCTGCTTAGTATAGATACGAGTTACCTTGTCAATCTATGCGACATTTTTTTTCTGGATTCTATTCCAAGAGGCTCGCTATTTCAAGCAATGGCTTATATTGTAGATCCTTTTTTTCTTTGATTCTAGTAGCTATGTGGTTTTTCCCTATAGTGCTCATATAATACGTTTGGGTAGTAAGCAGAAGGGCAGGTTAGAACAGCGTCAAGGCACTTTTGCTTGTTTGCCACCTGATGTTGCCACCGCTTGCAGAAGGTAGGTTGTTTTTGAACGTACCCCATGCATACATTACGTCCCTTGGCATGGTGGGCCGTTTCGTTAAGTATGTTTGTTGTCGGCCAAGTTGTAGCCACCAAGCCGCTCGATAACTCGATGGGACCAATTTGGGTAATCATCGGGCGTTTAGAGTTGGTTTAAGGTTTGTGGCGAAATATGTACCTTTTTGTTCTGTTTATCGACCCAGATTTCAAGTAAAATCGTGCTTTACTCCATTTCAATGATGAAAAAGGTCGCTCTGCCGGGCTGGCCCCTGTATAGAGCAAATGTCCAAGACATCCTTGACCTGTGTGCGTGATTAGTGGGGGTATCTCGAGAGCAAGCAAACACGGTGCTAAATGCTTGATATAGCTAGAGGCAACCGAAGCGAACAAGATATTCACATCCAAGTATACCACGCGAAAAAAACATCGCTATTGCGCAGAAGATGCTGTGATCTTCGTATAGCTGTAAAATATAGCAGTATATTCTTTTCAAATTCCAGTAAATGATATAAGATGTCGTCAGTTTGTCCTTGAATCGTAATATGCGTGTGAAATCGTCTCTGTAGAAAGTGATGCAGCAAACAATACTATATTGCGTAGGCAACGCGTGAATATCCATGGGATAATGGTTATGATGCTCGAGTCCTATTTCCTGGCTCTGAAGTGGCCTCGGCTGTGAGCTCCGACAGCGCCCTGAAGATCTCTTGCTGGGAAGCGCCTGAGCGGATGATGGTAATCAGCCTATCCACGATCTCCGGCTGTTCATGTGAAATAATGGCAATAAGTCGGCTAAGAAATGTTTGATAGTACTCGGCGTTTTCGGCGACGTCTTCGTTGGCTCGATGACCGTTCGTGGATGCGTTGCTGCCGTCGCGGTTGCTACTTCCGTTGGTCTCGTGGCTGGCAGATCGAATGTTGTCAATAACAAACAGAGAGGCTCAAGTATTCAGAACGTAAGTGTTGTTGCTCTCTTGGCGGCGGAGAGAAAACACGGAGAAGATGGGAGAAAAGAAAGGAAAGGCGAGTTACTCACCCTTCCTTCGAGTTTTGTGGCGAGTTCGGGCCTCTCTGGTCCATGTTTAAAACAGTGTCTCTATTGGTCTCGCGGTCTGGTTTATGAATCTATCTCTAAGTGGAGAGAGATGAGTAACAGGTCTTGACCAGATCAGACGTGTTTGCTGGCACTCGCTATCTTGGATGGAGAGCCGAAGTAAGCTGAAGAGTGAGTCTGAGGGAAGAAGGACAAGCATGTAAGGTCGGCCCCGGTCTTGGGCCGCCAGGCTAAGTAAGTAACCCCCAGGCCCCACTGGAGGCAAGGGAATGCAAGAAAGATGAAGGTGCCAGGTGCCACCTTCAATGCACCAACGAGAGTCAACAGATTTTGAGCTGATAAAGGGTTGACGTTCAAGAGCAGACATGGAAGCTTTCACAGGCCTGCATGAGAAAAGCTGCTCCACTCTTGGTCTCAGGGGAGAGAGGCTGACGGGGCGTACCGTAGAAGTAAATGATAGCTCACCCACTCGGCACTGACGAGGACTCGATGAGCGGCCATGTCGTTTTGGGAAGGAGCAAATCACCTGGGCTCGCTGTCTCGAAGGCTCTCGCATCCGAGTCTCTTAGACTGCCCCAGCCATTTGTTGTTCCCGTGCAATGACAGGCCTTAAGACCACACGGAAATATTATCCCCATTTACATGACCAATCATGCAGAATCACTCACCCATGGAAGCCCTCCGGATAGTCCCCAGTTAAACACTTCGGAAGACAGCACCGAGCTCTCATTTTCCAGTGTTGTTGACCCGCTGATCATGGATGCGACTGGGGCTATCCAAATTCGGAAGATTCTTCCAACCAATACAACTGTCCCCTTCTCGCGCCCTTAAACGCAAACACCACAGGCCAGGGCAGTCCTCTGCTCCTTAGTTGAAATGATTTCGGTGTAATGCCTCTTTAGGATACCCGTGTGCCAAGTTTTGTCGGATCTTTTTGTCCTTGATTTGGGATTCCACCCCTTCTCTCGCACGCTTCCTCTCCCCAGTCAGTCCGTCGTTCTATCAAATACCGTGGCGTGCCTCTGCATTTTGTCTTCTAAAAGCATTCCAAAAAATGGTAGAGCCAAGGATCATATCATTAGGTCGCGCCTTTTCATGACCTGAAGGCGTTGCCGCCGTTACTAGGACTGAAATCCTATCTGGCAAAACTTTGCTCGGCTTTTCGTCAGGCCGAAGGTAACCCAAGACTCGCAATAAGGACTGCCTTTTATCGGTGCGGAATCATGCGTTGCTGACATGCTGCTATTCGTTTAGATCGGCTTTTCTACCCGCTCTTACTGATAGTTCGACGTGATATGACCTCGTGAGCGCGCAGTCCCTTGAGGGACCACCTATCATACTAAGTGACCGCTTCTGTGCCACCTCTCCCGGCTGCTCTAGCTGGGATGGAGATGCAAAAGAACCAACCTAACCAGATTACCCCGGGACCCTATAACGAGTATACGGACTCCCGAGCCGGTAGATGATGCGTGCTCGACGTCACGCTTGGCATAACCTGGAGGGGATAACTCCTTGAACATGCCATTTTAGCCGGATGAACAACGCTAGATGGTGTCTTCATATCTTGACGACAGTATAGAAGTGGACATCGAGTTTCGAGGCAATATGACTGCTAGAGAGGCCGACTGCGGGCCGTACTAAGTTCGGCGAGCGTGTTTTCGACCGACTCTGGTCGACACTTTTCTATTGGCCTTTTATCGCTCTTCGATGACGGTGAAGTTCTTTGGCCAGTGCCCGAAACCGAGGGCTTCCATAACCTGTTGTTAGCAATGGCGTATGAAACACAGCCCAGCCCGTCTTGTCCCGATGGAACCAAGTTATAGTTCCTCTCGTGGTGTGCTCCAACTGACATCAGTGTCGATCATTATGCACGAGCTCAGTGGTCTTCGTCATCGAACGTCTCCCAGGGTCTGCGGTGATAACAAAATAACGCTCAACCTGACGGATGCGGCACGGTACTGATGGACAAGGTGTATTCTTACCTAGAACTCCAGATTCAGCACTAGCTGCTGGTTAGAGCAAGGCGAGGGCTAAAGCATGAGGAGTGGTGTCCGACTATCGTTGTCATGGATATAAGGCGCAAAAGAGCGCATTGGTTCGGAAGTCAGAGCCTTCTCACCGCACCGGACGTTCGGTTGGCGGATAAAAGAAGAACATTGGGTGGATAAGTCGGCTGGTGAACGATTCTAAAAGAGGAGATCGGTGGCGGCGAGTGTCTCGGGACCATTGGGGACCTAGAGAGCTTCTTTTGGATTCCCACAAGCTTTGACAACGAGAGCTATCGAAGCGGATCAAGTTTGGCAAAGAGAAAGGACAGACAAGCGGCAGAGCAAAGGAAAGGAAATTCTAACTCATGCCCAAGCTGGTTGCGTCTAGCACCAATCGGGAAATCTCAAGGAAATATGTTCCAGATGTTACTATTGGACATCACCACAACCCTTTCCCGAACGAGAAACCCACGGAAGAACGCGCCTATCTGGCCTCGCGGGTGTTGCGAGAAGGCTACAAGACAGAATCTCGACAAGCGTAGACGGCGGCGGTTACGCATCGAGGCCGGTTGGGGATATCCTCACTAGAGAACCTTCTCGTGCCATTGTAGCCACAGGGTCTCACGGACATGTTGGGCACCATTCTTTTGCAAGGTGCCTCTTTGAGTTCGCGTCAAGCAGACGCCGTCAATGGGAGTTTGACGGATTTGCTGAGTTGCGGTTGCGCAGGTTGTTTTCATCGCTGTTTGATTTCGCGCAAATCCTCGAGCCCTCAATGCTTCTTTTGCGCTTGACCTGGAGCGCTTGTAAAGGCGCAATGTTAAGACGAACCCGCCCCCTGACCGCATAACAATGGCCACGGCAAGGTGTTCTGCCGAGATTCTGCATTCTGTGCCCACTTTAAGTTGGATTATGCCGCCGCATAAGCTAACACGATACCCTACTCTGACCACAAAGCTTCGGACTATTTATCTTGCACAAGGTTCGGAAGGTTCATCTTCACCGTCGAGTGAATCGTATTACCTGGAGCTTTGCTGCTGACAGGCTATCAGTTTTCGACACTATGAGACACTTGAGCTCTCGAAAAGAAATTGACCTGACGTTTGCATGAACTATGCGAGGCTTTACAGACGTTCTTTCAGTCGCGGTTAACAGCTTGCTGTCTCATTGGCTCACTAGCGGGTTCCAAAGCCTTCAGCTTCCGCGCTTTTCGGTCACCACACCCAACCAATCAGATCCCATTATTGCGCTCCTAAAATGAGCTACTGTTCCTACCCAAGTCGGTACAGTCGCGAGGGCTTGAAGGGCTCTTTCCACGACAGCTCTGCTAACAGAGATGAGATGCCAAACTGCGTGCAATACACGGGCGTATACACCATACCCTGTCAGTCCGCGAGTACTAACGTATCGGGCTGGTAGGTCTTAGCTCCTACGCGCAGCTCTGCTGTGCATGGACTTAACCCTCTAGGACTTGTGAGCTATGAACCATTGTCTATCCATATATGCTCTCTAACTTCCTGCTTTCCCACATACATTGGTGATTGAACACGAGGAATCCAGTTAGCCTACATCATCACAGAGTACTACTAACAGTCTATACCAATGGCATACGCATACCAACTGTCATCAAAATTCCAAGCAGAAGTAAAACGCGCGAAACGCAAATCATGGCCAATTCCCAAAATGTGCCTGGCATTCCAGGAGTGTATACAACTATTCACCTAAACCCCCTTCCCTAAGTCGCGTCGCGGAACCCCCTTGCTTCACCTCCGAACTCATATACCTTCTTAAGAACACTTCCCCTGCAGTAGCCTACCTACAGAGAACAATCGACAATCGACAGGTCAACTTTTCCGCGCAGCTTCGAACAGACAACATAACGGGAACACCTCGACAGCCAGGTATACAAGTCCATACTTCACCTCTAGCCTACATCCAATCCACCAATAACCTATCGCGATCTAAACCCGATAAACTAAACCTAACCTACGCGTCAAAATGCACTTCCCGACCTTCTTAACCTCAACTCTCCTCCTCTCCCTCTCCAGCCTCGGCGCCGTAACCGCGCAAGCCTCTGAGGAACCCCACGGCATCGACTCTGGGAACACCGCGTGCGTGGGCGCCTGCGTGGCGGACCCGAAGCTGCTCGCCTGTCCGCGTATTCAGGTACATACATATACACATATATACCCTCCATTTATTCATATTCCCATCTGTTCTATCCCTTGCACCATATCTTCCTGTCCAAGTTAATGCACCGTCTGGCTCAAATCTACTTCCGTCTGCCGGGAGGAATAGCGTGGGCTACGCTTGAGCAAAACCCCGAACCCGTATCTAACCAAATAACAAGATCAAAAACTCAAACTCCCGATGTTACCCTTCTATTATACGGTGCTGTTCTGCTCTGTGCCTCTGCTAACCATGTATGGATGTGCAGTACCGCCCCCAGTACGGATGCTACATGTGCTGTATCTCCGACGACGACCTGGATCGCCTTAAACCGGAACCAGCCTCCCGTCCTCTGGATGATGACGAGGAATATCACCAAGCATGAGCATGGGGATGGGGGGTGACCGTGGCCATGGCGACGATGATGATTGCTGAAGATTAGTATGCTGTGGGATTACTGAGGATGACGGTGGCGACGATTAGCAAGGATTATTGATATTGCGGCGAACGGTGAGATGTTCTTGGAATCGGGTGGAGGGTGAAGCTTAGGGCCTGGTTGATGATGAGATGGGAATCTGAGTGTTGTTGCGGATGGGTTGAGATTGAATACGTAAAATAACCGACTACCATCTTGGAAATATGAAATAAGCGGCGTGGTGTAATGTACACTATACTAGCTGTACCCTATGAGCTAACTATCCTTTGTTGCATGATGCTTATTATCTATCTACCGGTGGGTATTGGAGCTCTGAAAGGGGACGCAGTTAGGGCTCAGCTAATTGGGTTTGTATATGCAACTAAAATCAAGAGCGTGCCAATGGGCATCGTTTACCAGAATGATAGTAGACTAGAGTTGCTGATTTCATGCTATCTAGGAAAAGCACACATGTGCCAGGCAGCCATGCTATTAAAGAAATAAACAATAAGGCTCCAGATCCGTCATCCATCAAATCATGTCCTGTTTTTTTTCCGCTTAACTCTATGGTATCTTGACCGTACTCCGTCGTTGTAGAAGAAAATAAAGCTGAATAATAAACTGACCACCTGACATCGAATCCATGTCTGCACTGCAGAAACGAAAGAGAGCTTAGTTCCCTGCAGTCATAGGGACCACCGTGGTAGCATCCATGCCGGCGATCGTGGGGGTCTTAACCCTCTTCTTGTCCCAGAGACCGCTGTTGGCGGGGAAAACGGACCCGTCGTTTGGCATGTCGACGGGAGAGCCAGGAGTCACGGCGATATGGGGAACCACCAGCTCCACACCCTTTGCAGCGCTGCCGCTACCAGAGAAGCAGGGATTATGGCGAGGAGGCAAGGGTCGGTAACCAATATAGTCCGATGCGGTGCTGCTCACGGAGGAGGCAACCGACGGAGTATGGCTCAGCGATGGTAGGGTCGATAGACTGGCCGAACTGTGGTGGTCGGCCCGGGCGCGACGAATGGGAAGCGCAATGTCGTCGCTATGGAACTGGGAAAGATACTTCCAAGCATCCGAGCCTATGACGCTGGGGCCACGGGGGTCCATGCCCGTGTGTATAACGGGCTTCCATTCGGTGGGATCAAGATCCGTTGTGGCCTCGTGCATGTCTGTGGGTATCCGGATGGGCTTAGAGGCTGTGACAGGAGCTTTCGTAGGAGTCATGGGGGCCACGATGGTGGGTGAAGATAGCGGTGGAGAAGCTGGAGATGTGCTGCGGGAACACATTGGGGTGTATGAGGGGAAGGAGGCGGAAAGAGGTTTATGGGAATCTTTGCGGCGGCAGCTGGAGTGATGTTAGAAAGGAAAAGGAAGAAGTCGGCGGAATGGCCTGTTTAAGAACTCAAGGGCATTATCAGGAACTGATAAGGAGGCATACCTTTCACTGCAATAAAGGAGGCGATTATCAGGCACGGTGATTTGTCTTTCACACATGGCGCTGCAGTTTGGTTAGTAACCAGGCGCCCGATAAGCAAATATCTGACATGCAAGGGCTGGGAGGAAGATAAGGGCAAGCGGATTTCCCAAAATAGAGCAAGAGGATGCGGCGGTGTGTATACCGGGGTAGAAGAAAACGTACCAGTAGTTGAGAAAACTGGCGGCCATCTCAGGCACGCAATCGTCTTCTACGACAATGGATCTAGCCTGTCCAGAGCCCAGCTTGGAGATACAGACGTTGCCGTAGGATGCTCCTTTGCGATGAAGTGCTGGACGTGCTGATCTTGATTTGGCCGAGTTCGAGCCTGAAGGTGTGCGACGGTGAAGGGAGTGGGCGTGGCTTTGAGTCATGGTGGCGGTGAGGGTCTTTGTATAGTTCTAACCCTTGGGCCGTTGATTTATCTGGCTTAGCCCAGTGATGTGCGATGTGGAGCACAGGTGTTCCCCTGAGGGAACCGACTATTGAGGGATTTCCCAAGAGGCTGGGTCAGAGTTGCTGCAGAAACAATTGCCTCAGTGTCACGAAGGGCGACCACCGATTTGCGTGATGCACTAGAGATGATGGACCGGGAGGAATGCTGAGGGAGGACGAATGCGGGCAATCCAGTTCGAGGGCCAGTCAAAGGCAAATATGTCCAGCAAGGCGTGAGGTCTGGATGCGCTCACGGCGATAAAGAGCGCGATAAGCTTTTGTCTGTCACACTTGAGTGGTCAGCCATGGCCGGTTCAGCGGCTGTCATTGGCAGAGATAAGGAGGGCTCAGATAAAAAAGATAAAAGATAGGTAACGGGACTTCGAGACATGATGGGGCAAATTTGGAAATATTAATAGCGACAGTCGCTACTTACCTGCGTTCCTGGCGGCGATGTCCTTTTGCCCTTGTTTCTTGTCTCTTGCGGGAGCTAGTTCCCCAGAGTCCTTTGACAATCTTGAGCAGCTGACGTCAAGGTCTCTCAGCAACGCGTATTACTATGCGGGATTATTCGACGGGATCGTGCAGAATGCACGGCAGCAGATGATGAGGGAAAATCGCTCGGAGGATAAAAAAAATGGTAGGCAGGGATGAAAGCGACGCTGATCGACGAGTATATAAGAATAAAGACGGAAAGGCCCAGACTCGCGGCCACGAATTTGGTGGAGATGTAACGAAAACGGCGGACCAGACAGCGGAGCTAGAGGAGTCAATAGAGGATTAAATAGGCAATCGAACGAGGGACTTGGAGGACGCAGGATCGTGAACAACCTTGTGTGTTGCAAAGAAGGAACCGAATTGGCTGATTCTGAATGCCGATGTCGAGAGGTTCTAGAACAACAGCAGGAGTCGCTGGAAGCACCTGCTGCAGATGGTTGGCTGACGTGATTTGAGCACGTCAACTCTGTTCGAGTCTTTTGTCCTCAGGCAGCCGTAAAATTCTTTCCTGCTTTGTCTTTGACGTACGTACAACGTTGTAGCGCCTAATTTTAGGCTCGGTTTCCTTGGGAGCTTGTTCCCAACCGGTCCTGGGTTCTGGTTCTCCGTTTCTAGACTCCATTCCCATTACTCTTACAATCATTTCCGAGCACAATACTCAAGACACGCTGTCGGATGACACGTCCTTGGGATCAACCGCCTGGCCCTATTGAGCGCCGTGCTCACTTCTCCACATCCTGTGTCTAGACAATTGTCCGGGCCGATTCTGCAACTTCTTCAAGGCTGAAACCACCTGAGGATCGCAAGCGCCAGTGCTGTGCAGACAAGCTCGGACCTTTGCGCATCACAGCTTGCCGACGATTGGGGGAAGCGCTAGGTACCGCATGGATCGGGAACGTGGGCGCGTCGATCGCCAGCATTTCTTCTAATGGTGTGTAGCACACCGCGGTCGCGCACCTTGGGAGAATCCTACTTTGAGATTTGCATTATTCGCGAGAGTCCGTCAAGAATGAACAGCAATCTGGTGCCTGGTATGATCGACTTCAGCACGGGTAAATCATGTCTTAGACAGCGACAAAACTCCACCGAATTAATCCCCAGAGGCAATCCTTGAGTCGAGACTTTCGAAACTCGATGGTCTTTCTAAAGAAAGAAACGACACATAATCACAGACGACATGAGCTCGGATGGTGGGGCAGCCGATAGTCGATGATGAAGCCCAAACATTCCATGGCCAAGCTGCTCCACATCCTACATCTCCCCCAAGGCACTCATTCCGTGACTCATCCGCTCGCTCGAAGGCTAGTAGTAGTTCGGTCACTCGAGCTGCAGGAGAACCTTGGGAAACGCCCTTAATCACGTTCAGTGTTCTGTATATCAGCCCAACGGCTGCCCCGCTAACTTGCGGCACCTCTTTCCGAGGGTAACCGTAGCATGCTTGTGCCATCATCATACATAATGCACGCAAGGATAGCCTGAGCGGAAATGTATGGGAACCTGCAGCTCCTTATCTCTTCTTACAGGAATCTGCCTGCTTCCTTGGAAAACCAACATCGATAATGCAGCTCCCAGCGTAACCTTGGTCGAGGTACCTGGAAATCAAGCCACCCGTCGACTTCCGCAACTCAATCCATAGTAACCTTCTACTGGCCAGTAATTCCTAAAATCTAAACAAACTTTTCACGATGACGATGACGCAAGAACCTCAAGGTTCACTGTGCATAATTCTCAAGCTCGATGAGGCAATCTTGAACAATGAATCCCTGAAAAGGCCTCATTTGCAACTACGGTTGATGCCATCTGGTGCCGGTGTGGCGATTGGCCGTCTCCTTTGTTTAAACTATATGGTGTAATAAATATGACTTCTTAGCTGCTTTTTAGGCTTGTTTTACGCGGGGATGATCTTCTTTTAGGGTGTTGCTAGACTCGCTCTTCTCTGAGGGCTTTGATGTAACAGGCCAGTGGAGCTAAGAGGACCCCAGGATTATGCTGATGTCGCCTCCGACAGCGGTTGGGAAAGCTTACACTAAAAAGCCCACTGATGACAGCCATTGCATTTGTGCATGGTACTCATTTTTCCGTTGCCGACGCTCTATTTCAAACTTCTCCGTCCCCGGAAGCCTAGTCTTGGTCTTGTACAGCAGCATAAGACAGGCCTAGTAATACGACTGACCTTTGAGGACAAGGGTTAGTTAGCCCAATGCAACCCCCCCGAATGCTGATATTCAATCTAATTAATGAAGCCACCGTGCCCTAAGCTTTGAGATTTTGCGACCAGCGAACGCCGGTAAACTTTGTAGTCCAAAGCCTGGAGCCCGGCCCCGAAGTTTCTATACTGGGCAATAACTGCTTGGGTAACGTAATGCTTCCAGTATAGAATCAACGGAACTTTCTTATGAGTGATTCGTACCCAGGAATTGAAGATTCAAAGCAGGTTGGAGAACAGGCATACCGTACATACCTCGGTTCCCATTTAAGCACAATAACGACTGGTTTGCGACCTAAGTCGCCCTATATATAGGAGTACTAGACTTGGTTATTCGGTCTAGATGACTACACATTACTCGTCTCAAGTTTGTAGGGCACGCTGTCATGGTATAGCTGCACACTCGAGGATCTCAGCATGTGAACTAGATTTACAGGGCACTATAGCCCCACACTGTCAATCCGCAAAATTAATTTGCAAGTCCAACAGCAAATTGGTTCAAATAGGCCTGGTTACCTGTACAAATTACCGATTTCCCTCTGTAGCATATCAACACCAAGTTTTCGAGGGATAATGGGAGCAGGTTATCTGTGGGAAGACTCGCTACTCATCCACAAAATCATCTAAAGGCAGTCCCCAAGGTGACTAGAGTCTCCGACTTTGTATACGATGAGTCAGGTGCACAACCTCCATCGTTCTGCCCTGCCGAACCTAGTCAGCCTCGTATTCGGCCATATAGTTCGAATTGTTTTTTTTTCCAGTTAAAGAGAGCATATGCACCCTCACATAAATCTTTTCCTTTTCCTCTTCCGTGAAACTAAACAAAAAAGAAGTATGCCCCTCCTCAACCTCCCCAACGAAATCCTCCACCAGATCGGCAAGAGCATATCCCACGAAGCCGACATCAACGCCTTTGCACGGACAAACCACCTATTCTACACGCTCATAAACCCACACCTGTACCGCCACAACGCGCAGCATAGCGGTAGCTCCGCGCTCATCTGGGCCGCAAAGGAAGGCCGCGAGAGCACGGCGCGGCTCTGTCTAGAACATGGCGCGAACCCCGCTAGTTCAATCGAGTGGGATGGACTTGCGGCCGTCACGCCGCTGTACCTTGCCGCGGCGATGGATCGGCCGGGGATCGTAAGAATTCTTTTAAAAGAACCACGGAATTATACGGCGCTACTGGCGGCGGATGTGATGTCACCAATGGACAAGCGGACGCTGCTGTCGTGGGCTGCGGAGAAGGGAAGCACGGCGGTTGTGGAGTACTTGGTCTCCCTGGACGGCGTTGATCCCGATGCAAAGGATGATGGGGGTGTAACTCCTTTGTGGCGTGCGGCGGAGGGGGCTTGTGCTGGCGTTGTACGAGTGTTACTGGGGACGGGACGGGTGAATGTGAATTTCCTGAAATAGGAGGCTAGTGATGACGAAGAGTCGTTGACCGTGCTGGCCGCCGCGAATTGGACTTTGCGACTTGTTTTTGAGTATGGACATTATGGGCGAGCGACGCCAGAGGATTGCGACGAGACGGTCAAATTGCTTTTGGCCTCTGAGGAGGCGGAGTTTCGGCTGGTCGGCGAACAGCCCCAGACGGAGAACGCGGCGACGGATATGACTTCGCTGCTGTATCATACGGCGCAGGTTGGCCCCGCCGAGATTGTGGAATTGCTTCTTCGACGCGGGGGTGTAAACTGCGATGCGTTTGGGGGAGATGGCAGGACGCTTGTTTCGTGGGCGGCCTGTAATGGACAAGTTGGAGCTGTGCGTGCACTGGTGAAGCATGGGGCAAAGATTGATTCCAGAGATCGAACTGGGAGGACACCGCTGTCCTGGGCAGCCGCAGGGTATAGCGAGACCGTGCAGTGTCTTCTTGAGCTGGGAGCAGAGGTTGACTCAAGAGACCATAACGGTGCGACGCCGCTATGGTTTGCTCTTCAGGGCGGCGCAGACGATGCGGTGGAGGCATTACGAGCTTATGGCGCAGCCATGCCACATATAGAGCTAAAAGAACTTCCAAATCTGCTGCACGACGCCGTGGAGCACGGGAATATCACAATAGCTGCATTATTGCTGGGGACTGGGATTGACCCTAATATCCGAGATAAATATGGTCGTTCTCCCCTCGCAATTGCGGCAAATGAAAGTCAAAAATCAATGGTGGAACTACTGTTGAATCAAGAAGGTGTTGACCCAGGCGCGATGGATCAAGGAGGCTCTACTCCCCTACACGAGGCTCTCAGCAGAAGCAATGTGGATATCGCCAGATTGTTACTTGCTGACCCGAGAGTCAACGTCAATATAAAAGACAACAAGGGAGACAACGCTGTGAGCACGGCAGCGATAGAGCTTGTGGGCACAGACAAAGACGAGTTCTGGAGTGATCGAGAGGCAAGCATGATGCTGCTCCTCGCACATCACAGCACTATCATTGAAAATGATGACGACAGCCTGGAAGATATTTTGTCGTATGCCATGGAGCAGAACAGCACAGCCATGGTTGAACTGATCTTGAAACGATGGCCCGACCGCGTCCGAATAACAAGCGAGTCAGTGATCGACGCGGCTGCAAATGCTGGGAGAGCAGTTTTGGAGCTGGTCTTTGAGCAGTACAAGCCTGAGATAGATGAAGATATTCTCAAAGCAGCAGCAGCAGGCAATGCTATGCATGGCCAACCTGTGATGGAACTTCTTATTGACCAATATGGCGCACGCATTACCGAGGATGTGCTAAAAGTGGCAGCTGCAAATAGGAGCTGCGGAAAGCAAATCGTGTCACTCTTTATTGATCGATGCGTCCAGGTCCAGATTTCAGAAGATGTGTTGAAGACAGCAGCTAGAAGGGGGGGAGCAGATGTTATGGAATTCTTTCTCGCCATACAGGGCGACAACATCGATGTGTCCGAGGACCTGCTTCGAGCCGCAGCGGGCAACGAAAATCATGGAGCCGAGATCCTGTTACTATTGTTAGCCCGGTCTACCGACGATCAAATTACAGATAATGTCCTCAAAGCCGCAATCACAAATGCGGGGAATGGGAGAGCTGCCATGCAGGTGCTTTTAAATCAATTCACTGGACTTTGTATAAGCAAAGAGATACTAAGTGTAGTTGTCCAACACTGGAAGACTGGAGAGGCAGCCATGGACCTTTGCATCAGTCATTACAAGGACCAAGGTTGTGCTGTCGATGCAGTCATCGACGCCGCTGCGAAAAACACTAAGTACGGGCCTGCAGTGATGCAGTACCTTTTTGAACACAAGTACTTGATAGCGGCCAGTCGGGGTGGTGTTTTGGCAACCGTAGGACACTTTGACAAAAGGATTTTAGCCTTAGTATATAGCCAGTGTTTACAGCAAATTCAGGTTGACGACGAGGTGGTCAAGGCTGCAGCAGGAAACAGGAACGGAAAAGCGGTCATGGAACTCCTTCTCGAACGAAACGGAGGTATCCAGATTAGTTATGAGTTGTTCAAGACTTTAGAGGGAGAGAAGCCTAGTGGAAAGTGGATAATGCGCCTTTTCAGGCAAAGGGGCGTTAAACCAGGATGAGTTTGCAGATTATCCAGAAAGACATTAGATTTAGAAATTATCCTAAGGGTATCATATCGGTAGTGTACATCGTGAAAGGAAAAAGAGGTGGATGGTGATCATTTATCGACATCCATTGCGTCGCCTGCATCGCCTGCTGCACCAGCTGCGACAGGGGCTGAAGCTGTGGACGGAGAACCTGGGGCCGTCGCAGTCGGGTTTCCGATCACTGCGGTCGGACCTTCCTCCTTCTGTGTCGGGCTGCTTTCTTTCGCATTGGGGTTCAGAAATCTTTCCGGTACGCCACGTGCAGCGACCCCTGTAGGGCCGACATAACATCCAAGCATCGGACTCCAGGCATACTTTTGAGCAGCGGTGTGGCGGATTTCATGATATGCATAGGAGTTGGCGAAAGGAAGGGATGTGTCGGGGTCTCTATAGCGAGATGGTAAAGATGTGATGACACAAAGCGAGGATGATATCTCTGTTTCAAATGTTAGTAACAATTTCGACGATATGGTGATCTGGAATAGAAGTCCACGTACTTGTGAGCCTAGGAGGTTTCTTAGCGTTGAAATAGGCGTTAAATTCGCGACTTTGCGCTGTCTTGTCATCGAAATTCTCTAGAATCGTCAAGCAGCGCCCGGTGTGTTCCACAACTGCTGGGGCTGTAGGAACGACAGGCTGAGGCGAGTCCACATCCATAGCAGGCTCATCTACATGTATGTCAGACTCCTGTTCTCCGCCAGTCGGGGGTCGCGTGCCCTCTTGGTCTGACTGCACTGGATTGGGTACCCCTGGAGCAGATATAGTTGATGCAGATTCGGCTGTCGGCTGGGTGCTGGGTGTAGGGTTAACAACTGGCTCTCCACCCGTAGCAACCGCGCTCTCTCCTGATTTAGGTGACGGTTCTGGATTTAGCGGCGTGCTGTTGTCGGCTGCCGCCACGTCTGCAGGTTGTGAAGTGGGTTTGTGCGCTGGTGGACTGCCTGACGTTTCTGTCGGCTTTGCATCCTCAGCCACCGTTTTTGGTTGCTCAGCTGTTCCCTCTGGATGCTCTTTGCTTGCACTTTTGTCCCTTTCCAAGTCCGATATTGCGCTAGGTACGGCCGCTGGTAATTTTGCGTCCACAGCGGCAGTCTGAGTCTCAGGAGGGTTGGCTGAAAATGCGGGTCCCTCGCCCTCGATGCCGTTTGGCTTACTCTCGGCAGCCGCACCGTTCTTTTGGCCAGCGTCGGCTGCTACTTGGGAAGGTTGTTGAGCAGCATCACTAGCTGTTGCAGCCGGCGCAGGCGGTGTAGGTTCAACTGGGGTCGTAGTCGCGACAGTTGGGGCCACGTTTTGGGCTATATTTGACTCTGTTGCGGTGCTTGGTTTTTGCTCTGTTTCGACCTTTCCCTCCTTGTCCGCTTTCTTGCCCTTCTTCCGTGCGCTGTCTTCTTTCTCCAGCTTCTGCGTAATGTCGACCTTTCCGACGCGCGTTAAACGACCGTCTGCCCAGGTAGCAACTCCACTCCAGTAAGAAATCACAGGGCCCTCGAGCCGACGGTTTTGAAGAGCCTCAATCTTGGCACGTCTTTCTTCTGCCTTTCTCTTCTCCATTTCTTCCCATCGACTGACACTTTTGCTGTTATGCCTTTCTACTCTTTCAGCTTCTGCAAGACGGTCGATTTGCGTCATTGCCTTTGGCTTGGTCTTTGCTTTTCGTTTGGCTGCTTCTTCCATTGTAGCGATAAGACGAATACGCTTCTCCTCGCTATCCTTGAGTCGCGCATGTGTAAGTTCTTTATTCTGCATGGTCTGTCGGCGGGATGAGGATCGAATAGGGCCTTCTTCGAGAGTAGGTATCCAGGAAACACGCTCTGACTTCTTCCTGGGTCGAGGGGGAGCGGGCGCCGTTGGCGGGGCGGTTGGGTCAACCTTGACCTTTTTGCTGGTAATTCTGTATCTTAGGTCTTCCCTGGCCCTTCTTTTCTTCTTTTCCTCCCTCTCTTCTTTCTCGAGTTGCCGCTCACCCTCGAGGTCGTCTGCCTGAGCACTAGGTCCTTGGTCATCTTCGTCCGAAGAGGATTCAAGACCCATGTCCTCCTCCTCACCTCCTTCTTCAGCTGCGTCCGCGGCGAATTCATTATCATCTTCCACTTCCTCGAATAGCAGGGCAAGGTCGTCATCGGCTGCAGCTTCTAAAAGAGCAGACATATGCCGCCCGGCCGTGCTACGCTTCTCACGTCCTTCAATGAGTGATTCCACAGGCGCCTCATCATCAGAAGAGGACCTATCATCGTCGTTTGCCATGTTAAAGTATTCCGAATTTGAAGAATGCTGGATATCGGGCTGAGAACGTTAATCGATTAATCGCGATGGAGAGCGACACACGTGCAAGGTTTGGCAAACCGTCGAAGGACCGACCTAGCCCCAACTAAGAGGATCATTAAGCGTTGGCCAAGTTATGTGATGATACAATACCATGTGCATAAAACATAGGAATAATAGTAGTTTGTCTGGGAAAAAGCGAGCGGAAGAGCTCTCCGACTTGCACAAGGTGATCGATGGTCCTTTTAAGGCGGTGTACAAAAAATCGGCAGATCACCGGCGGTACGAATTATAAGCCTCAGGCAGAAAAACCAATTTCAACAATTGTTATGCCTGAGGCTCCAATTTTCAGGTACCATGGGATATCTACATACGGAGTAGCATAGTACATGGATTTTGACTCAATCCTAGTCGATTCTTGAGGCGTTATCATGGCGCCTGATATGATGTAGTCATAGCTCCAGACAATTCGGAGTACCTGATCCGAATCCTGTCCTTCCGATGCGGGCGAAACCCCTTTGCGGTTGGGCGGAGTGAGTGCATCAGACTATGCAATCAAGCGCAATTCCTTGCAGATATGTTCAATATGCAAAGGGCAAAAACAACTCTTTGAGTTCACATCTGGTAGAGACTTCTCTCCGAGAATGAGATAGCCACCCTATCGTTGGATTTACTCAGGTAGCATCACACCAGTCACATCAAACATGAGATTGAGCACGTTGGAATGCGGGGTCAGAAATGTTTCAGAGTGTCAAGCCTCCAAACGGGGCTGGTTTCCAGATCCCTCCCTGTTTCAGAATAGGTGCCGGTGATTCAGCGCATCATTGGCACGACTCAGTTCGCCAATGGCAGGAGACAGGTGAGGTTCAGGAAATAGCAGACATCCACCTGTCACATTCCAATGACCCAGTATCTGTTCCTGTTGGGCTGCTCGAGGCGCGGAAAGCGTCAATAGTGTCATTATTCTAGCTGTCCTATAGAGGAGACCGAGTATCAACGCAAGAAACATGCTGTTCCTGGGCAGCGTGCCCAGCAAACAACTAATTGGCCATTGTTCCGAGATCACCTGGGCGCTCACATACTGCTTACTCGACTCCACTAGTATCTCTGGATCGTCGGTTGAAACGCTTGGTAGCCGCAAATGGTCCAGAGTTCAGAGACCTCGAGTGCTGGTCGATGTCATAACAGGCCAAGGCACGAGTGTGCCCAGGTCTTCTTGAGGAAAAGAAAAAAGAAAGGAGGTGGAAAAGAAACCATGATGGTACAACCAGTAGCAAAAGACAAAGGCCCGATTGGCATGGGCGCCAGGATTATTGACGGGCCATGCGGCGGTTCCATGCATGGATCTTAAAAACACGCAAAATCAAGAGTAATAATATGGCTAAGACAACTCCTTTCTTCCAGTAACGAGCTTCAGACTCGATAGTATCGCCAGAGGCACTGTGAAGTGTGTTTGGAGAGAAAGCCACGGACCAACCACAGCACAGCCAGAGCTTGACAGGCCAACCTGCAACCGCCTGCACCGAAACTCGAAAGTCTTTTTCATCTCCTCCTTCGCTCAGTCTGTCCTCTTCGCATCTCTGCTATCTCGCCAGTATCCTCTACTCCTTCTCCTCTTCTTCCCTTTCATTGTTGCCTCTTCTCATTTCTTCTCTCCCGTAATTCTTTCAGTCCAGTATCATTTTTAGTCACATAACCCCCCGATCCTTTCTGCTCCATAGCCCTCCGTTCCACCTTTCGGCTTTGGGTCCTGAGCTTCGCAGCTTATTTCCAGCCACCACTAAGTCGCTTTTCGGGCCTCTGCTTCCTGTCGTCGCTTTCATTATTCTATGATTTCCATTGAATCATTGCTCTTCGACGATTAATCGCGTCCTCTCGGTCCTTTATAGCGAGCCCTTGCAGAATCTTGAGAAACTCTGGCTTCGGAATCCGTCTTCTGTTCTCCCGTGCAAAAGAGATTCGTTGCATTACGAGCCAAGTATCAATCCTTATTCACCGCGCCTTTCCTCTCGGTCTCTACGCTCGTCAGACAAACGGCGCTGCATTGCCTCCTCAATTCCATCCCTTCTCTGCGCTTCAGCTCCATTCGAGCTTACGTATCCGTTGGGGCTGTTTATCCGCATAACCCCGCTACGCTCACTATCTTGCGCAAAGCACTCGACGGGGCTTTGACTTAATGCAATACACACTCTGAGTCAGATCTAATCGCATTGCTTGTTGCATTGGCATACTCCACGGCGAGAGACTATAATTCATTATGCCCCCCGTGACACGAGCCGAGGGTCATATGAGCCTCAATTACATTCCAACCACTCAACCCATGTCCGGAACCTCCACAGGCCGCAGTTCTCCTAATGACCCATCCGCAGCTGCTTCCATCAAGCCCCCCTTTGGGTCTTCGACCGGCCTTAATGGTGCTGCAGGCTCAATCGGAAGTGCAAGGTTAGGGGCTGGCTCCCCTTCTCACGAACTTGGCGCTCGTCTTTTCCCAAAACGGTAGGTGCTCCCTCGTCAAGAGTAAATCACCGGTATAACTGTGATACTGACGATTGTGATTCGTAATCAGAGCACGTGAAATACAAGCAGAAGAAGGCGTCTCTCCGAGCATCTGGGGTCCTCCAACTAGCGGCCATTCCACGCCTTTGCGCGAAAACATTCCCGAGTCACCCAGCCAGGAAGGGTTCCCCGATCTTGTTCCTTCATCAAGCAGTTCGATGAACATCCCCGGACGGAGAACGCGAGCCGGCACAGTGCCATCCCGATTTCCCCCAGTCGGCATTCTTAACGAGACAAACCTACAACAGCCGTTCATGGCCCAGTCTTCTCGGCCCACACCTTCAACTAGTCCTTTTAGACCAACCGGCGTATCTGGAATTGACACAAACGTCAAACCTGCGACAACCATTGGTGGAAGTGGTACAGGCAGCCTATCCCGTCTCCGCGCTGGCTCAATGCCGCAACGGGCAAGCTTTCTCGGTTCTGCGGGACCTTTTGGCCCTTCTCTTTTCTCTACCAACTGGGCCTCAGGGCGTGACCGAGCAACTACTCTAACTAGCATCAGGTCTGGCGATGGACCCGCTTCGCCAACTCAATCATCCTACTCCCGCGATGGACTAACGGATAGCGATGTGAAGACTTTGGACTACCTTGGACTTGCGGAGACCCCGCAGCAAGCTCGAGCCAATATTGTGCGACCATCAGTTGATGTTCTACTTCAACAGCAGCAGCAGACATCTTCGCTCCCTCCGCTACTTGCTGAGCTCGCAATGATTAAGAACAACAGCCGCATTCGCTCATACTCAGTCAATGCTAAAGAGAAATATGCTGATGATGAGGAGCTTGAGTACGAGAGTCGCTATTCTCAATTGCCTTCCGGAACCCTCACACCAAATGCCGCTGCAACAGCTGCCCAGTTGGCGGCCACACAGGCCCAGATTCATCAGCACAATCTCGCCGTGCAGGCCTTCGCAAGCCATGCGACTGTCAATCGACCCCGTGCAAGAACTGCCGGTATTCTTGAAGCTCCTCCACAGCGGTCGTCAATTCGCAACTACCTAGCCACCCCCTCGCGCCTCGAGAACAGCTTCAGCGCTGCCGATCTGAACATCGCTGAAACTGCCGAATATGACGAACTAGCAGAGGCCGTGCAGTTGATGAATCTGGGCGGAAATTCCGGCGCGGGAATTGGTCTACGGCCGACTACGGAACTAGTTGACGAGAACAACCAGGATGGCCCAACACGTGCCCTCTGGATCGGCAGTATCCCAGTTTCGACGACGGTGACATCCCTTGAGGCCATTTTCAACTTGTACGGCAAGATTGAGTCCACCCGTGTGCTCACTCACAAGAATTGTGGATTTGTCAATTTCGAGCGCATTGAGAGTGCCATTCAGGCCAAGTCATTGCTCAATGGAAAGGAGATCTTCCCTGGTGCTGGGCCCGTGCGAATTGGATACGCAAAAGTACCTGGATCGTCAAATGCTGGTACACCTGGAGTCAATGGCACCCAGCAATCGCCAACGCCCGATCCCACCGCGAAGTCGAATGCTCCTGATGCGGACAGGTTCAACAGCGGAATAAGCGTTCCAGAGATCCCTGCTCTTCCCGAACTTCAGCCAGAGCTAGTACAGATTGTCAACGAATTCGGAGCCACGGACGATGAGGTCATCAAAATCACTGCTAGCATCCAACAGGCAATTACCTACCAGGTGTTCAACGATGAAATCCCATCTGTTCCTGAGCCCAACCAAACCAGGATGTTTGATGCACCTCGCCTCCGTGACATTCGAAAGCGGATTGACAATGGGGCTTGCTCGGTACAAGAGATTGAGGAGACCGCGGTATCAATGCTCCCGGAAATCGCGGAACTCGCTTCTGATTACTTGGGCAACACTGTGGTTCAGAAGCTGTTTGAGTTCTGCTCCGAGCCTACAAAGGAGCAAATGCTTGTTCCAATCACACCCCATCTGGGCGAGATTGGTGTTCACAAGAACGGTACATGGGCCGCGCAAAAGATCATTGATGTGGCCAAAACTCCAATGCAGATGCGGATGATTGTTGACGCTCTCCGGCCATACACTGTACCCTTATTCTTGGACCAGTACGGCAACTATGTTCTTCAGTGCTGTCTGCGGTTCGGTTCTCCTTATAACGACTTCATTTTTGAGTCCATGCTGAGCCGTATGTGGGAGATCGCTCAAGGTCGTTTTGGTGCTCGCGCTATGCGCGCTTGTCTTGAAAGCCACTACGCTACAAAGGATCAGCAGCGGATGCTCGCGGCTGCCATTGCCCTCCACAGTGTGCAGCTTGCCACTAACGCCAATGGCGCTCTGTTGCTTACCTGGTTCTTGGATACTTGCAGTTTCCCTCGGCGTCGAACTGTGCTAGCCCCAAGGCTAGTTCCTCACCTGGTGCATCTCTGCACTCATAAGGTTGCTTATCTGACAGTGCTCAAGGTTATCAATCAACGCAATGAGCCCGAGGCACGAGAGACTGTCTTGAAGGCTCTCTTCTTCAGCCCAGGCGATGAGGTGCTTGAGAAGATCTTGAGTGATTCGACATCAGGTGCCACATTGATCTTCAAGGTCCTAACGACACCTTTCTTTGACGAATCAATGCGCGCAGAGGTAGTAAAGAATGTGGCCAAGGTTCTCAATAAACTTAAGCCTGTTAACAGTCAACCCTACAAGCGCTTGATGGATGAGGTTGGTATATCCTCTCGAGGTGGTTCTCGTGACAATTATCATGGACGTGAAAGCGGTGGTCACTCGACCGCTGCCGACAAGCAGCAACACCGTCCTTCATCCCGCCAGCCCCCTTTGGAAAGGCAGTATAGTGGACAATTTCCTCCGATGGGCCAGAATCTGGATGGCACCCGGCCCTTGTCATCCGAGCAGCAAAACAATGCAGGACAGTTTGAGCCCTACCCTGTCAGTGCTATTGGCGGTCTTGGTGCTTCTGGTTCCATGAATAACCTCGGCGGAATTGGTGGCATGAATGGTTCAGGCTTTGGCCAGGAGTCGCTGATGCCGCTGACACAACAGCAGCTTCAGTACCAGGCCTATCTGGCAGCACAGACTAGAGGGGCATCGCCCGGAGGTATATACCAAGGCTTAAGCAACACTGGCTATGGATACCCAGCCGCTGCTGATAACCTTCGTGCAATGCAAGCTCAGCCTGCGCCTATGTCGGGGGCGCCGAACCAACTAAATGCGGGACCCATTCTCAACCAGCCTCCCTACGCCCCTCAACAATTTAGCCCGGTTATGGGCGCATCTCAGATGTATCAATACCCACCACAGTTCTACACCCAAACACCGCCTGTCCAAGGGCAACCAGCTGGAGGACGACGTGGACGTGTAAGTTTCGCAGCGCCTCATAAAGCCATTTAAAACGGAACACTAACAGGCCTTTCTCTACAGCGCTGAACCTGCCTATAACTTTTAATCCGACTTAACTTCACCCCTGTGTATAAGTTCTTTTCTTATTCTCCTCATCTTCTCAGATGCAGAGAGTAGCATGGCTATATGTCGGGTGGCCCTTTCAAATCTAGATCGACGCTGGATCGTCTTGTGAACGGTAACGGAAAGAGTAAGAGGAGGTAAAAGTGTTGTGATTTATTTTTGGTCCTTGAGAATAGTGATGCCTTCTTATCACAACGCCTTGGAGTTAACTACTAGGCGCTGAGAGTCAGGGCTTCGCAATTTATTGGATCATGGCCGTGTTGGATATAAAACCACCTCTATTGTCTAGTACTATTACTCTTATTTATGATCATGATTATGACATTGATAAATATTTTCGATCTTCTGCTTAGTATTAGAGCAAAGTATTGTCCTTCCCCAGATCATGATCCACCCCAGATTTAGTGAAGGTTTCGATGTGAAAACTATGAGTGAATGGGTTTCAACCTAGTCACTAGCCACTTATTACATGCTCTTATAAAATGTTCTATACTATCATTGAATATCTATCTCACGAAATACTCAAATCGCCCACTGAATCGCTTTTAGCCCTCTCAACCTTAATCGCGCACGTGACACCCATTTGCGGAGCAGCCCCGTCTCTGGCAACGACAACCGTAGAGCAGCCCATCATCAGCGAACCCCCCACGTCATCAGTTGAGACTGCCGCGACGGAAAACGCTCACCTCAGTCTCACTCATAATATTATTGTTGATTCTCTCTCACACTCTCTTCTCCCGCGCGACCTGGCAAACGCGCCGCGGGAAACTCTCGTTCCATTTTGATTATGCCTTCCAACGGCGACACTGGTCGAGGTATGTCTCACTTCTGGGCTGCGGAGTGACTCAAAACACCCGTAAATCATCGAATCCGACTTCAGGCTAATGATTTGATCTTTGGGGATACAGAATCGCCGGCTGTGTCCGGTACCGGGAGTTTTATCGATGCCTCGGGATTCAAGTTCTCCGAGAAGGACACTAAGCCGGGGAAGATTAAGCTGAAGAAACCTGGGAAGCTTGGGAAGAAGAAGGGTATGCGCCCGTTCTCACTCCTTATACTTGCGCCTGTGTTAATCTGAGCCTCCACGGATTACAGAAAAAGAACCGCCTGCGTCACCCGGTTCCTCGCCGATACTCCCGGAAATCGATGTGAAGACAATGTCAGTTTTCCCGACGGGAAAGCCGCGAGAGGAAGACCACCTTGAGACAGTGGTATGCAAAACATGCAAGAGGCCGGTCCTCAAGCAAAACGCCGCAGAACATATCAGAGGCTGTATAAGAGCGAAACTAGAGAAGGCGCGACGGAAGAAAGAAGCCAGGGATGCGGCAAACCGGGCAAAAGCTGGGGAGAAGGAAGGTGATGAGGAGGGCGCGGGCGGTGATAAGCCTGGTGAAGGCGAAGATTCGATGAAGGCTCAGAAGAGCGCGGCAAAGAAGAGTGCTGTCAAGGGGATGGCGGAGGACGGGACGAAGAAGGGCAAGAAGCGCAAGGCTGAGATTGAGGATGACAACAAGGATAAGGAGCCGAAGAAGAAGAAAAAGAAGGAGGAGCAGAAGCCCAAGGCGCCGAAACCCAAGGGCCCTGTTGATGTTGAGAAGCAGTGTGGTGTGCCGTTACCGAATGGTGCGCAGTGTGCGAGGTCCTTGACCTGCAAGAGTCATTCAATGGGCGCGAAGCGTGCCGTTCCTGGGCGATCATTACCATATGATATGTTGCTTCAAGCCTATCAGAAAAAGAACCAGGCGCGCCAGCAGAGTACGTTTGCCTCGCTCTCGCCGGACTATTGGGTATCAAGCTAACAAGGATTACAGAGGCGGCTATTGATGCGAATGCTCCGTTACAAGACGACCTAGAGAATAATGGGCCTGTCGATTCGGATGAAGAGAAAGATGCGATCATGGCTGCAATTACTCGCTCTCGACCACAACCCATGGTCACGCATACGTTGATATCCACGAGGAAGAAGTACCAATACGTGCGGATAAAAGAGATGCTCTCGCATGCGCTAGGCGGCTCCCGTGGTGGTGGACTCTTTTCAACCGGCGATCAACTGAATAGTCCTATTGAAGGGAGCCTTTTCCAGCCCGTAGAGGATATAACAATGAAGGATGCCCCGGAAAATCTCGGCGGAAACACCAATACCATGGCCACGCCGGATGTTGCGAGGCAGGCCCCAGTACCAGCGGGGTCTTAACCCATTGATGCATTGATCACCACAATTCCTTTATTCTTCTTCTAGCACATGATGAGCAATGACGGTACATACCCTCTTTCCTATATGTTGGGCGAATTGATTATGGTGAAGGCGTTTGTGAAGTACAGTGGGAAGGTTGTCTGCTTGTTGTCTATCTTTTTCTCTTTATACGCGATACCCCATGTCAAGCTGTGGACAACTATACCATACCTAGTTATCAAGAATGCAGTCTTTATTCTTATCTTCACGCCACAGATCAGTCACGTTTGTAAAGCATTAACCTAAATGGGATACTTGGTGCCTGAGGCCAATAACAGCTCATCTTCTGCGACAAGATTCAAAGAAACTACGGAGAAGCACCTTTTGCTATTGCGCTCCACGAGACTTCCGTCATTTATTTTGGTACCTTACCCCGAGCTTATTAGGCTCCTAAAAATCTCACTCACATTATCTCGGCCTCCCTGCGCCTACGGGCCAGCGAGCAAGAGCTTGCAACTGATCAAACGACTACAGCCTCCCTTGTTCCTCTCGCGCGCTTTGCCCTCGCACCACCATCGCCCAAACCCAGAATAGCCCCAAACCGCGGATATAGAATAGGGGGAAAATGGGAAACTCCGTACCTGACCTCGACGCTGTGGGCATGAAAGCCGAGCCCGACCTGGCAGAACAATTCCGCAGAGAAGTCGCAGAGCTCCTAGGTCGCAAAAACCTCAACTTCCCCGGCGCTCAACCCGTCAGTTTTTCCAGGCGTCACTTAACGGAGCTGCAACGTGAGGATTACTATGTATGCGAAAAGACTGACGGCATCCGCTGCCTCATGTACTTTGCGCGAGGGGAACCCGAAAACCCAGAGGTTCATTACCTAATTGATCGCAAGAACGAATATCGATACGTGCCGGGACTGCACTTCCCCTTGCCCGATGATGAGAGCTTTCAGTCATTTCATGTCGATACTCTGGTAGACGGCGAGCTGGTGAATGATACCTACGATGATGGCACGCAACAGCTCAAGTTCCTGGTCTTTGACTGCCTTGTCCTCGACTCACAAAGTCTCATGCACCGAACCCTGGATAAACGCCTAGCATACTTCAAAGAGAAAGTTTTAAAGCCCTACAACGCGCTATATGAGCGCTTCCCTGAAGAAAAGCAACACCGAATATTCGCCGTCGAAGACAAATCCACACAATTCAGCTACGGCATCGAGATGATGTTCCGCGAGATCATCCCCAAAGTCAAGAAAATCCACGGCAACGACGGCCTAATCTTCACCTGCCGCAGCACCCCCTACCGCATCGGCACAGACGAACACATCCTTAAATGGAAACCCCCAGCGGAAAACACCATCGACTTCCGCCTGCGCCTCGAATTCCCTATCCTCGAACCAGACTCCGACGACGAAGCCGACGGTATATCCGAACCCTACCCGGACTACGATGCCCTCCCTATCTTCCACCTCTTCGTCCTCCTCAACGATAAAGAATACCAGCCCTTCGGCGAGATGCAAGTTACGCCCCCGGAATGGGAAGATCTCAAAGCGCTCCAGACGCCGCTCGACGACGCTATCGTCGAGTGCTCCAAGGATGAGAACCACCGCTGGCGGTTCCACCGTATCCGCGACGACAAGGCCGACGCGAACCACATCTCCACCGTTGAGAAGGTACTGGAGAGTATCGAGGATCGCGTAACAGAGGAAGACCTCATCCGGGTCGCACCAGCTGTCAAAACGGCTTGGAAGAAGCGCGCGCAGGGCGAGGCGGATGAACGCAAGCGTGCGAGACCACCCGCAGCTGCTGGTGCGCCGCCGCATGTCAATGGGAACGGTGTCAAGAGGAAATTCGAGGAGTAGCGCTGCGCGACGTTCGCATTTTTCAGTTTCTATGTTCACCTTATTTATTTTCAACCCGAATTCGTATTTGCGCGGCGCCTGGAGTTCGCTCTCTTTCTCTTACATCTCGTTGATATATGACCCGTGGAATGTTCAATGATGGGGCCGGTGTGTTACTGGGTGGCATTTACTGGGGAAGGGCAATTAAAACCCCTAAGTGATCTTTTTATTCATCCTTTTGTTTTATTTCCTTCGTATGGGATGGAGAGGAACAGTTAGCCGGGTTGGGCGGGGGATCTTGTATATTTACGATGCTTTTAGTCATCGCTATTTTTCTTTCTTTCTTTCTCGATATAGTCAGCCAGCCGGTCTCTGGCGAGGAGAACGTTATATGAGCGACAGTAAGGGGGCAACTTCAGGTATGGTTGTCCTCTCACTTATGCCCCTCGGGGGCCTGCATACAGTACATATCCAACAAGCGGCGATTTATACTCCTATTTGAATGGTATAAAACGAGATAATACACAGAAATGGGATAACAATGGTACAATCGAGAACTATTGTCTACACTACCGCTTCTTGATACTCACGTCAATGTTTCCAATGACCCAGATGGCCGCGAAGACACTGAAAAGGCCAAGTGTGATGGTGACTGGCTTACGCAGGGCGTCAAAGAGGGTGTAGTCGTAGGTGACCTAATTGCCTAGTGAGTTATTGGGTTCGAGAATATTCACAGGATGGAACTTACTACGAGCTGCGAGTCGCGGGCTTCGTCAGTGAGACTCTCGACGGTGAGAGTTAGTGTGGTACGGCCGAGGGTGTCCATGAAGGTCTTGTGGGAAGAGAATTCCACGGCGAACTGGTCTGCGCTTGGGAGACCATTGCTAGATGGTCCTGCAACAGTCTCGTACTGCACATTACGGGCGCCTTCAGGGAGGACCACGCGCACCACGACCTTCTCATACTGGACGCCCTCGGGCATCTTGGGCCCTTCGAGGAAGGGAACCTTGAGCACGTAGGAGTCGGCACCGGAGACACTCCGGCGTAAGAAGGATGCAAGGTCGTTGTTCCAGCCGAGGCGAAAGCTATAGTTCCAGCCACCAAAGACGGGGTACCGAGGCTTGAAGTCGAGGTTGGCTTCTCGGTTGCCTTTGCTGGGGCGATAGCGGCTCGTAGAGACGTTACCGATGTCGTCGATGAAGTATGGGTCCACGGATCCTGGCTTCAGAGGGTACTTGAGTTCCCGGATAGCTGACGAGGGCGACTGCTGGTAGTTGGCGACGGTCCAGTCCACGCGGGAGAAGTGGTTCAAGAGCGTAGAGCCGTTGTTTCGAAGCCAGTAGCGCTCCTCCGTCGCCAGGTTTCCACCCCAGTGGGAAACTTCCAGGTCACGTTCTAGCAGCGAGGCGGTGATTACGGGCTTCGTGAACTCGTATCGGACGGTGATGGGGTAAGAAGTCCCTGGTGCGGTCTTGGCTGTGTCATAGGGTCCATAGGTGTAGGTGGAGCCCTGACGTTCGGGGTCCTCGCCGGTCTTAAGATCAGTGGTTGTGTAGTCTGGGACATTGTGGCTGGGGAACTTCAACTTGGTCTTTTGTGTCACGGTCTGGTAGGCAGAGGGCACGTATGCGGAGAATGAATAGACCAGGAACTGGCGATCAGACTGCTCAATGGCAGCAGGACGGGGGTGTAGAGAGTTGAGAAGAGAGTATGAAATCCCAAGCGTGATTTGCGATGACGGGGCAAGAGGCTCAGGAAGCTGGGCAATGAAGTAGCGGACATCACTAGTTGTTGAATGTCAGTTCTGAAGTTCAGCGGTTGTTGCTGTATCGAGCAAACGTGGCGTCGTCATCACCACCATGGGCAGCCATTGGCAGCCACAATGTCAGACTCACCTTGAGGAATCAATCTCCACAGCTTCGACATTAAATCTACCTTTGTCTGCTTCCTTTTTGTTGCGTACTTCCAGACCTCCGACGCGGTCGAAGACCTCCGACGGGAAGGACAGATAGTACTCGCTCTGGGGTTGCTTGTCCACATTTTCGATGACCACATTAATGGTCTCGCGAGCGTATCCCTTTTCTAGATTTGTATTCCGGACCAGGTTCACATTCTTGAAGACTTGAGGGGGCTTGAAACTGGCGGGAAGAGGTGCAGCTGTTGACTGGGCGGAAACTATAGAGCTGCTGGACAGGACAAGCCCGCAAAGCGCAGAAATAACAGCGAACGGCCTCATTGTGGCGTGGGCAGCTTCGCACCAGACTGCGCTGCAATTGCCAAAGGATCTCGCCAGGAGAAGAGGTCGAAAATGAGGTGGAAAGACAGAACGAAAGGTGCAAAGGAGAGGGAGAGTGGGCGCCCGGGATGCTGATGTGTCCCGATCTGGAAGATCTGCCTGAAAAGTACGGCGACCGTCGCGGCCAAATTATGCTGGTCTCCAACTTCTCCGTCTTTCCCCTCACTCTGTTCCTTCTCCAGCTCGGATCCTTTGTCTTACTTTTTCAGTTGTTTGCTCTAGTCTTTTCTTCCATTATGCTTGCCTTTAAGTCTTCGTGTAGTCGGCAGTTTTCTAGAACTGCCACATTACGCGCGTCCACCAGTGGCATACGCTCCACACGACAGAACCATAGCTTCGCCCAGAGCAAGTTCTTCCAGGTCTCAGAAGAGGTTCGAGATGCAGTAGCTACAGGAAAGCCAGTAGTGGCTTTGGAATCCACAATCTACACCCATGGTACAGTTACAATGTCCTTCTTTTGCTGCCAAACTAACTGATGTAGGTTTCCCATACCCCGACAATGTAGCGTTAGCTTCGCTACTAGAAACCGTTGTGCGTGCCAATGGCGGTGTTCCTGCCACTATCGGTATCTTGAACGGTGTGGCTCGAGTTGGCCTCCGTGCCGATGAGCTCATTGAGTTAGCTTCAACGGCGGAGAAGAAGAGTGCTCTGAAAGTGTCTCGCCGAGATCTAGGCTACATTTGCGGGCTGGTAAGCCACCCACTGTAAGCTTCGTGTATGGTGATTAAGACCTTTAGGGCATGGCTGGGAAACCGCTTCACGGAGGTACAACAATCTCCGGTACGATGGTGCTTGCGCACTTAGCTGGAATTAAAGTCTTTGGAACAGGCGGTCTAGGTAGGTGCGTCCCATGCTTGTGGTGACTTTGTGCTAACGAATAAGGTGGGGTACATCGCGGCGGAGAGTTGTCGATGGATATATCTGGTATGTAAACTGATTGGCCGTTTTTGAAATGACCTAACACGCTGTAGCCGATTTGACCGAGCTGGGTCGCACTCCGGTGACTGTAGTCAGCTCAGGGTGCAAGAGCTTCCTGGACATTCCTCGGACGATTGAATATCTGGAAACTGAAGGTGTCTGTGTTGGGACGTTTGCAGATGGCCGGCAAGGTTCCGTTGACCTTCCGGCGTTCTTCACTCGCAACAGTGGAATCAAGAGCCCAAAGACCATTCAGGATGAGGCAGAAGCTGCCGCTATTATCTGTTGGTAGTCCACGCTTTTCTTTTGATAATTGCGCTAACAAGTTTAGATGCCCAATCGAAACTTCCTGTTTCATCGGGAATCTTGTTTGCAAACCCTGTCTCGGAGGAGCACTCTATTCCCAAGGATGAGATGGACGTCATTATCGAAGAGGCCGTCCGTCTAGCGAATGTGGAAGGCTATCACGGAAGCGACAATACTCCATTCGTGTTGAGCAAGATCAAGGAACTTAGTGGCGGAAAGACGGTGGTGGCCAACCGAGCCCTAGTCGAGGCAAACGTCAAGCGTGCGACACGGGTTGCCGTGGAGCTTTCGAAATTGGAGAGCGCTGGAGCGGCTAACGAGCAGTGAGTCGCTTTTAGCCATCGACTAGGCGGACGTCCTAATCTCGAGATTTTCTATGCTAGGCATATGCCGGCGATTCCCCGGATCGATAGAGCTGACCAGGCTACCTCAGAGAAAAAATCGAATCAGTTAGACAGTCAATCAACACCGGAATTGGAAAAAGCGGATGTTCTGGTAGCTGGATCTCTTGCGATTGATCTCGCATGCGACTTTGTTCCCGCAGCAGGACAAGAGGCCATCCCTGCCTCGCGGACATCCAACCCAGCTGTAATCGAGCAGAGCCTAGGCGGAGTAGGTCATAACGTCGCATTTGCCTCGAAATCTCTCGGTAGCTCTGTCGTGTTCTGCAGTGTAGTCGGCGACGATTTGAGTGGCCGCGCGGCTCTCTCGTCTCTGCAGCAAGAAGGGCTCTCCACTCAGGGAGTAAAGATGCTACCAGCCTCGTCCGGTGCACGTACCGCACAATATGTGGCTGTGAACGATGCGGCTAAGGATCTTCATGTGGCCATGGCCGATATGGGGATTCTACAGCTGCCCTCGGAGGCGTTCGGTTTTGATGAATTCTATGAGCCAATACTCGCACGCACAAAGCCGAAGTGGGTGATCGTGGATGCCAATTGGAGCCCGGAGCTCATATCTAAATGGGTTACGGCGGCCAACAAGCGCGGTGCGCGCGTAGCCTTTGAGCCTGTCTCTACATTCAAGTCTCAAGCCCTGTTCAAGGGAACGCCTGAAACGGAGGCGGCTATTGGGGAATCCGCATGTGTCCCAAACAATAGCGTAAGCCTCGCTGCACCAAACGAATTCGAGCTCTCTGCCATGTACTCTGCTGCGCAGGACAAGGGCCTTTTCGACTCAACTGGCTGGTGGCGCATCATCGATGCAATGGGCATGTCCTCGTCTGGATCCAGGGATCGTCTCGTCGCAATGACGTCCGCTACCCTTGTTGACGCGGGTATTCCTCAACAAAGCATCCAACTTCTCCCGTTCCTTCCGTGCATCATCACCAAGCTTGGCGCAAGGGGATCCTTACTAACCCAGCTGCTTCGCCCAGGGGACGCTCGTTTGACGGCTCCAGAGTACAGTCCTTATATCCTCTCTCGAGCACCACCTACGGATGAGCCCATCGGCGGCGTTTACATGCGGCTATTCCCTCCTTCTACAGAGTTAGCAGATGGCGCTATTATCAGCGTCAACGGTGCTGGAGACACACTTCTAGGGGCTGTCATTTCTGGCCTTGCATCCGGGCAAGGGAGAGTTGAAAACATCATCCCTCTTGCACAAGAGGCCAGCCTTTTGACTTTGAAGAGTGCCGGAGGTGTCAGCAAAGAACTTGCACAGTTACAACCTCAGTTCAAGTCTCTTGCAGCATGAGTTCTGCAGTTGATTAGCTATCTACGTCTATTTCCGGTTCAGTTCAGAACAATATCAGCGGCTCCGTCCCCCACAACCGGAAGCCGCTCGACAGTATCTTTTCCTGCGCGATTTAGGCCCGTAGCTCTAAATCCGGAAGGAATAAGGCCCGGGTCTAGCAGGCCGATCTGCACCAGCACGCTGGCTTGGTCCCAATAAATATTGTGGCGCGCAATCTTTCCCTCGAGGAAGCTAGCCGTCATGACCACTGGAATGCGCACGGAACGGCCAGTGGGTGGCACACTGGGTAACAGCCAGGGTATCTCCTCGGTATGCTCGAATGTGAGCAGGAGCTCGTCGACAACTCGATCCGGACCAGAAGTGCGAGACAACAGACGGATTTGCTGAGACGGCGGACCCGCGGGAAGGAATTGTTTAGAGTAAAAGTCCACAATCCCAGTCGGCGATGATCCTTCTCTCGTTAGCTCTCCAGCCTCCAATCAATTTATAGGGAACAAACCTCCAACCCCAGACGGGACACAGTTCACGCAGGTCCGATCATCAAAGTGCGGATCCCCCGCGCCACCCCCAACCATCAGACTAAGCATATCCGGCGCCGCCGCCGGCGTCGAAAACTGCTGCGTCGCGCTATCGTATATATTCCTCCAATACCCCTCCCAAACAATCTCGGGCTCCGGCGCACCCCAATCCCCTCCACCTCCCGGCCACCCGAACCCGCGCTTGATACAATTCAACGCCCGACTCCACGCCAGCCGTGAACTAATCTTATCGTACTCGGGCGAGCTCACGTCCCCCGCAAACCCGGGCTCGGATTCTGGGTAGAAATACAAATGGCACCTGTGCCGCTTGTTCGTATCGTCCCACAGCGCAAGCCTCTGGTTCTGCGTGCCCGCTAGATGGATCTGAACCGGGAGGATGGGCACAGTTTCGTACGCAGCGGATACCGCCGTCGACGCTGCGGTCGTAGAGGGAGGGAGGCGCGGCGGAACTGGTACATCCTGCGTCGCGCTCTTCGGCGGCTCCGGGTACATAGCGACAAACGCACATAGTCGCGGGAACGGGTTTGTGCTTGTTGGCAGGTGGTGCGAGCACAGAAGCAGGTACGCGGGGCGCTTATACGCTACGATTGCATAGCGCTCGCCAGGCTCGAGATCATCCTCGCGCTCGTGCACAATGGTCTCAAGATTCCTGCGGGCGCGCTCGGGATGGCCATGCTCATCATCATCGGGGAAATGCAGGTACTCGACCGCCAGCCCCTCGGCTTCGAACCGGCCTAGCGAGGCGTTGTCTAACGTGGGTGTGTTGGATATGACGTAGAGACGGCGCGGGGAGGTCTTTTGCGGACGGGAGGAGGAGCTGCGGCGACGGAGGCGACTGATGAACTTGTCCATTTTCGCGGGGGATCACTTGACCTAGGGGTTCAATTGATTGCACCGGCGAATCTTGAAGTTGGTTTTTTTTGTCTACTTCAGCCTTATCGTAGGGCGGATGGTTTGTGCTCTTTTTAAGGTACTTATCGGCGACGTCATATGGTTCGGGTCAACCGGTTACATTCAGCTCTCGGTATTGGCATTTTGCATTGGCATTGATCATAGGCAGTTCTTTTTTTTTTTTTCCTTCTTAATACTCGAATTGTGCCGGAGATGCATGATGCCGGATGTAACGCTCACTCTATTCTGTATCACATAGCATAGCATATCTATCTCTACGCTGGATCGCACCAATATTATCTCATACCATATCCGCCCCAATCAATCCCACTCCCTCCGGTCTATGTTCATCCAGTCCTCAATTCGTCCTCTTTTTGCAAATCCCTCAAAACCGCCTCAACCACGCCCTCTCCGACTTAACCTTCTCATCCCCGTTCTCCCCCTCAAGGTAAACCCGATAAGCGCCCCTCAACAGACTCGCCCTAGCAACCTCACAATCAACCCGGATGTCCTCAACCAGCGCCTCGACAGATACATAATCATACTCGGGCCGGATATACCCCAGCATGAGCAGATTGAGCCGCGTCCCGTAGAAATCTGGCAGCTTGTTGAATGTTACTTTTTTCTCTTCCGGGGCGGGTTCGGCGGTCGGTGATGGGGATGTTAGAGAGGGGAGGATGTGAATTTCCTATGCGCAAGAGGAAAAGTTGTTGGTTAGTCTGCAATTTGAGAGAGAGAAGAGAGAGGGGGGGCGCGGGAGGAACCGTACAATTGACCTCGTCTTATTCTTGTAAAATGGATTATACCCAATACTCAGCACAGCGGGGAGGATCTTTGCATTATCGAGTTCTTTCTCTCCGTTCCCTGATGAAGCCGGCGCAGTCGCCGGGTCCAGGGCCACGACACCAAAGTACACGCCGACACCTAGTTCCTCCGGGAGGACATCCTCGAGGCCGTCGACGGGGATATTCGCCGTTGGGATACCGAGCTGGGGTTCGAGATAGGACACATGTTAGTTCATACACATTTCAGACAAGTAGGTAACATGCGCGCCAGGTGTTGCGATTTCGAGGAAAACGCGGGGTGTTGAAGAGATAGCGGGGCAAACGGGTAAACAGGCAGGGATGCATGTAGGTTTGAGGAAGTGTAGTATTCTCACCTCTTTGCTTCCCCGTCCAAACCCCTTGATCACAGGTCCGGAAAGGCGAATGGGGAAAGGTGATTCGGGGCCGGTGTCGGGGCCTGAGACTGGGGGGCGGGGTGTTGAGGGGGGCATGTCGGTCTTCTTTTCTTGTATCTTCTCTTTCTATCAATCTGTCTTTTTTTTTCGTTTTCCCGTATGTATGTTCAGTCGCCTCGTATGTGCAGCAGGATTTGGTCGGTCTATGGCGGGGAACGAGGGAGATCTGGTGAGTGGTGTTTGCCGTTCGTATCGATAAGCAGAGAAAGTGGGATGGATTTCCGATGGCCACCAGTGGATCACCAAACGGTCAGCCCCGCTTAGAGGGATGATCTGGAAGACACGAGAAAGAGCCTCCGCGATTGAACCGCGGCTTGTGAGATGCCATGTCGTTTTCAAGGCCAAATGCCCTAACACCGAGGTATAGACGCGTGTCGGTAAGTTGCCCTTTAGTCTGGGTGACATATATACCATCCTAAACACGATGGCATCACTTTATGACAACCGCCTTTTACCCGTATAAAGCCTAGCAGTCACAACACAGGTTCTACACCTATCCGGCCAGTACTTGGATAGTCAAGAGAGAGCGGGACCAAAGCACTGGTTTCTACGCCAATAGCCTTTATTGGGAGTATCTGATCTAGACCTCGGATCACCGGGATCTACCTTGGTAGTACTATATTTTGAAGCAACTAGTGATGATGGTATACGCATTCCTATTTAGTAGGGGAAGCTCGACATCCTACACTCCATAGTTGGCTAATTTTAATTTTTGCCTAAAAAAGAGGCTTTTTTTTTGTTCCAGATCCTGCAAGATTAATGGCTGCAGGCTGCAAAATCGATCGGGGTCGTTTCGTCGAACCTGCCCATTGTAGTGAGCAAGCATTAAGTTAGTTCCTATCCCAGCTCCGCTCATGCCCATGGGTACTTGATACATAGATAAATACATGTAGATAAGTCAACAGAGAAAAACAAACCAGAAAACGAAAAGCCTTTTTATTCCCCCGGGTATCGGTATCAGTATCTTCCGGTAAATAGAACTCGTAAAATGAATCAATAATCATGTACAATGAAGACGCATTGTTTTGTAGTAGGTAAGCCAAGGTATCGACAGACTTGAATTTAAAACTTTAAGTCTCAAATGCAGGGTAAAAACTGGGAGAGCGGGTTAGTTCATTTGCCTCGGAAGATAAGGGGCGAGGGAAAATGAAGGCAGAAAAAAGGAAGAAGGTTGGAAACTCACGTTCATCACTATTAACATGGGTATGTCAAACACGTCGCGCTTGACTGTCCAGCAGTAGGCGCACTCAACTTTACCATCCTTGAACCCCAGCTGGTTCATCCCAGCTTCGTTCGCAATTCCCCCCTTGCGAAGGTGGTTATTCCACCGCGAGTTGGTGTCATCTGACTGCGCGGAATCCATATCCTCTTTGGTCTTGTACTTGAGCAGCTTGCACGTTGTCATCACGCTACCGCGTGAATCACCAAACGCAAGCCGCGCAAAGTCCTGGTAGAACTCAACGACGCTGTCGTCGTCGAGGAGCTCTGCTAGGAATACCGGATGTGGTCGACCTGTTGAGCTCTCTGCTGATCCTCGCGGTGTGTAGTTGCGCGAATTTGCGGCCGACGAGCCACCCGTGTTGACGTTGAGGTTCGGTTCCTTGCCAAGTAGAACCTCTTTCTTCCAGCCTGTTAGAATGCTGAATTCCTTGCCGACGGCGGCGACTTCGCCTGTGCGGCGGCAGACGATTGTTGGAGTACCACAGGCGTTGATAAAGTCTTCGTATTCCCATAATGTCCGTTGAAAGCACCTTTCCATGAAAATGAGATCGTCCCTATTTAACGTCTTGGTCGTAGCAATAAAGGACGGTCGAATCGATGCCAGCGCTTTCGCGATCTGAAGTGTCTTTTGCGGTGAGAAGCGGCGTTGGATGAACGCTGTCAGGTTGTGGAAGCGGCTGGTATATGCATACGGTTCCTTGACATTCTCGTAGACAGCTGACGGATTGCGCTGTCGTCGCTTATTCATCTGCAAGCTCTGGTGCTTCAGACTCGGCGTTGAAATAGTCGGTGGCCGCGACTGTCCATTCACCGAGAGCCCGTTCGACTTGTTGACGACACTGTTAAACGTGTTTGGTTCATCGTATCCCTGGTTGTTCAGCTGCGGGCTGGCCGCAGCGCCAGGGCTAGTGAAGCTGGCCGGACCGCTCTCTATCGCAAACGCATGTGGCGCTTCATGTTTGGATAGATGCCCTGGAATCACGTTACCCTGACTTTGCGGATAGACGCCAACATTCACATGCGCTTGGCCCGAGGCCTGGCCGCTCGGCCATTCGTTCAAAAGCGGATCGCCAAACATGAACGGCTGCTGATTCCCAGGGCTCTCGCCGAACGTGGCTGCTCCTGCGATAGGCGTAGACGCGAACTGCGTGGAGCCACTCCGGCCCATGGATCCTCGATGTGTGCCTGAGTCGGGCGAATCGCCGGCCCCGGTGGCCATGTGTCCAAGCATACCAAACTCTAGCGCACCATAGCGATTCTCAAAGTTCATACTCGATAGGTCAAAGTTGAAAAGGGCGGGGTCGCTGGGGTCAAAGAAGGGCCCGGCGAACGGATTCTGAGCTTGGTTTGCTCCGGTTGATACACCAGTCGTCGGGGGTTGTGGCATCGACGACGTCAGAGCGGTATTATTGCTGGTAGTAGGGGGCCCTCCCGTGCTATTGCGATGGGTCGGGTTTGTTTTTAAGCTAAACGTCGGCGAAACGGGCGATTGTGATGGGAAAGCGTTCTGCTGGTTGATGGCATTTTCTTGATACATGTTGTAGTTCGACTGCGGGGTGGGATAGAAATTCGCGCCCGAATTCGTTTGCGTGGCCGTAGTTGTGTTCATCGTATTTCCGCCGTTCATAGGTATGCCGTTGGATGGGAGACCGCTATTTGATATGGAATTGTTGTAAAAATTGTTCCCGCCGACTCCAGGCATCAGGGCGCCATCTGGTGCGTCGTGCAGGTACTTCGCCTTCTTACGAACCCCATCGTGACAGGCATCTTGGAGCCCTCGCTTGATGCAGCGCTGGCACGGCCTCTCGTCGCCTGGAATTTGTTAGTTGTGCGCTTCGATACCATACATCTACTACCTGAAATAGTGTAGAAGTGAGCGTACCGCAAGTCAGATGCGCCCGCTGGCAAGCAAAGCAAGCCCGGCGCGCCTTCTTTCTCCGAGGTCGTGAGGGATCCTTGGGGTTCAGTTTCTGGCCATTGGTCGCCGTCTGCTCGTCACCATTGGCGGTCGCGTTAGCCTTGCTTGAAGGTGGCCGGTCGGCGTGCTCTCCGATCGCCGCGGCATCCAAGTCGGCCCCGCTATGTTCTGCCGAGGGAGCTGCAGCGCTCTTCTCTGTATCCATATCCATTTCCCATGAAATCGAAGCGGTTCGTTCGCTCGTCAGTCGTGGACTCGTGGTACAATTGCGCGAGGTGGGTTCGTCCTGGCTGTCAGTTCCGGGGTGACTGAGATCGGTAAACGGTGCGAGATCGGTTCACCGGTTAAAGGCTACTCCACGAAATCGGATTGCCACCTTGCAAGAAACAGGCTGCCTCTGCACCACCGTCGTCGAACAAAACTCCCTCGTAGCCCGCACTCTGGTGGGGATCCAGATTGGCGATTAATCCGGGAAAGGTCGATCTGAGGACATAGAATGGAGTAGGAGGTGGAACGGTGGAGTAGAGGAAAGTGGTGGTAGCAAGGAAAAGACGAGGGAAGGAGGGCGGAGGGCAAGGTTCGGAATGTGTCCGTGGAATCTAAATGTGTATCTGAATTTGGAGGCAAAATCACACGGGGGCAGGGCTCCTGTAGTGCGTGCCTTGTTTTATTAGTATTCAGGCCTTAAGTCAGAGTCATTGGCGGCGGGCGGATGGAAGTGGGAAGAGGAAGACTTGCCGGCGGCACTGCGGGGAAAGCGAAAAGTCAAATGCCGTGGGAACAGCCTCTGGATGCCAGTGCTGAGCGATTTTGGGACGCGGGGGTTCAGGGTTGAGGAGGCGAACCTCCAGTGATTTGACGCAATTGACAGCAACTGGAGCCCTGGAGAAGGTGCCTGGACTTATGTACAAAACGTGGTCGAGTCAAGGGCTGAGGCAGTGAGGCTTTTTCTGATGCTAAACCTTGCGCACTGATAGGCCCGGTCGAGTTCCACAGGTCGCGTGCGGATGTAAGGTAGCTCTGGCATGCGAGGTTAAGACTTGTAACAATCACCTTCAATTCCCATGGGCAGTGGGATGGACGAGCGAAGAGCAAAAAAAACAAAGAGATTCACATGACATCCCACGTGTGCATCACCACCATCGCCTGTCTACCTAGGTCGGCTACAACAACACAGATAAATATGAGGAAAATACCTCACCAGGCTGCATCTGCCATGCAAACACTCGCAGTAGCGGCCCTTGGTCTTGGAGAACTCTGAGACTCAGGCGCGGGTCTTCTCGGGATTCCTCTCGTGCTTGCCGTCTTCGCCCGGCCTGAGGCCATTCAAGAGCCATTATTGCCATTTCGTGCCTCGGCTACGGATGCTCCACAAAATTTAGAGACTACTAAAAAGGAAAAGCAAATTATTAAATGACGAAACAGATTCAAATCTGTGTTCTCCCGGGGTGCGTGTGATTCTGCTGTTTTGGACGACGCGGTGGTGGCTCAAGCAGCATTCTCTTCTAGTCCAGATTGCGATGCGCTTCTGATCCTGACCGGTTCATGCTACAGCAGTTCGGTTATTGGTGAACAGATCTATATTCAGCTTATTTATATATTATATCGGTGTGTATGTTTGCCTGCAGTTTTAAATATAACATTTTTTGGGATGAATGTGTGTAGTTATTATTTTTCGTCTCATATCTATATCTATATCTATATCTATATTTTCCAGGTACCTAGGTATACTTCAGGTTCGTATACTGGGTTTCGGCAAGGGTATGCTACAGAAATTACGCCTAGTACACCAAGGGAAGTACACCTTCCCTTGGTAAACTATCAATTCATATGCATCTTCAGGGATCAACCCCGGTCGCTGTCCAGGCCAGGTTGTCCCCGCTGTAGGACAACTTCAACCTACTGCAACAGGTCTGCACTCTATGCTGCATCCATTGCACAATTTGGGCATACCTACCCAGTAGCAAATCGGCTCTTCTTCCGGATTCGACTGCCATATCGGAAAAATATATACCTGTGCAATGCCACAAGACAACCAGGTTAGCCTATCCGTCCAACAATATAGATCCAACCTAGCATCAACCAGCCTCGCACAGTCCAAGCAGCGCGCATTGGTCGAGCCTCTCGGAGTTGGAAAGCTGCCCGGTCACAGAGACGCCAAATGCGCCATGCCGTCACCGGCTTGCAGGACGGCCAATGTAATGGAGGCTGAACCCAGTCCCACGGCGTCCTGCAAAAGCCGATATCCGCAAAACAGGTAGGGAAGCAGGGGGAATCGACCAGACGGTGTCACTTAGATAAAATGACTGGAGAACTTACGGAAAGGGTGCCATGATCAGTGTCAGGAACGCGAGCAGCGATGTTGCCCAGTGATAGCCTAGCTTGTTGTACACTGCGTTCACCAGTCAGTAACTGGCGGTCAAGACCTGGTCCTTGAAAGGTGGTTTGGGGTTGCGCAAATCTTAATGGACCCCGAGTCGGGGACCATTTCTATAGAGCTGAGCCCTACGATGAAAATCCATAGGAAGCATCAAGCGAGAGAAGATACACGAACGCGAGGGCGAAAGAGGGTTATTTTTTTATCAGGTTGAGGCAGGTACATACTCTGAATCCCAAAGAGCGGAAATATCCCACCGAAGCTGGAACGAGCGAAACTATTCGCCGACAGCGCGCTGGCTCCGTACAAGGGATATGCGTCCACGAGGAAAGTGAAGATCCCGGCGTATACGAGGACGGTGCTAATCCAATCTCCATCAGTGCCAATGTTCCTTTATGCAGAGTGGCGACAATAGCTTGTCAAGCCAGTCCGATTGGAAGCAAACAAACGTACCCTGCTCCAAAGAATGCAGTCCCAATGATCGGCCCAATCCAGTGAACATTGGGATAAATTGTCCAGGCGAAGATGAAAAGTCCTATAGTTAGGAGTGGTCCTCCAGCAATTGCTATAACCAATGAGCATTGCTTGACGGGGAGAATGGCAACATGGAGGTAACAGCATTGAGACTCTGTACGTACCAGAAGGTAGCCGCCACTCCGGCTGGTGCTCGCCTCCGCCGTTTCTTTCTTGCTCTTTCTCAAGCTTAATGTAAATCTTACGCCAGAAAGGGTCAGAGACGATTGCAAAGGACATTCCCACGAAAAGCCCAAGGAAACAAAGACCGCGCTGCCAAAGCTCCATGCCGTACACATTGCCAAACACTAGTTGGAAGGCGCCAAAGAAGAGGTAAAGTATGCCAAGGAGGATGGCTGAGAATATGCAGAGATTCAAACACATTGGCTCCAGGGTTAACAAGAGGATAGGTCGATAGATGGAGCGCATGACAGTCTTTGCCACCGACCGATCCATCTTCTCAATGGGAGCTTGGTATCGATCGTCACCCGTCTCTTTCCGTTGCTTCCGGGCCTTACGCCTTAGCAGCCTGCAGATACATTAGAACTCTAATGCGCTCACTGTTTTGGACGGACACTGACACAGGATGATAAGTCTCAGGGACAAAAAATATGATGGAAGCGAGCAATGTGCCTGTCCATATCATAAGCACGTAGAAGGTCCAGCGCCTGTGAGCAATCAATGTCAGCATGGTGTTCGAGTAGCATTCAGGCATACACACCATGTAGTATATTGATTGATAAAACCACCAACCCTATCAATGGCGTATTAGAATCTGGACCATCGTAAAATAGCTTGGCAGCTGAACACTTACAAGGGTCCAACTTCTGGCCCAATGAAAGGAGAGCTGGTATACAGCATCATGGGTGCGCTAAGTTCGTGCCGGTCAAAAAGATCCCCGACTGTTCCGCCTGCAACACTAAGAAAGGCGCTTCCTGCAAGCCCGTTGATGAAGCGGCAGACGATCATTGTCTCGATGTTTTTGGCAACAGCACAAGGAATGAGCCATATCAGAAAGAACGAAAATGAGACGATGTAGATGTTCCTTCGCCCATAAAACTATCTCGAGTTAGAAGCAGCTCTAAATGGCAAGATTGGCAACCTACCTCCGACAAAGGCCCTAGAACGAGTGGTCCAAGCCCAAGTCCCCAGATGAAGAACGACAGCCCAAGCGTGGCAATTAATCGAGAGCAGCCAAACTCCTCCGTTAACTGATCATATGTTACAGTGTACATTGACGAAGTGCAGGTCCTTGACGTCCGAGAAATGTCAGTACCACAGCAAGTTCGGTCCGGGAAAAAAGACCTACACGCAGAGGGAGCCCATAGACAAAATACCGGTAATCATCCACTTCCTCGCCTTATTGAACGAGCGAGGGTTCATAGGGTCGTTATCTTCCCAGGCCACAACGAATCCGGAGGGCTCGGAGGTCTGGGTGTCTCCCACTCCTGCCTCTGCATCCACTGCGCTGTTACAACTATATCCGTCATTCAAAGACCAACTGCGTTCAATCGGCCGGGACGCCGATGGGCGTAATTGGTTGTTGTCCGTCGTCGCCGACGCTTTTATCGGCACGAAGCCGCCTTCCACATCATCATCGTCAAACTTGTCGAGTTCTTCTCGTTCATCGCTTTTTCTGCTTTCAGGATACTGCTGTTCTGAATTCGTCGGGGCGCTCCCCGCACGTGCGGAGAAGCCTGCCTGCTGAGAGGCAGACATAATCGGTCAAGGTTGAATTGACGGATATGTTGCGCTTCATATACCGCTGGAGCCCTCTTTTCCCTTCCGCGCGCAAAGATATCCTTGTCGACGAAAACTTGACGGAAATGATTGTGCCGGAATTCGTGGCGTTCTGACTCGGCCCTATCACCGAACTTATAGCTCCAAGTATCGCCGGGCTCCCCACTCTTCGGCGGGTTGAGTCAAGGCAAAAATTAGAAATCAAGCACCCCCCAAGTCAATACTTTGAAATGGCTCTCCAATATTTTAGCGCGTAATAACTCTGTCCTCGGGGGCCAGCCGATGCAGTGGCGCCTTATTAATCACGAATTTGCGAAATGGGCCCAGAACGGGGAGGAACGAGGAGGAATAATAATAGGGCGCATAAGAAGCTCTCAGATTCGAGTCACAGGATGCGAAAGACAGGTTCGGAAACAAGATCCCTTCTTAGTGAGTCTCAAGCTTGATTCTCGGGCTTAAGCAGACCAAGCTAGGCATCATGGGCCGGCTGCGTCGGCATTGCGCTCTGCCGATTGCTGGTCGCCACGCTAAACCATTGGGCGGCGCGTCTCTCGGGAGCCACATGAGCTTGACATGGGCAAGGTCCTTTGTATGATTAAACAGGAGTGTGCCCAATGAGTGAGCAATAATGAGAGCAATTGCGTTGCCTCAATACAGTGCTGTCCTTGACCATCATACCTATGTTTCTATCCAGACGAGGCAGAGGAGCAGACAGACTCAGCGTGATTGGAAGAAATCCTCCGCCCTCGTGGCAACCGCAACAAAAAAGCAAAGAACAGGAGCACTCACATCGCACAACTTCTGTGGACACACGGACCAGGCCCAGACCAAGTACAGAGAAATAGGAGATGTATGGTTCAACTGATTAAAAGTTCTACTAACACAAAACTACCTAATCGCCTAGAAGGATTCGCCCAAACACAAACGGTAAACCAAACAATTGACACCTTTTCGGTCCCTGGAAAAAAGCAAGAGACAAGCCCAAACTCCGAAGTTCATCATAAAGTCCACAATCCAAGACAATCCGGCTCCTAAAACAGCTTTACCCAGAGACCGTAGGGAGATATGACCAAGAGACGAAAGGCTAAAAGGGAAAGAGGCAGAGAGATGGCGTATAACAATATACAGGGAAGTGTCGACAAATCCACCAAGTAAACCCTATTTAAACGGCAAGCTGGGTCGACTGGTTGAGAGCTTCAGCATTGGTTTCTTCTTCGGCCCACGAGCCCCAGAGGGGTCGTTTGCCACGAATCTTAATCGGACCACCAACTGTATTCGGGCGTTGCTCGACTTGGACGGCATCCTTGGTGGCTAGAACTAGAACCTCGAAGAACATCTTGGTTGCATCCGCCTTGGACGCCTTTTTCTCTGGAAGAAGATCCTGGAATCTGACGGCCTTCTTCTGGTCTGCATCGCCGAGGCAGTCACGTAGGATGTGCACGGCGCGTTTTGTGCCCACCGATGCGAGGGCATCAACAGGCTCAATCGTCTCATCATCAATATCGTCCAGCGGCTGGTGAATTCCTTCATCATCAGTAAGGCGGAGCTGGTCTTCCTCGTCGCCGGGGAATTCGATCTCTGAGCGCTGGTGCAGTGTCGAGTCGAGACCGATACCCTCGTCCATCGGAACAACGGCCTCATCCTCGCCAAGCTCCAACGCGGGGGTGGTAGCTGCTTCCACATCCATATCGGCAATCCCGCTGTCACGCTTACGCTTCAGCTCACCGGCCTTCTTGACAGTATCGAAAGACAGTAAATCACGAATCTCGGGAGCCCATCCACGACCGCGCCCGCCGCCCATCACATTTGATACAAAATCGCCGTTCTGCTGCATGGTCATAAGAGTGAGGAGGAAAGGGTCGCGAGGAAGGAAGGAAGCCGGCTTTAGTGTTTCGGCGAGCTGCTCCCGCTGAATTTGAAGGTAGGTGTTTCCTTTGTACTCGGAATCTTCATCAAGCTCAATAGTGGGAAGCTGCTTGCGTCGTTTTACACGCTGAGCATGCAGAACGGTAGCCTCGTCCTCTTCCTCGTTGTCGGCATTGGCGAATTCGTTATCATGATCGGGGTTCAGTCGCTCGATCATTTCATCGGAAGCTTCTGTCAAGGTGCTCTCGCGCTCAAATCGTTCATCTTCGCCATCGGCGGCCATGGTGTCGTCGTGACCAAAATCCATTCCGTCATCCAAAGGCAAAAAGTTATCCTGTAGGCCGTCCGCTCCCAAGTCCATCTTATCCAAAGGAGCACCATCCTCTCCAAGGTCAAGACCCAAATCGTCGATATCATTCAACTTGCCAGTTTCGCTAAAAAGATCTTCCTCGTCGGGGCGCTGAGGGGGTGCGTCTCGACCCACTTCGATAGGGAACGAGGTCTCATCATCGCCAAGATCGAGCCTAAGATCGAGATCGGGATCTTCGAGAAGGGCAGGCTCCTGAGAAGCAGATCGTCCGAGTCCGGTTTCGGGAAACAGTTGGCTTCCAAAGTCCATCGATGAGCTGGGCCGTTTACCCTCAGGTTCCAGTGCGAGAGGTTGAGCCAATAGCAAAGAGGAATCGAGATTCATGAACAGGTCGGTTTCAGTCAGTACGTCAGGCAGAGTGATGCCACCAGGGGCGACTACGGCGCTTGTTGTCAGATCGTTGTTGTTTGTGAGGCGGAATGCCTATGTCCATAACAGTCAATAAACGTCTCCTGAGCAAGAAAGACAATGTGCCGGGGTTGCGTACCATCTTAATCTTCATCAAGGCTTCGTTGCAATCATCAAGCAGGTAACGCGCTTTCCTGCTGTAGATTCGAACCACTCCGAGCAACAGCTGACCACTCAATCGCAAAGCCATGGGGGCCTGTCCCTGGTCTACAATAGCAGAGACACTGCTCTCAATGTCCGACTGTAAGATATGCGACTTCGACAACTTGCGCTCAAGGTTGGCCGACAGCCAGACGCGGGCCAGAGGCCCGGTCTTAGACAGCAGAGTCTCCGAATAGAACATGGCGCAGACAAGTTGTATAAACCAAGGTATCACTCAATTCTCTAAGAGTAATATTCCCAAAATGTACAAAGCCCGCCCAATGCGGGGCGATTCGTAGAAGTTTCGCGCAACCAGACGGGAGGTGGGTGACGCGACGGATGCTGGAAAACAAACGGTATCAGTGGATTGGGCCCTTCGGCGCTCAACGATTGTCAAGAAGGGGGGTAAAAAGTACCGAGATAAAATACAAATCAACACCTAATTTCAAGGCGACAAACTTTGCAGGATAAAAAGGACGCCAAATGCACCCACAGGGTCGAGGATCAGAGGGGCAGTGGTGAGAAAGGGAGGAGGTTGGAGAATTGAAGTGGGTTTGCTTGGGCGCGTCGTTCCCGCTGCCTGGTCGCTGGTTCCTGGTCACCTGGCGAACGGATGGGTGGCTGGGAGTCACGTGCAATATGCAACGATTCCGGAGTGCGGAAAAGCAAAACTCCCGGCGCTAACCCCAAGCGGGAAAAGTACTGGACGTCAACATCTCCGACACGTCTGGGCTGTGCGCTAAGCGGCTCCAGACCAAGTTGACCTTGGGATTTCTGTCCATTTCCCCTTTTGTTGGTTTAGCGGCTCTGATAGACAGACAGAAGCATTATTCTTTACTTTCTCGAGTTAAAGTCTGTTTTCTTCCACACTTCTACTTTCCATTAGCGAGAAAGCTCGTACGAGTCGCGCTTCAAGAGCCTTACCAGCAACATCCTTGTTGCGCTGACACTTGTCCGAAGTACTGAGTCCGCACCAGGCGTTTCACCCCCTAAAGTTGTCCATCCGCATTACTTCCCTGCCTCGATGGGACGATAAAAGAGGTACCCTCACAGATTCCGATAATTGAAGCATGAGAAATGTCAAGGTCCGATACGCCTGCGCTCCCTTTGCATAATGCCCAGGCTTCTGGTTCAAGATCCCCGTCGTCAACGCCTGCGGGAGTGCGCTCCAGTGCCGCACCTTCGGTAGGCCACCTACTATATTGATTCCGGCCCCGGTTAGATGCACGGCTGACTGTATGCCGTGCTAGGCTTCGACCTCGACATACTCGCAATTAGACCCTCAAGAGACCGCAGATCGCTTGCAGACATCCCTCATCCACGGTCTCACCCCAGCAGAGGCGGAAATACGTTACCTACAAGATGGTCCGAATGAGCTACCCCACGAAGAACCGGAACCTTTGTGGCTGCGGTTCGTCAAGCAGTTCAAGGAAACGTTGATTCTCCTCCTTCTCGCTTCCGCCGCAATCTCGTTCTTCATGGGAAACTATGACGATGCAATTAGCATTACCCTAGCTGTGACAATTGTCGTTACAGTCGGATTTGTTCAGGAATACCGGTCCGAAAAGTCCCTTGAAGCTCTAAACCGCTTAGTCCCACACCACGCCCATCTGATTCGTGATGTTCCCGTCAACGGTGCGCCGATTATTCACCCTACTGCAGCGGTTCCGGATGAAGAATTCGAGATGCGGGAGCTACGGAGTAAGAGTCCGAGCTCGAGTACGGCCTCCGTGGCCGTCAAGGCTTCCACCATGGTTCTAGCTGGTGAACTTGTACCAGGGGACCTGGTTCTGTTCACAGTTGGGGACCGGATCCCCGCCGACATACGGATCACCGCTGCCACAGATCTCACTATTGACGAATCGAACTTGACGGGAGAAAATGAACCTGTTGCCAAGTATCCAGACGCCATTCGCCACCCAAAGAACTTTCCCACCCACTCGCCCAAGATTGTCAGCCCTCCCCGATCACCGTTCTATGATGCGCCGGCTAGCGGTGCTGTTGGTGCAGATATCCGCCTCAATGAACAGCACAACATTGCCTTTATGGGAACCCTAGTTCGCTCCGGCTATGGCCAAGGACTTGTGATAGGAACAGGGGCTAAGACAGAATTCGGCAGCATTTCAGCCTCTCTTCAGGAAATCGAAAGCCCACGTACGCCTTTGCAACTTTCCATGGATCGCCTAGGCCAAGAGCTGAGCTATATCTCATTCGGAGTCATTGCTTTGATCGTGGTTGTAGGCTTGATTCAAGGCCGAAAGCTTCTTGACATGTTCACCATTGGCGTTTCGCTTGCGGTTGCCGCTATCCCAGAAGGTCTGCCGATTATCGTTACAGTAACTTTGGCGCTTGGTGTCCTGCGCATGGCCTCAAGAGGGGCCATTATGCGACGACTTCCCAGTGTCGAGACTCTTGGCTCAGTGAATGTCGTCTGCAGCGACAAAACCGGAACCCTTACGCTTAACCATATGACGGTTACCAAGATGTGGCACTTTGACTGCCCCGCGCCATTTGAGGTACACAATGATATTGCTTCATTAACGCCAGGCCCGGCTGCCCGTACTGTTTTGCGGATTGGAAACATTGCAAACAATGCAAGACTCTCACGTGTGCATGCGAATTCACCCGCTACCGCGTCCTCTGCTGCGGTTCTGTCGTCTACTGATGATAACGCTTCGGGGTCGATGAAGAGTCGATGGGTCGGCCAGCCGACCGATGTTGCAGTTTTGGATTTGCTTGATACCTTTGGAGAGGACGATGTGCGGGACCGCCTATGCGCCCGGGTCGCTGAAACCCCGTTCAGCTCTGAGCGCAAGTGGATGGGAGTGATTATCGGCAGCGGAACACCCGGAGAATCATCATCTTCGCTTGGCCCTAGCATGGCCTACATCAAAGGTGCTCTGGAACAGGTTCTCGCACGTTGCGATACGTACTTGACAAAGGACGGCCGAGAGGTCATACTGGATGAGCCACGACGCCAAGCTGTACGACACGCTGCGGAACATATGGCATCAGAGGGGCTTAGAGTCCTGTCCTTTGCCAGTGGGCCGGTACGAGAGACCCGAGGAAGGTCTCTTGGAAGCCGGTCCGCGACGCCTATTAAGCCCGACTCTGCGGATGAGGATGACCGATACACCGGCTTAGTCTTTGCAGGTTTGGTAGGCATGAATGATCCTCCCCGTAAAGACGTGCACAAGTCCATCCGCCGTCTCATGGCTGGTGGTGTGAGAGTCATCATGATCACCGGTGATGCTGAGACCACGGCCCTTGCTATTGCAAAGAAGCTCGGGATGCCCATCGCTGAAACACTGGGAGCACGGAATGTTCTCAGCGGTCATGACATTGATCGGATGGGCACGGCGGAGCTGTCTCAGGCATTGTCATCGGTCTCTGTTTTCGCTCGTACCAGTCCTGACCACAAAATGAAGATTGTCCGCGCCCTACAATCTCGCGGGGATGTCGTTGCAATGACTGGGGACGGTGTGAACGATGCGCCAGCCCTGAAAAAGGCCGATATTGGCATTGCGATGGGTAAGCTCGGCACGGACGTTGCCAAGGAAGCTGCCGACATGATCCTCACGGACGACGACTTTTCGACGATCCTGCGCGCCATAGAACAGGGCAAGGGAATTTTCTATAATATTCAAAACTTTATCACGTTCCAGCTCAGCACCAGCGTCGCCGCTCTCAGTCTTGTTTTGTTGAGCACAACTCTTGGCTTCAAGAACCCGCTCAACGCCATGCAGATTCTCTGGATCAGTGAGTGTCACTGAGCGCGTCTGGTTTATGATTTACTAATTATCACTAGATATACTCATGGACGGTCCCCCGGCACAGTCACTGGGTGTCGAACCCGTAGACCCAACCATCATGAGTCGGCCTCCTCGGCCTAAGTCTGCGCGGGTTCTCACGAAACCTCTCATTCAGCGAGTTCTCATGTCGGCCTTGATGATCATGCTAGGCACGCTGATTATCTATATTTACGAGATGGGCGACGACGACGACGTCCAAACGGGAAAACGCTCCCGAGTAGTCACAGCCCACGACACAACAATGACATTCACCTGCTTCGTCCTCTTCGACATGTTCAACGCGCTGACCTGCCGCAGCGAGAGCAAATCTGTGCTCCGCGGTGAGCTTCCTATTTTCGGCAATAAGATGTTCAACTACGCCGTGCTGGGCTCTCTTGCGGGCCAGGCGTGCGTCATCTACCTACCGTTCTTGCAGCGCGTGTTCCAGACCGAGCCGCTTAACTTGGCACACCTGCTCAAGCTGGTATGTATTTCGAGCAGCGTCTTCTGGGTCGACGAGGGGAGGAAGTACTACCAGTCGCTGAAGCGCCGGCGTGCGGTCGGGGGTGGATATAGTGTGAATGTGTAGAGATACAATCTTGTATAGAATTGCTTGTACAGTTATTATAGTTATACTATCTAATAATGAGGAACGATCTGTGACTGCAAAGTCCTCTCGGGATGTACCCGGCGTCGGGCACGCACCCGGCATCGATCCGGTGTCTTTTTTTTTTTGCCTTTTCCACCAAAAGCAATGCCGACAAGTACAGGAGAGAACGGAATAAGGTAAATAACACGGCAGGGGTTCACCACGCGGGGCCCCATACCTTCTCCATGATTTACAGGTCACTATGGATCCGTATCAGAGCGCTAATACCGAGCCTCCTGTTGCTGCCTTTGGCTGTGGGTGATACATTTTCATTATTGTCTAGGTACTTACCTACTCACCCGCGAATTAGTTATATTAATTGTCTTGCAGATATCATCGTGAATGACCCTCTAAGGTCCAGAGAAGGTCATTGCGTGGATTCGGAGGACCACTGGGGAGGGAATTACCGCCAGCACGATAACGACCTGTTCAGCAACCCTCCATGTTGGATGTATCCAAACCGCGCCGCTGACAATGACGAGGCTGCCTTTACTTCTGCTGCTGATTATACTAGTGGTGGTAGTAACACCATCGATTCTCAGCTGCTCAGGAATACCGACACAGCTATCTACTCACTGCCCGACGCGCATGCTGGCACAGTCGAGATGATGGATAATACCAATCTAGCAGCGCTTTCAGGGTTGACAACCGCAACCGAAACCCGTCAGCAGCAGCAGCAGCAGCGCAACGTTCCCTACAACAATATCCGCCGCAACAGGCGCTGGAAATTCCTCCACCATGGCATCCACACGCAGACCATGGTCTTTGACATAGCCTGCACTAGAAGCAGTACCAACAGCGTCGGTAGTGGCACGCCAGCAACTGCGACAGCAGCGGTGTCGACAAGTCCCGTACCAGAATCCACGATGCTAAAACTAACGCGTCTGAACTGGGGCTCCGACACACGCTTCCGCGTGAACGCCACCACTACCTCCGCAGGCAACAGGTGCCGCTCCAGCTATTACGCCGTCCCGAAAGACCAGCCGACCGAGGCGGAAGCCACGGCTCGGATACTGAGGAATAGTGCTGAGTTGATTTGGGATACGAGCTGGATAGCTCAAGGCCGTGGGACGGTGTCGCCCTCTTTGCCTGCATGTATCGACGATACGGACAACAATAGCAATAACGAGAGCAACGACAACGACAACGACAACGACAACAGCAGTGTAACGCCCCCACGATCCCTCGAAAGCCAGCGGAAACCACGAACCCGCAAACGAGCAAGCGCCGAACCCCAGACTGAGTCGCAGCGAAGGGAGTCCCACATCCGGTCCGAGCAGGTGCGCAGGAACCTCGTTAACAGCGGCTTCCATGAGCTGAAAATGCTTGTCCCCGGGCTGAGGTACCAGGCGTGCTCAAAAGCCCAGACGCTAAAGGTTGTGTATGAGTGGATTGAGGAGCTGGTGAGCGGGAATGAGGCGTTGAGTGTGCTTTTGAGGGGGTTAGAAGAAGAGGAGAAGGAGGAGGAGGAGCAGAGGAATGAGTGGCGGTCGGATGGTGTTCAATTATAAAGAGAAATATAGATACCATTACATATACCTCATTTGCCGATAGGTAACCCTAACCGCAGTATTGCCGCTATGTCGGCTCGTAGTAGCCCTAGGCTAGACACCACGCAACTATCGCCGTCATTCTATCAAACATTTTAGGCCTCCACCTGTCCGGCTGCGAATATACGAAGTCACGAATATACACATACATGAATCCTCACCAACGTAAAAGCATACATCAACAATCAGATCCACAAACTATAGAGTATTATTCCTCTCCACCAACCCCGGAAACAACCCCTTCGCATTCCGCCAATAAACCATCTCCCTCAACTCCTCACTCATCCCCTCATAATTCTCCAACTCCTCCGCGAACCCCGGATACGCCGTCACAGGCGCATACGGGAAATCACTCCCGAACAAAACATGCTCGCGGTCCACAATCTTAAACAGCAGATCCAGCACGTGTGGCACCGCACTCAGCGCAAGATCAAAGTAGAACGCGCGGAACGCCGCAAGCGCCTTCTCGTGCGTCGTCCCCAGCTTGTGGGACGCGACCACCCCCGGCGCGTGCCGCAGCGGCGTCGTGATGCGCGAGATCAGGTAGGGCAGCGTCCCGCCCGCGTGCGAGAGGATGATCTTGCAATCCGGGTACCTGAGCGGGGTGCCTGCGGTGATCATGTCGAGGGCTGAGCGGGTTGTTTCGTGCGGGTAGTCGATGAGTGGCTGCGGGAGGCGCGGGTTTATGGGCGTCGTGTCGGCTGGGTGCGTCGGGTGGATGAAGACGACGGCGCGGCGGTTGTTGAGCTCGGTCCAGATGGGTTCGATGTCGCGGTGGCCGAGGTAGGCGGATGAATTGTCTCTGGTGTTGGCGTAGCGCGTGAACAGGACGACGCCGTCCGCGCGCAGCACATCGAGGCCGTATGCGATCTCCGCCAGGGCGTCCTCTGTATCGAGGATGTTGGGGAGCGAGACGAAGAAGCCGAAGCGGGTGGGCTCACTGTCGCGCAGGGCGGCGGCGTACTCGTTGAGCTGGCGGGCGAGCCGGACGCGGTCCTCACGCGCTGGCATGATGCAGGCGCCTGGGGCAGTGACTGAGAGGATGGCGGTTTGCACACCCAGACGGTTCATGAGCAGTTTGGAGGCAAGAGGTGTCCAGCGTGGGGTGGGCCAGCCGCTGGGGTCGCCGCCTTGGTCTGCGATTGCTGTTGCGAGTGCGGTTAGCTTGATCTATGGTAGGATAAAAGGTGAGAGCCTGAAGTACGTACCCTTGGCATAGAACGGAGGAACAAAGTGATGGTGTGTATCAATCTTGTTGACTGGCGGCGTGTGGCTCCAGCCGATGGCTTTCTCGCCCAGCCAGTCAAGAGTGTGGTCGGTCATGGCGGCGAGCATGCTTGACTGGCATTGGCAGACACAGAGGAGCAAGAGAGCTAGGCAGGATGAAAAGGACACCATGATGAGAGCTGTATACTGCAATCATAGATGATGGTTTTCTCAAGAATTCCCACCGTTCAAGAGTCTACTTCAAGAGGCGGACGCATCCCGACGATGATCTCACAATCGGTCCGGTTCCGGAGCCAGACGGAGAACACCCGGTAGGGCAAGCAGTTATGATCTCTGCGTACGTATATAGACCGGTTAAACCCCCCTCCCCCACACCCCCGCTCCCCCACACCAGATAATAGAGTACCAAGAAGAATACCTCTCCACGAAGTAGCAGCAAAATGCCCTCAATACACGCACAGCTCTCCGCAGCAGCGTTGGCACATCCTCTCGCCGCAACCCTAATCAGCATCGCCGCCGCTCTTACGACCATCTTCCTCATCCTGCAAGAAATCTTCACCCCGGTCGGAAAACGTAGGCCGCCACCAGGGAAGAAATGGAAGCTCCCGCCCGGCCCTCGCGGGATACCCATCTTTGGCAACCTTTTGATGCTTCGAGATGGGCGGGATGACGAGGATCACAAACGGGTATGTATGCGCACCGTCAAGTAGCAATTCGAAATAGTTAATTTAATAGCATTAGGTCCTTGAAATGGCCGAATACGGCGAAATGACAACGCTGCACCTGGGCTCCAAAACCTGGATCCTCCTCAACTCCAAGCGTGTCGTCTCCGAGATCATCGCCAAACGCGGCAGCCTCACCAACGGCCGCAGCCCCATGCCCGTCGCCAGCGGGATCGTCAGCCGCGACAGCCGCTCCCTGCTGCTCCCGCCGTCAGGATGGACGGAGAAGCGGCGCGTCATGCACTCGCTCCTCAGCGGGACGGCACTGACGCAGTACGGATCCTGGCAGGAGCTCGAGAGCACCCAGATGCTGTCCGAGTACGTGCTCCAGCCCGCGCGCTGGTACCGGCACCACTACCGGTACGCGAACTCGGTGGTGCACCGCATCGCGCTCGGGGAGCGGCTCGTCAAGTCCAGCGGGGAGCTGGCGGACCTGCAGGATGTTGTCACGCGGTTTGTGGGCAGTATCGGGTCGAGTCTTGTGGATTGGTTCCCCGAGCTGGATCGGATGGTGCCGAAGCCGTTGCAGGTGTGGAGGCGGCACTGGGAGGCCCTCGGCGATTGGAATGAGGAGGTGTACAAGGCATGGTGGGTTCCTGCGCGGGAGCAGATCAGGGATGGCACGGCGCCGCCTTCGTGGGTGCGTGATGTGCTCTTGAACCCGGAGACCAAGTTCACCGGCGACGACCGTGAGGCCATGTACGTTGCCTTGCAGCTGGTCGAGGCCGGATCTGACACCACCCGCGAAGCGCTCAACATCTTCGTCATGGCGGCGCTGTGCCATCCGGAGACATACCAACGGGCCCGAGAAGAGGTCGACGCCATCTGCGGCGGTGCTGACGCTGGCACTGACATTGCGCTGCGTCTCCCGGGAATCGACGACATGGCGCGTATGCCCTATATCTGCGCCATGATCAAAGAGCTCCTGCGCTGGCGGCCGATCTTCCCCTTCACCCCGGACCACGTCCTGACAAGCGACATGGAGTTCGAGGGCTACCACTTCCCCGCCGGGGTAGGATTCGTGATCAACGGGATCCCCGTGTGCAACGAGTGCGAGGATCCAGAGTCATTCCGGCCCGAGCGGTGGCTGGACGGGCATGAGATGGATGCAGCGCATGGGTTATGGCAGTTTGGCGGCGGGCGGCGCATATGCGTGGGCTACCGGCTGGCGTTCCGGGGATTGTTCATCAATGTGGCGCGCTTGGTGCTCTGCTTTGACTATCATGCGGTAAGTCTTCTTCTTAATCTGGCTGTTCTGGGAGAAATACATAGAGAATCGACTAACGTGTATATGAGCAGGCTGGTCCATATAACCCAAAGCGCCTGAATCACCACCGAACCGACGAGCCCTTCCCAGTTAGGGTTACACCACGGAGCGAGCGGCACGCCAAGCTGGTTCTAGACGAGGGAGCCCGACTGGACGTGTTGGAGGATGCAAAGCGTGAAATGTAATGAGACATCTAAGAATAAATAATTAATATAAAAATCAACTCTTCAAACAACTAACCACAAAATCCGTCAGAACCCGCGTCGTCTCGCTCGCCTCCCTCCCCGCCGCAAAATCCATCAGCGGCCCATCATGCGCTTCCCGACGCGCCATGTACAGCGCTACTTCGCCTTTGCTCCTCCTCTTCAACATCGCTCCTAGCTCCTGCACATGGTCGCTAAAGACCTCCTCGTAGCCCCCCGTTACTAAGATCCTATCGACCACGTCGAGCCCCTCCCACCAGCTCTCGGGCACATCAAGCGCCATTCCCCAGCCCTTTCCTGCTGAAATCTCAGCGTGCCAAGGTGAGTTGTCTACGAGGTGAGCGCCCCATGTACTGACAACCTTTTTGCCGAGGACGTCGGCGCTGAACCAGTTGTTGTAAGAGGGGGTGGAGCAGTTGAGGGAGGAGAGCGGGGAGACGAGGAAGCAACCTCCGATGCGGTCACTTGGCCGGATGGATTCCGGTCTCCCTCTGGAGGGGGAAGAAGGACGGGGACGGTGGAGATGCGCTAGGAGGGAGAGGGACAGATGGCCTCCTGCAGAGTCGCCGCCGATGACGATCTGACCAGTTGTTTAGTTTGGGTTTTTACATGCTGCCTTGGACATCTTAGATGGAGATGAACGTACCTCTGATGGCGCATATCCAGAAGCCAGAAGGTGTTCAAATCCAAGGATTGCTTGATTCATCTGCCTTGGGTATGGATTTTCGGGGATCAAATCTTGTCCAGTTAGTATCTAATCAATCCCCTTTAAACAATCTTTCGATCAGCGGTGCATGATGGAGACGTACCGTACTCGAGAACACACACGCTCAAATCAACCCCGGCAGCGACTGCCTCCTTCCTCACATAGTCCATCCAATCCAGGTGCCCACGAGAAAGCGGCATCACGTACCCACCACCTAGCACATCTTATCAGCGACCCCAAACAACCGATCAATCACTTCCTCAGTATGCATACCATGAAAGAAAAGAAGCACCTTCCCACCCCTCCTCCTCGGACCAATCCACAGCAGCCTTGTCAAGTCATCGCCATCTTCATCGCCACCGGCTGCTTCCACAACGATTTCCTCGACCCCCGCGCAGTCCCGCTGAGAGGCCGCCCACGCCTTGTATGTCTCGATGGTAGAGGGCAAGATAGCCTGGAGCTGACGCGGCGGCGCAGTAGCCATTAGGGCTCCGGCGAAGCCATTCCATATTGACGGGCCAAGAGGCAAGTTCTTGAGCCAGGCACTTATTATGGCGCTGGGGATTCGCACGAGCGAGGTTGGTGCGGTCGCGAAGAGGAATGTGAGCAGGAAGCGGAGGCGGGTTAGGGTTTGGTTTTTGGTCATGGTTCTGATGATTTGCCGGTACGGGTAAGATAGACAGGTGATGGGAAGAGCGAAAGATGGCAGAGGACTTGTTTCTCTATTTCAGGGTAGTGTGAGCGAATTCGATCCATGAAGCCTCGGTTGGATGTGCCAAGGTGTGTGTTCCAAGAGGTGGCCTGTCGCTGCTCGCTGTGATTGGGAACGCGCTTGAGCTAACCTTTGTTTCCACTTGGCGGGTGATCGATCCGTTATTCTAGACTGTACGGAGTAGTGCTCTATGCGCAACGCTTTACTGTACGGAGTAGCTCTGGTTTCTACTAAGAGTAGCTGCATACCCCGGATTACAAGTGGGCTGATCGCGCTCTGTGATCTAAGTCTGATAATGAGTTCAAGCTGGGTATTTCGACGGCATTATTGAATTCAATATCATATCCCCAGAGCTCGGGGGCTTCAGGCATAACCTTCGATAGTCGAAGATTCCTGCTGATTCCGGGAAGAACCCGGATCCCCCGGAATGGTTCCGTTGCGCATCCTTTACCCCGGTAACTCGAACAGCGCTCGCAAGAATCGATGCTTTGGGGATGGTGTAGATATCGTTTACTCATGCAGAAGCAGCTGACGATTATAGCTGGTGCTGCTAAGCGTTCATCTTGCATTAGTAGGCGTGTGGTGGGTGAACTTGGAGTCCCCGCAACTCCACGCGTTTGAGGATCCAAGGATTCGGGGCTCAGGGCGGAATTGCAGCGCGCTGGAAAAGGGTCTCGAAAATCAAACTTTGGTCCTGGTGTAATCCATCGCCTGCAACCCGTCATAGATCACTACCCTTCTTCACCGGTACAAAAAATGCCCACTGAACGCACAACGAGAGCGAGACGCCGCAAAGTCGCGCTGGCTTGCGACTCGTGCCGCGAGAAGAAGGTCCGCTGCGACGGCGCTAAGCCCATCTGCGGGCCTTGCACGAAACGGTCGTACCGGATTGACCAGTGTGTCTATACAACCGAGAATGCGCGATCTGCGAGCAGAGACAGGTACACGCAGACCCTGCATCAGCGAATTCGAGAGCTGGAGGCCGCATGCTCGAAGGCCGGCGTCGAGGTCCAGACTCCGACTTCGACTCCTCAGATCGAGTCTAGACCGTCGCGCGAATCCAGACAGCAGCCAACTCCAAGGGAGCATCATGCTGAACAGGAAGAGAGCATGTTTGACGATAGCGAAGGCCAGATCACCGGCATGGGCCAGATTGCGACCCCCGAGGCTGGGACTGGACCAAACCGCCCGTCAACGTACTATGGCAGCTCGTCCAATGCGTCCCTCATGCGGCTTGCGTGGGAGTCGCTGCCGATGCGCTTCCCCAACGACTCACGCCCAGAGCCCTCGTCCAGCCGGCTCCAGGACACATACACCGAATACCGGTTTGACGATTTCGCTCTCCCGCCGCGGCCACTGGCAGACCATCTCGTGGCCTGCTTCTTCGACAAAGTGTACATTCTCTACCCATTCTTCCACCGGCCCAGCTTTGAAACGGCGTATCGGCGGCTCTGGTGCGCCGCAGACGAGCCTGGCAGCACACCACTCACAGACCTACGCATCGGGCTAGGATCGAGTGTGGACTCGGGGCCACGCTCCATCGTCTTCCATACCGCGCTGAATATAATCTTCGCTCTCGGCTGCCACTTCGCAGATCTGCCGCGCGGAGATCTGGAACCGGTTACGAATTCTTTCTTTCTCCGCGCAAAGCGGTTTATCGGCCTCGACTTTCTCGATGTCAATACCATTGGCGTTGTCCAGGCCTTGCTTATCACCGCGTTGTTCCTGCAGAGCTCTCCGTATCCCAGTAGGTGCTGGCACTCTGTCGGGGTCGCTTGCCGCATTGCCCTGGGGCTGGGGCTGCACGAGTCGGATATTCCTGGTTCCTGGACGCCGCTGGAATTGGATATTCGTCGGCGGACTTGGGCTGGATGTGTGATGCTAGACATGTATGCCTCCATTCTCTCTCCATCCGCCTTGTTTTTCTGACAATCCTTGCAGGACCCTGAGCATGACATATGGAAGACCAAGCATGACGACCCATCTAGGGCCCGTCCCTCCACCCAGCGGCAGTCCCGAAGAAGAGACCGGCGCCTTCTACAACGAAGCAATCAAACTCTACGACATCCTCGACAAAATCCTCGCAGACGTATACAAAGCCTGGCGCGGCCAACGCTCCCGTCACGAGCGGTTACCACAACAACCCCCGCCCAGAAGCCGGCTCGAGGGTCTCGACACCGTCCTCGAAATCGAGAGACAGCTCGCCGTCTTTAGCGCAAACGTCCCCTCGCATCTCCAGTGGGCGTCTAATCATCCGCAGGCAAACACAGCAGACCCAAATCAGCATCTAAGCCCTGTGACCGTGCAGCAGCGCAATGTCCTCCACGCCCGATACATCCACCTCCACCTCCTCGTCTACCGGCCCATCTTCACACAACTGTACTCTGAAACAGTTCGGAAGGTGCCCTCATCTTTATCATCGCTGCCATTGTTGCCGTCGGCCACTCCCACAAGCGCCCTGTACAACTCCATGCTTAGCAAATGCGCCACTGCGTGCGTCACCGCCGCCATCGATCTCACACACCTTGTCCACGAGACCTACCAAACTAGCGCTGCCGATGCATGGTGGTACAATGGATTTTGTACGTCCTGCCCCCCTTAACCTAACCCTCCCCCCCCTGATACTCTATCCTTTCCTTTTCTCTTTTTTCTACCTACCTCAATTCCTAACCACACATATCTTTTTTTTTTTGTTTTTTTTTTTGTATTGATGGGTTCGAACAGACATCTCAACCGCCGCAATCCTCCTGCTCATGTCCTTTTCGGCGCCATCTATGCTGGACCGCCACACAATGGCGAAAGCCCGCGGCGCCTGGCGCGAAGCGACAACCGTGCTCGGCGGAATGGCGATGTATAGTCGGTCCGCGAGTAATACGCTGCAGTTCCTGCAGGCGGCGTATCGGCAGGCTGTGCCTGGGGATAGAGATGGGGGTTCTGTGCCGCAGCAGCAGCAACAACAACAGCAACAGCAACAACAGACAGTCTGGGTCGGGCCTGAGGGTGAACCAGGATTGGATCTGGATCCGCAATTAAACCTTTCTTTGTCTTCTGCACAGCGGGATCCGCAGCAACAGTCGAACGACAACGACAGTGATAACACTCAATCCAGCCCCCACGCCGATTTCAACTTCAACAACAACGACAACGACAATAATGGCCGGAGTGAGTTATATGAGCTTGGCCGGAGTAGCAATGATCCCGCAACGCAGCTGCCATTTTTCAACTGGGAGGAGTTTGCGGCGGAGGTCGGGCCTGGGGTTGGACTTGATGACTTGGGGTTCTTGACGAGGGTTGATTTCGACTTTGATTTTGCGGACTCACTAGGGTAGGCAGAAGGCAGCAGGAAAGTGGCTGGTTCGGTATATGTCTAGTATATTGAAGAAGGAGGAGGAGGGGACTTTGTATAAATAGAGAAGGATGGAAGCCCGGCTGTATTTATACCGGAGCTGATTTAATTATGATTAAAGCTCACTGGAAAGCGAGTGACGGAATAAACCCGTAATTAACCTCATATGTGCTACCTCTAAATTCAACATATCCCGTCTCTTACTTGACTTTGACACGTGCGGCCGGTGATATTATATGTATGGGGATGATGTAGAGATCTCGCTCCCGGGTTGCCCCCGTCCCGGAAACAGCCCGACATGCTCTACAGCCTCTCCTTTGCCCTAAACCCATCGTGGACAAAGCTCACACCATTGAACTTGGGCATACAGGTATATTTTGGATATCATAGTAGATAGGTACCAGTCTCCAGGGTAAGATGACCTTTTCCACGGTGCGTGTAGCGGGAGGATGCGAGCCAGTGGCTTCTGTACCTCCGGGACCACGTCTAGTATATACACGAGTGCCCAGGTACTCTTTGCAGCGACGGGGCAGCTTGTTGAGCCAAGGCCGTGCGATAGGGGTCCGCTGTACGCACACCGTCCCTAATAAATAAGACAGCTGTTCGTGAGGAACGGTGTGCGTATAGCTAGCTACTGAGGCACACCAACTAGTAAGTAACATGGCCTTCAAGCGCACCTTAAGAAGAACATCTTTAAGTGCCTGCTTAAGCGCCTGTGTACATGCAAACAGTGCTTAGGGGTGAGACTAATCAGTCTGTGACTAGCGGAGGCCTCTGCTGTTCTACTCTTATTTGAGTTGTGCGAGTAGCCCTAAATAAGTTGGCCACAGTAAAGTTAGAACTCTATACTCCGACCATAGAACTACAGAAAGCTAGTTGCTAATCCTCTCTCTCAACAGCTCTAAACTCTCAATAGGCTACTTTACATGAAAGGACAGCTCTCCACTATGGCATCTCCGTCCTCCCCTTCCTCCTCAGCACCATCCTGGACCCAACCCAGCCCATAGTTCAATTCCATGAATAAACAATGCTCCAAATCCGGTATTCTCTATCGGTCCCTCTAACCCTAACCTTTCCTCTCCTTTCCTCTCTCGCAGCCGCCTCCCCGAGAGACGACTCCGCCATCCTCTCCCGCCTCCTCCAGCTCGATCTCGGTTTCCGACAGACGTACATCCTCCTCGACAGCCTGGGCGATGATGCGCCGAATCTTACGCCTGCCGTGCGTACATTAAATTCAGACCCATTGCATACCCTTGCATTGCCTCTGTATCCTTGTCTATACAAAGCTACTCCAGTGCTGGGATGATTGACTGACTATATGCGCGTATGTGCAGGATATTGTGAGTGCATTCAACGCAGCTACAGCCCGAAACGCGACAACGCTCCAGCTACCGCTCTCGACGCAGTTTGTTATATGTTTGGCGTACCATGCTGTGCGTTACCCCGCCTTCCTTGATACAGCTCTATCTATACTCTCAATCTCAAGATAAGCTGAAACGACTTGAAGACAATCATTGCTCACTCTTATCACTCACTCTGTATACGCCAGTTCGCAACAACAACAAGCATAGAGCTCTACAGCGACCTCGTCGAAGACGCAGATGAGTTCGACCGCGCAACGCGGAATGGCCTCGTCGATGGGTTCACCGCGATTTATAATGAGAATGCCGTGCGTCCTTCTCCAGCTCCCTCACTGCCCCCTCCATCCTACCTTGTTTACGATTTGCTGGGCTTGGGGTGTGATGCAAAAAGAGGATCTCACAAGTTGACCTCAAATACAGGATTTTGTTGACAAGGTCGCGCCGCTTGCGCTGCCGCTTTGCGTACAGAGTATCCAGTGCGATGACCAGGCGCTCGACAGGGCGTTTATGAACGCGTTTAATGCCCTGGATCCTGTTGGTGCGCCACAGTAGTTTCGCGGGAGATAGGGTAGTGCAATGGTGCAATAGTGCTTTTGTGTACTGTGAGGAACAAAATTGGGACGCCTGTTTAGTCTTCATCTTCAAATTCATCTTGGTCTTGGTCTTGGTTTGGTCTTTTGTCTGTCTTGATCTACCTATACTCGTGCCTCATTATATAAATGATATTTATCTCTCAAGTAAAATGAACAAACTCCGAACGCCCCTCACCCCCGCCGGACAACATCTCCGATCCGAGCATTCGCTCTATTTGCTCGCCAGGTGCGGGAAGACATGCGCCAGTCCCGGAACCTTGTTGTTGGGCTCCGGTGACGAGCCATCGAGATGCTCCCGTACACGTTTTTGGTAGGCGTCGGATATCTCTAGCGTCTTGTCGACTTCTGCGGTCAACTGGGTGATTTCCTTCTCTAGGCGCTCCTCGCGTGTCGCAGGCGGCGCGAGTTCTTCCTCTCGGGATTCCTTGTTAGGGTTGACTTTCTCCCATAGACGCTTGAGCTCCTTTTCCCATCCGAGGGCGCGGGCGAGTTTCCGGACCCCGTCGTCACAGTCGCCTAGGATGAGAACGTCGTCTGGGCGAGAGCCCAAGCCGCCCACTCGCTCGCGGTTGATGAGCACACGTGGCGTACCGTCTTTACAGAATGAGGGAAGGCTGGCAAACGGCTGTACGGAGAGACTGGTACCCATGACAATGCACAGATCCGCCTCCTCGGGGAGGGTCCGATTATCGAAAAATGACCCGGGGAGTGCCTCGCCGAAGAAGACAATATCCGGCTTGACTAGCCCACGGCACACTGAGCAATACGGTACCTCGCCCTTTGCGATGGCCTCCTTCATCAGTTGCTCCGGGTACTCCGACTTGCAGTCGATGCAGCGCTGGGTTGCGAAACTGCCGTGGGCTTCGACGATCAGTTCGCCAGGGACACCGGCCAACCGCTCCAGGCAGTCGATGTTCTGTGTAAAGTGTTTCAAGAGAAGGCCTTTATCATAGAGTAGTTTAACGAACGCGTGCGCGATTGTAGGTCTGTACTTTCCCGGCGCGAGCTCGCGCGCCAGCGCATAGAACGGCTTGGGGTTTTTGCGGAAGAAGCTGATGTCGAAGACGGCTTCGGGATCGGGGAGGTCTAAATGTACAAGGTTCGAGTATATACCTGTATCTGGCGATCGGAAGTCGGGGATTCCGGCTGAGGTGCTAATGCCTGCTCCGACCTAGTCATCGCTGTGTGTAAGTCTTCTGGAGGAGGAGCGGGGGAGGGGTAGTGAGTGCCACGCACCATCACCACGATCCGGCGCACATGTTTCTCTTTGATGTATTTCGCGACCGCATCGACGGTTCGCGCTTCTAGGACCGAGGGATGTGTGTTCTCGTCTACCAGCGTGGACGATTCGTTGCCCATTTTGCGAGGTCGGCCAGACTTGGGCCTGGTGTGCTGGTGTCGAGCTCTGCGGCGGCGCCCAATTGTGGCGATAAGCGAGAAATAGAGGGTTCTTAGTTTGAGTAGTGCTGTCAACAGAGTCCGTGTACTCTGGAGTCTAGATTCACTAGAATATGGTAAAGAGCGCGTTGATATCGTGCCTGTATGACGTTAGATTTTGCCCAATCACGACGCTGCCTAAGGCATCCCGCGCTTGTCCTGCACAGGCTGGAGGCGGCATAATTGCGGCTTCGAATTCTGGGGCTGCTTCTCAGGTAATCATCTCCATGTAGAATAAAAAGCTGTCTCTTCAAAAATGAGATAGCTACAGCAAGAGACGTGGAACAAGACATCGACGCATCGTTGACTCGTCTCGAGCTTCAAGGGGGCACCGTCTCACCGCCCTGTTTCTGCCACATCGCCCGATCACAAACAACACATCTCCGAGTCTCTCTCTGTATAGATCACAGCATCCGATTCAATTGCTGGCTGCCGGGAGAATGTCCAGTCCCACCACCGGTGCCATCAATGGACACTCGGCAACTCCCTCGCCCGCCAAAGATGAGCCGCCCTCCTCCCCCTCCAACATCTACAATGCCAGCTCCGTCGCCGAGATCAAGGCCACCTTGACCCACCTGCATGAGCAAGAAGCCACCGTTACAGCCCGTCTCGACGCCCTTGTCGCCTCGCAAAAGGACTTTTCCCGCGAGCTTGGCCGATTGGACCTTCTCCGCGCCCACCTTGGCTCCCAGACAACCACCACGCGAGCAATCAGCAATGGCATGCTCTCCGAAGCCGCCGCAACCGCAGACCGCATCTCCAGCGCCGTGCGGCGGTTAGATCTGGAACAAGCACGGGTAAAAGCGACCCTGCAGGTGGTGGAACAAGTCTCGGAATTGAAAGCGTGTGTTCTGGGCGTTGCAGGCTCAATGGGCGCCCCGCAAGACTGGGAAAAGGCCGCTAGTTATCTGAAGCGGGCGTCCGAGGTCCCCGCCGATGTAGTACAGGGTACTTTTGCGGCGGAAATGGTTCCCACGGCAGAGGTTCCAGATCCGCCAAATGTCACCTTGGATAACGCGGCCGAGTCGCTATGTGGGTTGTTCTTGCGCGAGTTTGAGAAAGCTGTTAAGGAGAGCAATGGGGCGAAGATTACTCGGTTCTTCAAGCTATTCCCTCTAATTGGGCGGTCCGAGGTAGGGTTGGATGTCTACGGACGGTATGTCTGCCAGGGTGTAGCGGCCAAGGCGCGGTCGAATCTAAACACCGCGACTGCGGCGCAGAAGGACGGTTTCTTCTACGCCAATACTCTCACAAAGCTGTTTGAGCATATTGCGCAGATTGTCGATGGCCACGGTGGGCTAGTCGAGCGCCACTATGGTCCCAGAAAGATGAACCGGGTGATTGAGCGCTTGCAACTCGAGGCGGATGTTCAGGGTGGAATTGTCCTCGACACCTGGAGCGACGAACGACATATCGACCGCAAGCTTATGGATATCAAGTCCTATGCGTTTACGTTCCTAGTACAGAGCTTCCTTCCGCCGCAACGGACGGCAACACCACGGTCGAACTCCCCTGCCACGCGCGACGCGCTGGAGGATGAGGGAGTGGACATGAAGGAGATAGACGGGCTGCTGAATGAGATGACCATCATGCTTGGGCGGTGGTCGCTCTACTGCCGGTTCTTGGCTGAAACATGCAATGTACGTCTCTCACCCAGCACGCTCGGCACCAAACTAACAGCTGCAGGCCGGCGAAGAGGAGAAGTTCAAGCTGCCCCAGTTCTTGAACGAGTCGACGCTCTCAAGAAAGATTGGAGACCGGCTAATATCCCCATTCAACGCTATGACAACCTTCTTCTTCAGACGATCGGTCGAAAAGGCATTCCAGCTAGATGAGCAGCCGTCCGGGCTGACGCTCAATCTCCAACGGCCACTAAAGGCAGATCCGCCGCACATCTCATCAGCCGTCGACGACATCATGTACATCGTCAACAAGGTCCTACAGCAGTCTCTCGCAACGTCTCAAATCGCCGTCGTCACTAGTGTCGTCCCAACTCTATCCCGCGTTCTCGGGTCCGACTTTATCGGCATGACCCAGCGCAAGATGCGTGATGAGTGCTATCCACGCGCAACCCACCAAGGCGCTCCACCACCAGAGCACATCGTCATCTCCTTCCTAGTCCTCATCAACAACCTCGACATCGCAGTCGACTACATCCGGCGCATCATCAGCAACATCACGGAGACGAAGAAAACAATCGCCAGCGCCGACGGGCAACCAGAAGAAACCAATCAACTCCACAGCCTCTTCCCCGCCCCCACAGACGCAGCCCTCGTCGCCCAAACCCTAACCTCCCTCTCCAGCACTTTCGAGAGCAAAGTCACCGACCTCCTCACAGACGGCACGCAAGTCATCTTCAACAACCTCATAAAGCCCCGCCTACGGCCCATCCTCTCCGACGCCTTCCGCGACATCGAATATCAGCCCTCCTCGGACTCCGCCCCGCTAACAACCTACTCCTCAGACTACGACTCGGAAACAGACCACCACCACCACCACCCCGCGCAATCAAACCCACATGACCCTTCGGAACACCCGACTGAACTCGTCCGCCCGCGCTTCCACAAATCCTGGGCAGACCTGCTCGCCCCCTTCGCCCGTCTCCTCACCCCAACCTCCTTCGACCGCCTCCTAACAACCACGCTCTCCTACCTCGCGCGCCTCCTCGAAAAGCGCCTCTGGGCCTACCAAGGCCGCGTGAACGCACTTGGCGCGACGCGCCTAGAACGCGATATCTCAGGCATCGCCAGCGCCGCCGTCGATATCCCGGGTCCCGGGTCAGGGTCGGGAAGGTATCGGCACCGCGAGGCCTTTGCGCGATGTTTGCAGATCGTGCTTGTCATGGGGATGGACGAGGAGGAGTGGGAAGATGTTGTGCGGGGCGGGGAGAGTGGCGAGGTGTTGGATAAATTAAGTAATGAGGAGAGAAGGAGGGTGAGGGGAATTGTTGGGCGACGGTAGTTGTTGTTTCTTTCTATATTGTGTCTTTTATTTCTTTTCCGCATTGTATACATATTCTACACCGTGATTTAACGCTATTCGTCTCTTGTTGACGGCTTATGATGAGGTTGGAGCATATACCTTATCGTCCCCAGCATCATCTGCATAGCATGCACAGCTAGTTGTGCCCTACAAAGTCAAAAGCGCACAAGCTTCGAAATCGCAATCAGTTTATTGGTCCGTAAACACTCGCTCGTCGATCATAACGTCTATAAATAACATACACCCAAGTGGATTTTCAAATTCAAAAAAATAAAATAAAAACACACAAAATAATGATAAGACAAAACTCTTCATGTATTAGTATATACAAGTTATGACGAGTAAAGAATAATATGATCCAGGAATTCGAGTTTTGAAGGTCCCAAGCTTCGCTGCTGAAACTCCAAACTCGAACAATATAAAAGGGGCTGGCTCAAAAATGAGTAAAAGGAAACGCCTGCTGATTGCTGAAACCCGGTCTAGGCAAATTAGGTAGATAAGATGTACCTATGCACGGCAAAATACAATCCGTATAGTCGCAAGAAAATGGCTCAGCCAGGGGAAGAAAAGAAAAAAAACAGAAGTGGATATCTCGGGCAGCAAACAATCGACAAAAAGAGGCTAAAATCGGAATGAAAAGAATCAAGTCTCGGGCGCCGGAGCGATCTTCTCAGACTCGGTCGGAATCGGCCGTTGGGTTTCCTCCTTGACGATGATTTCCTGGATGCCCGAGACTTCGCTTCCGCGGCTGTTGGATCCACCGGGCGGTGTTTGGCCGTCCAGCATCATGTCGCTGTGTTCCCCGATTCCGTAGCGCGAAGCGGCCGGCACTTCGTGGCCGTCAGCGTGCTGGTCGTGCTTCTGAGGAGTCCAGGCGAGGTAATCACGGCGGACCTCAACATAGTCGTAGGCGAATTCACCGAGCTGGTCATCGTCCATACCGAGAAGTTCGGCTTCCTCAGAGGCGCGGAGCTTCAGGCCGGGAATGGCGTTGATGGCGTAGGCAATGATGGCGGAGACGACGAAGCAGTAGGCGGAGGAGGCGACGATGAAGGCAATCTGGATGTACAGCTGCTTCCAATTGTGGATGAGCCAGCCGCCCATCTCAGAGCCAGTGTTGACTCCGTCGAGACCGACAATGGCGTCGTCGGCGAAGAAGGCATTGAAAATGAGACCGACAATACCAGCGACACCGTGCTCTGCGAACACATCCATAGAATCATCGATACGAATCCAGTATTTGACTAGTCCATGTTAGCATTTTATTTCTAATTTAAGAAAAGACTGTCAAACTCACCCTTTGTAGAATAGTTGCATACGATACCAGTCACGATACCGAGAACAACGCTGGCCCAGGGAGGGAGGAAGCCGGAGGCGGGAGTAGCAGCAACGAGACCAGAGATGGTTCCAGAGCACCATCCGACCATAGACCACTTGCGGGCCAAGCGCCAGTCGAGAAGTACCCAGCTAATGGCGCCAAAGACAGCAGTCAGGTTGGTGTTCCAGCAGGCCATGGTGGCGCGCATGTTGGCACCGAAAGAGGATCCACCATTGAACCCAAGCCATCCGAACCAGAGGAAGACAGTTCCGAGCAGAATGAGCGAGACATTGTGAGGGCGGAAGTTAAGCATCATGCGCTCCTGGCGACGACCGAGGACCATCGAGTAGGCGAGAGCTGAGAGACCAGAGCAAATTTCGACGGGACCACCACCAGCATAATCCAAGACACCGTACTTGAAAGCCCATCCGTTCACGTTCCACACCCAGCAGGCGACGGGGCAGTAGACGATCGTAGCCCAGACGAAGGTAAAGACCATGGCGGGGAGCAGGCGACCACGCTCAGCGACGGCGCCCATGATAATAGCAGCTGTGACTCCGCAGAATTGCATCTACGCCAGTCAGCCAAAACCTTCTGAGTCCAGAGACTACGAACATACCTGATAGAAAGCATAGAGCAAGTTGGGGACCAGCGGAGATCCAGGACTAGGATCCGCGAGAACCTTCATCAAGCCAAAGTTGCGCAGGTTTCCAATATAACCATTGGTGGCAGATGGGGAGAAAGCTAACGAATATCCCCAGAAATACCACTGGAATGTCACCACACACATGGATCCCATGCACGCCCAGATCATGCTGAGGGCGGACTTGCGGCGAGCGAGACCGGAGTAGAGGAAACCGAGACCGGGAATCATGAGCATGACCATGGCGGAGGCAACGATGATGTAGGCTTGGTCACCGGACTGGTACCATTTGTTCAAATTCTCCGTTCCTATGATCGCGTGAGTTAGAGCAAGTCGCGGCGACAGTCGACAATCGCGGAATCACATACTGGAGTCACCACCAAGGCCATTGGTGGTCAAGGTCGCGTAATCCGACGGAGCGCCCGTCCAGTTGTACGAGGCATATTGAGGAGTGTAGGGGGCGGCGCCTTCGGAGGCCATGGCTGCGGATTGAGTTGTTGTGGTGGTGTAGAGAGAAAAGTGGAAGCGTCCTCAGACCCGTCGCTCAGCGTGGGCAGTTTCACTTTGCGATTGAAGATGGATCAAAGAGCAAGTCGAGGACGTCGACCGAGTGTGGAGAAGAAACAGCCACGGGGCGGAGGACGGTATATAAAAGAAGAGCCAAGAATGGTTCTGGAAGAGTAAGCCGGTGGGTAAAGATACAGAAGATAGTGAGCAATCGAATAACTAATTGAATTGCATTGAAAATCTGGGATCGACGGACACGGCGAGTGGACCCGATCCAGAGTTGCGCTCGACTGACTGTCGGGAGAAATAATCGAAATTATTATTCACCAGCAGGATTCTCTGGATGAGCTGACCCCAGGCTGAACCAGAGTTCCGATTTGGCGTCTGAAGAAAAAGCAAACCCGATCAGATTGAGCAGCCCAAGCAGGATCCGAGGGAGGCGCGCAAATTGATAAAATCAATCAATAATCGAGAGGAATGCAAATCAAATCGAATGGGATAAAAGAAACTTCCGCCAAAACAAACCCGGGCACCCTTTCATATAACACCCGGCTCCCTCTTGTTTTTTGCTGGTCCTTTTCTTCGCACTTAGCATTAATCAATATTGACCTGATTGCCGGCCTTCTCGTGGCAAAAGCGACTGGAGTTCTTCAACTCAGTGGCAAAACCACTGGGGATGCTCCTCCTCATGCCCACTTGTCTTCTCCAGATCGGCTCCATTTTAGGTTGATCAGTTTCTCATAGTAGCCCATTAGGCCGGATAGTTCGCCCTCCTTAGCATCAGTAGACTTCACAACAGCGTCATCAACTTCACCCGCTGGTATTGAGATAGTAGTGCCCCGGTGAGGCATCCGTGGATGGCATAACTCCACGATCCATTGGCCTAGTCTGATCTGATGATATCCATAGCTGGAGGCGATGGACCACGACAAGACTCTTGGGCAAAGCCAAGCTTGGGTTGGGCTAGGCTAGGCTGGGAGAGGCCGAAACCGCTCGTCTATTGTTGCTTGCTTCGCGAGGCTGTGTCTACTTTATGTATGGGGGAGTTCCTGTCCTAAGCCATAGAGCTGATAGCGCTCCTTGTTCCTCCGCCTCTTCTCGTTAATATATCCCCTACCTACCCCGACGATAACCAGCACCGATAACAGCAGTGTCTATGAGCAGTCAGACTGGGATCCTGGTGAACCCCAAGAGCAGGCTCCAAGACGGGGGAACTGCCAGGAGCAAGAGTTCCTTATCAGCAATTCCTCTGAGGTAACGCCAACAGGACACTGGAACCGCCTCCCATTGGCCGCTGGGGTAAAGATAAGACAGTCCCTTGCGCCACAGTGGGTCCATCCTTGCGCCTAGCCCGATCTCGGGTTAGTCCCTGAGAGTCCATGATAAGGAATTTCCTGTCCAATAAGAACCGTCACCGTGCAGCGCGCACCCCTGCCGGGCTCCCTGATTCTCCCGATTCCCGCCCAGCCGGTCGGGCAGGCTAGGAAGTTAGGAACAGTGTTCCCCGAGTTCAGGCATACAGGACGAGTTCCAGTCATCTGTCTCGTGTTCAGCCTCTGTCGCGTGTCTTGGCGAGAGCCTCGAAACGTGTCAGATCTCTCCGAACGCGCTACCTGCGAACGGACCAAGCCCTCCTTTTTCTCCGATACTGGATGAAGAGGCAACGATGATGCCTGAAGGGCTTCCAGTGTAAACGTATCGGTGATGTCGACTCCGACAAGGCCGTTCTTCAAGAACATTCATGTGGGGATAATTCTGCAGTGCTCCACGTGGATACTCTCTCAATCCCATCAGTCTGGTTACTCCCCCCTCCGCGGCCACCAGGCATGCCTTAGTTCACCAAGGGCCGGATGTCAGCGGTAGGTCTCGAACTGTGCAGACCGAGCCAGAATCCCCCACGCCCCGGTTATCTCTTCTCAGCCCTGACTCGGTGTGTACACCGTAGTGACGAGTCACGCACGTACCTGCAGCTCAACTCGCCCACACATGCGGGGGGGGGAAGCGATCTAATCACACGTACTTTAATCTGCTTCGGTGTCATGCGAATCATGCTCAGATGGCCTGAGCAGGGCCCAGAGGAAAGAAGTCCAAATAAGATCGCAACCGCACGCGATAGGCTTCGGCGATCCCTTGGCATCAAGCATATCCATTTGTCATGGAAACTCTCTCATTGGCACAGCGGCTAGTATACCACATTTCTGCTGATAAGGGTCGCGAGGGATCCAACTGTCATTCCAGTTCGACGTTACTCACCTCTCCAGGGCCCCGATCATGGCTGATGCTGTGCGACCTCTGACTTCCCCGCGCGAAGTGACTTGGTGGTGTGAGAGGTGCCACAAGAAGCGGATATAGGCAGGGATTTGCTCTAGCGTAGAAATATATATAGTACAAGCTCTGGTACCTCGCTTCGCTCGGTGAGCTTGAAGGGTCCCTTCCTAATCCTTTATTTGGGACTTACCTTGTGTACCTAAAACGCTCCGCATACCTCGCTACACTCGGGCGCTGCGGGTGTTTAGTATAGTAAGCGTAAAGGTTTAGGACCTTTTGAGAGACCTTTTGAGAGACCCTTTAAGAGGCCCTTTAATGACCCTTTAGTGACCCTTTAGAGACCTTCTTAGACCCTTTAAGTCCTCTAAACATAGCAGACGTCTATATAATATACCGTAGTAGAGGGATTGCCTCCAGGACTGTTCTCCACCGAGTCTCGCTACCTACCAAATCCAACTATATACACCGTCGCCTCGACCATTGCTTATAGGCCTTCTTCTAAGAATGCCCCTAATCGATAATAAACACACACCTAATATTCTATCATTTTATATACCTGATTACTCTGAATTGATCAAGCTTATCCCACTGACAAGAGTGTTTCAAGCACATTGATACTATAGCCTTGTGACCCATACCTGGTGTTCTTCGTTGCAAATTAAACATGGCACATGCTCACCACATACAATCACTGAATATGGAGAACAAGGCTTTCGATCCACCTACTGGTGGGAAATAATAGCTGTTTTCCTTGGAGATCCTTTATCCTCTCGATTATCACTGCGAGAGTAGGAGGGAATCCCATCAACTATTTAGTGATATTCAAGTCCTACATCCCTCCCTTGATTCATCTAGGATAAAAGAAACAGCATAAGATAGACGATCTAGATGAACAAAATCCCCGAGATTCCTTGGCTGAATGGACGAAACCATGTTATAATTGCCACTATTTCGCCTTGTCAGCCCTCAGAGAGAGCTCTCTAAATTGGACTATGTATTGCGCATCGAAAAGGGATCCACAACAGACCCTAAATACATCCCCCTGCTAGAAATAATACTGGAATATTGCTCTCGGAGCTCGCGTTGGAAAATAGGGATTTTAAACGCAATCTATTAGCGACAAAACATCGCACCACTGATTCTGGTTCCAGCGCAGTCGGAAGGCATATATCAGAATGTGTGCGCCCATCATCCATAAACATCATCCTACCTAACCTTCTGCGTTGTTATCCTCTGGGCGAGCCGGTGATGGTGTACCTAATGTTCCCAACCGAGACCTCAGGCACTCGACAGCGGCAACACTACCGTCTGAGTAGAGAAGTATAATATAAAATGCTTAAAGATCATATTTTCAGGCTTTCTTTCATAATGTGATGATAATTGCCCGGCCCCCTTCCCCCCTTACCTTACTGATGGTTACTCGGATACAAAAACCCCTCCTGGGGGAAAAAACTCCTCCTTGATCAACCTCGGACTCGTGAACCGCCTCAACGAATCGGCACTACCAGCTTTATCATTCGTCCCGCTCGCCCGCGCACCACCAAACGACTGCTGCCCGACAAGCGCGGCCGTCGTCTTGCAGTTCATGTAGAAGTTTCCAGCCGAGTACCGCAGGGCATCCTCCGCCTCGCGGATCGCACCGCGATCAGACGCGAACACTGCGCCCGTGAGCGCGAAGCCGCCGCCGCCGCCCTGGTCGACTTTCTTTAGTGTCGCGGACCATTCGGCGTCAGGGTAGACATAGACCGCGAGGACGGGGCCGAAGATCTCTTCGTTGAAGAGCGTGTGGTCGGGCGAGGTGACTTGGTAGAACTGTCGGGTGCACGTAGAAGCCTGCAGAGTCGTCGTAGGTGCCTCCGGCGATGAGATTCGCAGAGGGGGTCCTTCTTTATTTTGTCGATGACGGATTTGATCTTTTCGAACGAATTGCGCTGGATGACGGGGCCCATGAGGGCCTCGAGGTCGCTGTCGGGGCTGCCGATTGTGATGTCCTTGACTCCGGCTTTGAGGGCGGAGATGAATTCCTCGGCGCGAGACTCGGGAACATACACCCGGGAGGTTGCAGAGCATTTCTGGCCTTGGTATTCAAAGGCCCCGCGGATGGTGTGGTTCACTGCGCTAGGGACGTCGGCAGTGGAAGTTCTTGCCGCTTGTTTCGGCGACGACGCGCGGGAACTCGCGGTATGTCTTGTTGGCAACGCCCTCGCCGATCTGTCCGTATAGCGAGCGGAAGACATCAGAGGAACCGATAAAGTTTAGGCCCGCGAACTCGCGGTGGGGAGAAGACAACATCGTTGATGACCTGTGGGTCACCCGTGACAAACTGGACCACGTTTGGCGGGAGGCCGGCTTCGAGGAGGATCTTGTAGACGATGCTACTGGCGTAGACGTTTGAAGGGGAGGGTTTCCAGAGGACAACGTTGCCTAAGAGGGCGGGTCCGGAGATGAGATTGCCGCCGATTGCGGTGAAGTTGAAAGGAGAGATGGCGTAGACGAAGCCCTCCAGGGGACGGTAGTCGAGGCGACTGCAAACGATTATCAGCTATCATTGCCCTATAACCCTGATAAAGGCACTCACCTCCACATCCCATCACTCCCACGGGTAGGCTGCTTCTTCAAGATCTCCGCGGCCGCATCGATCTCGCCCTGCCAGATATTCTTTCCCTGGCCGAGCATAGTCGCTGCAATCAGCTCATAGCGGTACTTGCCCATTACCAGCTCCGCAGCCTTGAGGAAGATCGCGGCCCGGTCAACGAATGGTGTGCCCTGCCACGCCTGTTTCGCCTTTAGGGCAGCCTCAATAGCCTCAGAGGTCTGCTCTTTGGTCGCGAGTGGGTAGTTAATAAAGATGTTTCCGTGCTCGGCGGGTAGTGGCTGGTCCCAAGACTGTACGCTTGACTGGGCTGTTCCGTTGTAGAAGATGTTGCTTTGGACGGGCAGTTGGGTTCGGAGTTTGGTTAGGGCTTGCTCGAGCTTGGCGCGCTCCTCGGAACCGCGCTTGTAGAGAGGCTGACTTGGTTAGCGAGCGAGTGTCTAACAGCTCCATTTGCAGAATACTTAAATTGGGCTCATTGCGGGGGCCAGGGAGACGGAAGGGCGATGTAGCCTTGCCTCGACTCGGTGTGGACGAGTAGAGAGCCGCGCAGAGCGCATGCTCATGAGAGTTGATATAGACATGGCAGGGATGTGACTAGGAGGGTAGTGATACTCAAAAGGATGTGTCTGAGTTGGTTGATCTTTATCAATGTCAGTTTCCGCACCGGATGAACGACCGATGTATACAGACAGAGCGGGGGTGTACAAGTATAGATCGGCGATAGGAGCTGCGGGGGGTCGTGAGGGCTGCCGGTCTCCACTTTCGCATCGCATGGCGCCGGGATATCCAGGACTACTACCCGTTCATTTGAAGGGTGGGCAGCATCGGTAGACAATAGTAGTATGGCAATCTCAACCCAGACACAGACAAGATGCATCATGCATTGCAGGAGATCCAGAGCTCGAACGGTATTCTCCATCGACTGACGGGTGATCTATGTGCTGCAACAGCATCAGCTACGTTAGTATCTCCAGCAGTAACAATCATCGACAGGTAGGAGACTCCAATCCTGACAGATCTTCTACGATCGCTAACGGGTCAGGGCAATTGTTGAGCAGGCCTCCCTGAACCAGTCTCTCCTGCGCATGCACTGGATGCCCTCAGAAACCCCGCGCGATTCGTATACAGCGCACCCTTTCGCATTATATGGACACTATACGCAGCAACGTATACCGTTGCTAATGGCACAGATACAATCGGGAATTCCATGATGTTCCCGGCGACGGGGATGATCACGTTCGCTTCGACAACGTTAGTGAATGTCCCGACAGTCGTGTGGAAGGACGTCTGTTTCGCTCAGATTTACGGGACAATGGCGCAGGCCTGTGAGGGAATACAGAAGAAGCCTCTCGTGCATAAGCGCAGTTTCATGCGAAACACAACAGCAATATTCCTTCTGCGCGACTACGTGACCATATTCGGCTGCTTCACGCTTGTGCCTCGGCTGGCAGACGCGATACCAGAGTCAATTTTTTTTTTGGCTGCTCACCCAAAGGTCAAGCCAGTTATCACGCAATTGACGATTCCAATGCTCACCCAGGTTGTTGCGATGCCGCTGCATTTGCTCGGTCTTGATCTATATATGAGACAGTATTCGATGTCGTTGGCGGACCGGCTGATGCAGTCTCAGCGGTATCTGGCATCGACGACGATGGTGCGGTATATACGTACTTTGCCGGCATTCGGGTTTGGGGGTGTCGCGAATTTGGAGTTTAGGTCTTTTGCTTCATAAGATGTTCGATGTCTCGTGAGCTTGCGCTGGGGAACATACTTCTCCAGAATCAGACGAAAGGCATAGTAGTGGTATCTTCAATGGATCGTGATAGACCTTCAACTAGACCATATCTGACTTTGCCACTTCAATCGACTCCGTAGGATTGTTCCCAGAAACTCAGAGCATCGCCCTCGGCAGAGCTCCCGGTGCTGGTGGAGTCTTCGCAATCGATATCCACTCGGCAGGCCTCCCGGTGCTGACCCCGCACGCACGCACGGACAACTGATCTACGTTGGAGACTTGGAGTATATCGCGACACATCCCGCAAAAGAAGCCGACATGGACTGATAACGCAAAGCTGCGGGGTATATATATGCTCGGGAAGCGCAACGAAGTGCTCGGAGGAGCAACAATCCTCCCAAAACAATGCCCCTATCCAAGTCCGACGTAGTTATCATTGTTGGCGGGGGTGCCATTGGCCTCTCAACAGCCCTGCATCTCTCGCAGAAGGGCTACACCAATATCTCGGTTTTCGAAAAGGACGAACACGTTCCTCCAAGATTTTCAGCAGCGAATGATCTTAACAAAATTGTGCGCGCTGAGTATGAGGATCCGTTTTACTCGGATTTGACGATTGTATGTTGCCTTTCTTTTCTTTCTCTCTCTTCCCAACGAAGTCTACTGACTGAATATTGTTAGAAATCAATAGCAGCCTGGAAGTCTCCGCTGTTCGCTCCATACTTCCATCAAACAGGCTTCCTCCACTGCGTATCCGGAGAAGCCCCCGAAAAGGCCGTTGCCACGCTCAACAGATTCCAAGCATCCGCCGAGAACCACGTAACGATAAAACCCCATGTTGTACTTACGAATGACACCGAAGATGTACGCGCAGTCTGCTGGCAGCTCAGCGGTCCCATCCCAGGGTGGCACGGTTACCTAAATCGCTTCGATGGGTACGCCCATTCCGGTAATGCTCTGGCAGCAGTATACCGCGCGACCCAGGCAGCGGGTGTCCGCTTCTACCTTGGAGAGCAAGGAGCTGTCACGGAGATTGTATATGTGAGCACCCGGCGGGGACGGAGGTGCGCTGGAATCCGCACGAAGAACGGCCGCTTCCACCCATCGTCTCTGGTGATTGTCGCCGCTGGAGCAAGTGTTTCACAGCTCATTCCTGAAATTGGGTCATCTGTTGTTGCCAAGTCGTGGTCTGTTGCTCATGTACATCTCACCGAGGACGAGACCGCTGCTCTGCGCGGCATTCCAGTCGTCTACGCCCGAGATCTGGGTTTCTTTTTCGAGCCTGATCCAAAGACAAACCTGCTGAAGCTTTACCCTATGGGGGGCGGATATATCAACACGGATCCGAAGACGGGTGTCTCGCATGCCACCGAGACACTGCGGGAGAGCGCCTTCCTCCCTGAGGATGACGAGAAGCAGCTCCAGAAGCTTCTGGCGCAGGCTTTGCCGTCACTTGCGGACAGACCTTTTGTGAAAAACTCTCTTTGTTGGTTCGCTGATACAAGTGACTCGGATTTTATTGTGGACTATGTACCGAACATGTCCGAGTCCCTGGTCGTTTTGTCTGGTGACTCGGGCCATGCTTTCAAGATGTTCCCTATCTTAGGATCGTTTGTTACGGACCTCCTTGAGTCTCAGCAAAGTCAACAGCTTGTCGCTCGCTGGAGGTGGAAGCAGCCACAAGCCGAGGGAGGAAAGGCGGATTGGGGCGGCGATGTGAGCTGGCGTCTTGGGGAGTCGAAGGAGTTGTCTGAGATAACGCCAGCGAAGGCAAAGCTGTAGTATTCCTTGTAAGCCTGTCGGCGGCTCACCATACTGGTAGTTAATTAGACGATTTGAGGAAATAGTATATGTGCCATATCGGAACTGGTAGCTTTGCTTAAACTAACAAAGGTAGCCTTGATAGTAAGCATTCGAGTAATTATTACCACATACAGTGTCCTAGCATCGCATTAGGTATTCAAATCCATATCGATAGACTCTGTCGAATCCGACCCCGCCACGATCCGTACTGCTGTATAGAGCAAGGTAGCAGCGGACGGCTGGAATCCCTCTGGCAGATCTCCAATCCTATCAGGTGTGGTCCACTTATTACACCGTCAGATGACCTGTAACTGCAAATGAGCATCCGGTAGGGTTCCCGAAAGATAATTGATAGCAGAACCGGTGATGTTGCCGTTGGAGCAATGCTTATCAAAAACCTTCGCTACGCGGTGGCAAAACCTTCCATGTGAGGGGGTATCGGACAGGGCCCCGAGGTTCGAGATAGTCACGATATGCGGGGATTGTAGGCGGGGTAAGACGATATATACGGTGTCTGCTTTTGCTGTATGAGCGGTCTTCAGAACGAGATAGAGCACAATGTCTTGCTTATTTACTGGGATGAACGAGCTGCTTGTCTTAGGACGGCGAATGTTCCCTAGGAATGCCCGCTTCGTCTCAACATCGACATCGACATTGAAAGTTACTGCGCAGAAGGCTTCTCCCACTGCCACTCATGCCCCTCTATCTACCCTCCCCACCCGCGCTCTTCTCAGATCGCTCCTAGTCGCTACCATTTCATCAAAGCCTCTTTTGCTGCGGACCTCACTATGGGTTCTGTCCATTCTCTCGAAGCCAAACCGGGGTTTCTTGCTCGGTGTGGACAGAAATCCAGTTCTTCATGGAATCCTGAAGAAGACGTTCTATGAGCAATTCTGCGCAGGTGAGAATGGGGCAGAGGCAAAGGTCACAATCCAGGGACTCAAAAACATGGGGTTCCGCGGCGCGATCATGGCTTATACAAAGGAGACTGTTTTCGACCATAGCACCAACACAGAACAAGGCCTTGGAATTTCTGACTCTGAAAGCCAAGAGGGGTACTGCGCCAATATTGAAGCCTGGCGAAAGGGAACATTAGAGACAGTGGAGCAGTTGGGAAACAGTGATTACCTCGCTGTCAAGTGCGTACTATGGAGTATCATATTATCAATGTTTGTCCGCTAACTTTGTTCCAGGCTAACTGGTGCGGGTCCCTCGGTCACGGAGGCCTTTGCCAGAAACAGTGTACCTCCCAAACAATTCCTCGAAAGCACTCGAAGAAGTATCAAGCCGATGCAAAGAACGTGGCGTGCGAATCATTGTTGACGCTGAGAGCCAGCACTTCCAGTGGGGGTATTCTCCGAGTGACCCTTGATCTCATGCGCAAATACAATCGCGATGGATATGCTCTTGTTTACAACACATACCAAGCATATCTCAAGAGCACATCCGAGACACTAGCAAAGCACCTCGCCGCATCCCAGCAAGAGGGATTCACCCTTAGCCTGAAGTTCGTGCGCGGGGCTTACATGGGCTTGGACAAGCGATCTCTGATCCATGACACCAAGGAGGACACCGACAATGCTTATAATTACATTGCTCAGGGAGCATTGAAGCAGACAATCGGGGGTTTTGGAACGAAGACCTCCTTCCCATTTGTCAACCCGTTCCTAGCCACTCACAACAAGGAGAGTGTGATGAATGCCCACCACCTACACAAGCAGCGCACAGCCGCCGGGCTGCCCACAGTGCCGGTGGGGTTCGCCCAGCTCCACGGGATGTCAGACGAAGTCAGTTTCTCGCTGCTAGCACTCAAGGACAGCAGCGGGACCCCCGAGGTCTACAAGTGTTCGACCTGGGGGAAAATGGGGGAATGCCTGGCATATCTTTTGCGACGCGCCATTGAGAATCGAGATGCGGTATTGCGTACAACAGATGAATACAATGCACTGAAGGCGAAGGTCCGGCGGAGACTGGGCCAGCGTTTTCAATTTCGAGCAGATAACTTAACGAGATGATTGAGATGATTAATGGATGACTTATTCACACTGCCAAGGCTCGAGATCGCCGCGGTCCATCAGGTGACAGCTGCTTTGTCTCTGGAACCTGTCCAAGCTTATTAAGGATTAGATTCTCAATTACTCAAGGACACTAGTACGAGGATAGTATAGGCAGGGATAACCTGTACAAAAAAAAAGGAATGACGCCAAAATACTGTCCGCGGAGTCGACAGGTCAAGGAAGACGAGAAGGGCAGAAGAAGCAATATGTATACCAGACTGCCTTGGGATGGAGGATCAAAAATTGAAAAGATGACCAAATGATCGTCCGGTGAGGTTGATTTTGTGGGGTTGGCCTCGTCCATTCCCATCCAGACCCTCTGTTTAGAATCAGAACTTCCCCCCACTTGATCCTGTTCACCGTCATATTCTTTGCATTCCTCCATCATCCTTTTTCTCCCCATTCCTTCACCCCAGATTTCTTCTGCTGCCCTTCTTTTCATCCAATTCATCCTTTTTCATCCTTTTCATCCTTTTCATCTACTATAATCCTTCAAAATGGTCGGACTTGGCCCAAAACGTCGGCCCTCTCGCAGGGGTACGTCACCTCCCCTCTTCCACCCAGCGCTCCCCTCGACTCAATCCCTAATCATGCCACGCAGGGTCCATGACGGACATGCCCCAGGATCTCCTAGAGCAGATCAAACAATTCGAGGAGATCTTCACCGTCGACACCGCCAGACTAAAGCAGATTGTCGAGCACTTCGTCAAGGAGCTCACGAAGGGTATGTAACGTAAAAACAATAAACAATCGAACGCCTCTAACAAGATTATTTCTTTCAGGTCTCACCGTCGAGGGTGGCAACATTGTAAGCTCCCGCCCTCGCTCCTGTTCTACGTATGATGGCTAACAGATCAGCCCATGAACGTCACCTGGGTCTTGGGTTTCCCTGATGGTAATGAGCAGGGAACCTTCCTCGCCCTGGATATGGGCGGTACCAACCTGCGTGTTTGTGAGATTACCTTGACCGAGGAGAAGGGCGGCTTCGATATCATCCAGTCCAAATATCGAATGCCCGAGGAGCTCAAGACCGGCACTGCGGAGGAGCTGTGGGAATACATTGTCGACTGTGTGGAGCAGTTCATCCAATTCCACCACGAGAACGAGAACCTATCCAACCTTCCTCTTGGTTTCACCTTTTCATACCCAGCTACTCAAGACTACATAGACCATGGTGTCCTCCAACGCTGGACCAAGGGCTTCGACATTGACGGAGTCGAGGGTGAGGATGTTGTCCCGCCTCTTGAGAAGGTTTTCAAGGACAGAGTATGGCCGCCTCGCACTAGTTAGGCAATCATATACTAACCCTTCACAGGGCCTTCCCATCAAGGTTGCCGCACTGATTAACGACACGACCGGAACCATGATCGCCTCCTCGTACACCGACCCCGAAATGAAGATTGGCTGCATCTTCGGCACTGGTGTCAACGCCGCCTACATGGAGGACGCCGGCTCTGTGCCGAAGCTCGCCCACCACAATCTTCCCCCTGACATGCCCGTCGCTATCAACTGCGAATACGGCGCCTTCGATAACGAACATGTCGTCCTCCCCCTCACCAAGTACGACCACATCATCGACCGCGACTCGCCCCGCCCAGGTCAACAAGCCTTCGAAAAGATGACTGCAGGCCTCTACCTCGGTGAAATCTTCCGCCTTGCCCTCGTCGACCTCCTTGACAATCGCCCAGGCCTTATCTTCCAAAACCAAGACACCACCAAACTCCGCACCCCCTACCTCCTCGACTCCTCTTTCCCCGCCGCCATCGAAGAAGATCCCTTCGAGAACCTTCTCGAGACTGCAGAGCTCGTCCAAAAACAACTCGGCATATCCGCCACACGCGCAGAGCTTGAAATGATGCGCCGTCTTGCCGAACTCATCGGTACCCGCGCCGCCCGCCTCTCCGCCTGCGGTGTCGCCGCAATTTGCAAGAAGAAGAACCTCACCTCCTGCCATGTCGGCGCCGACGGCTCCGTCTTCACAAAGTATCCGCATTTCAAGGCCCGCGGTGCCCAGGCTCTCCGCGAAATCCTCGACTGGGCTCCCCAGGAGAAGGACAAAGTCACAATCCACGCCGCCGAGGATGGATCCGGTGTCGGTGCCGCTCTCATCGCTGCCTTGACTCTCAAGCGTGTCCGCGCCGGCAATCTCGCCGGTATCCGCGACGCCCAGGCGATGCAGAACCTGTGCTAAGTCACAGGATACCTATCTGCATACATTGCGAATCTTTTAACGGCGCTGTTAGGTTTTCATCTGTGGATTGATTGTGATCGGTAATTACGTGCGAGTATGAGAAAACGATGATGGCTTACTTTGTTACGATCGGAGTGGACTGAATATACATACTCGTGCTCTAGATAGGATATATAGGGACAGTAGATGTGCGGAGCTTTTATGGTTCAGCTCTCGTCGCGCTGCTAGATGAAGTCATAGACATGTTAGACATGGAGACGTAAGGCAACTCAATGCACTTTTTCAACGATATTGTTCTGCTTAGGTTTCATTTCGAACCAGACTAGACCTCATGCTTTTATTGTAAATATGTATCATATATACTCGTACTCCAAGACATGCAACAAGTAAATATACCACTAGTACATCAAGATCACCAAGGGGAGCAAATCTACCCCTGAATCTGCCAAAACCGAATCCTCCCCCTCTCATTTCCGACTGCAAGATACTCGGAATTTGGCGAAATTGCCACACTTGTCACCCTACCCAACGGAGTACTTTGGGTCGGCCAGTTGCGGTAAACCGTGCAAGACGGCAAATGCACAAGCCTCAGGGCGTCTTTCTTCGTCTCGCTCGCGATTGCCAGGAACTGCGCGTCGGGCGAAATCTCGACCTGCGTGATGGGAGTTACAAGCTGGTCCAGAGCGCGCAGGGGTTCAGGGTTGCGCGGGAGGGAGGTCGATGTCCATGTGCTGCGGTCATAGATGTTCACGATGCCACTCTTACTACCTATGGCGAGGTAGCGGTTTGGGCCAAGGGATTGTTTTGAGAATTGGGGAATGGCACCACCGAGGCGGAGGACGGTTGTACCGACGCCGCCGGCGTCCTTCCAGCGGGCAACGATGCGGTTGAGCTGGCCGTCCCATTCAGAGATCTCACCGTTAAGGTTGGCAACTGTCATGCCCTCGCCATTGGACCACCAGGCGAAGTCGGCGATGCCGCCGCGGCCGTCAACGCGGACCTGTGCGAGCCATTGTGCGGTGCCCGTGTTGTGGATGTTCACGACGCCTCCACCTTTCTTGGTAGATCCAATGAGACCGATGTACCGGCCGCAAGGGGACAGCTTGAAGCGTTCCATTGATTTTTGCTCCTCGCGGCGATCCGCAGAGCCATTGATCTTGTCGACTTTGCCGGTGTTTAGGTCCCAGATGTGGAAGAAGCGGCGCCGGCCGGAGGCGTAAATCTGGTTGCCGTCGGGGGACGAGAAAGCGGAGGTTGTGATAGGAGTGCGGCGGATGTGGAGAGACGTAAGGAGGGGATTCGGGGCTGGTGCGTCTGGGGCGATGTGATGAATAAACAGCGTTGAGGCTGGTCCAGAGGAGAGTATCAATGGGTACTGGGGGTGGAAGTTGAGTGAGGTGATGGCAGACTGACGCAAATTCGATTAGTTTTGACTGCAACGAGGTATTATGGAGTCTTACCGGTTGGTCCTTTCCAATGTCCTTCAATCGTTGAATACCAATGACATCCTTTCGCAGCTTTGGCCGACCACCTGTCGGACCCTGTGTTTCGATCTTCGTAAAATCAAGGCCCTGCAAGAGCTTCGCCAGAGGTTGTGTAGAGTGTGCCTCCTCATCATCTATATCCATCTCATCCGCACGGTCAGAGTCATCGTTCTCTTGATCCGCCTCCTTGTTCGCCTTTGGGTTGGCCCAGTCCGGGGTGGGGTGGAGTTGCAGATATTGCCTGCGCAGCCGCCGAATGTACTCCTTCCCACTGATCACGTCTTCCGATTCAGCGATACGCAACTTCCTTAACTTATTATTCCCGGCCAGAGAGATCGTGATGCGCTCATCATCACTGTCGTGCCACACCGCGGGTAATTCGTCCAACTCATCGTCGTGACCTTCAGCGTCAACCGGTGTCACAGGTGACTCGTCTAGCTCAGTCGTCACCGGGCCAGCTCCGGAATCAAGGAAGAATAGCTATAATCTAGCATTAGCAAGCGGCACCCCGCTAAAGAAGTCTTCAATACACACATCTGCATCATCGATATTCTCTAAATCGCCCTCCTCAATGTTCGCCTCTGCTTCATCTGCGCTTTCGTCGGAAACAGTTGCGAGAGCCAGTGGGTTTGCATCATGGCCGTCCTTCAATGCGCTTTGGAAATCCTCGCCCCCGAAGAGCAGGCTCTCTAGTTTCCTTTCTGCATCATCCTTCTCCAGGACGATTTTCTCGTGGCGCGGGTCCTTCTGTTTGGAGGGCATCTTGGGCATTGTCGCCGCCGGACCCGGTTACTGATTTGCAGAAGCGGCCAAATAAGCTTCAAAAAAAAGAGAGAAAAAAAAAAGGTATGCGTGAAAGGAAAGCCTTCGAATCTAGTTGAGTTCACCAGTTTTGTTTCTAGAACGGTCAAAATAATTTTCTCCTCTCATGGCAGAATTGAGCGGTGTAGGTGGCGGTCCATTAGCACTACATGAGGGCCATGGTATCTACAACGCTATCAAGATCCCAAGGTCCAAAGAAATTCCGTAGATGTCGACTCTTTATAAGTTGTGGAACGCCTCTATTTGTGGAATGTTGAAGGTATATAGTGATACAATGCAGCAGTATAAACTATCTATTCCGGACGCCGCCATCAGATTTCAAAAGACGAGTCTCCAAACGCCAAGCAGCAAAGCTCATCAAGGTCCTTTCGGTTGCGCATTTATATTCATAGAAGGATTCGTTTCGTCATATTCAATGGGGTCACGTAAGGTAGACGTCGATCTCGACCCCGAGGAGGCATAGTCCTGCACGATCACAGGATTTACCTCAGGCGAGTCGAACCGGTTCGACACCTCTTTTGATTGAGAAGGAATACGCAGGGGTTCCTGGCCACTTTTGCTTGCCGAATCATCATCCGATTCATCGTTGTCCATGCCGGCCAACAATGCGTGCCGATCGTCATGGTCGTTGTCGTCTCCGGAACTCTCCTCTTCCAGAAGAGCGTGCGAAGCGGAGATTGGTTTCTTGATGAAGATGTCGATAATGTAGTACTGAATCGCGTTCATAATGACCGGGAATAACAACATGACAAAGATAATTTGAACAGCGGCGTTACCTTCTGTCCACCGTAAAGCCCAGTCGCCCACTTCGACTATCAGCGGTACCGTCTGGATAAGAAAGAAGACGCAGATCTTCATTCCCAAAAGACCGACGAAGTATATCACAGATTGTTTGAGCCACCAACCGACCCGGGGCGGGTCGCCATAGTTCCCGGATTCAATAGACTCCGGAGGGTTCGCAAGAGGAGTATACAGTGCCAAGCGATTGAGGAAATGGAGTATGAAGATCAAGATCGGAATACCAAGCGTGGTCTAATATCTCCGCGTCAGCAGCCACCACAGTCAAGCCTCTTTCAAAGCGGGAGGAAGAGGACATACATCAATCCCTAGATTCAACAAGTAGAAGGAGCATGGATTCGGCTTATAATGGCTTGTGATCTCAAACTGCCCGGCCGAGAACATAGACATGACCAGGTTGAGTAGATGCAGCATGGACGATCCAAAGACTTGCTTCGATGCATCAAATGCCCACACCTTCAGCGGTCGTTGTGGCCGCTCCCTCCATCGCTTGTAGACGAGCGACAATAAAGCTAGCATCCCAAGCGACGCTTGGACAAAGATGGAGAACGGCCCAAGGAGCCGACATTCTCCCGTATCTTCGTCATCTCCAGATGAATCTGAGTCGGCTGGAGTATAAACGGCCGCAGCTGGCGATGACGCCGTTGGTGATGGAACTGCACCAGGGCTCGTTGCAGGGGCCGAGGCATTTACTTCAACGTTGAGAACAGCTAATAGCAGGGCAACTGCAAATAACGACCGAATAGACGGCAGAGCCATGGCCAGTTCGACTTCGAATTTGCGTTCAAGATAAAGCGGGGGAAAACTCGAGGACGGAGCGGAAGCTATGGTGAGATGTTGTTAGACAGGTCGAAGGCCCATGCAATCATACAAAGCTACTGGTAGGCTGCGCGGATGACACGCATATGGGGGAGTGAATCAGACAAGGTTGAGGTTCGCAAAGTCGGATAGTCAAGATGGGAGAGAGGACCCTCTTGCCAGCAAGGAGCCTGAGCCAGCCAGGTGGGAGCCTTGACGATGGGATGGTCACAGGAGCTAAAGCAGGGCAGGGCGTCACGACTCCCACTATCTTAGGTCACTGCCTCCCCGCGAAGGCTGTGGCGGGTACGCCTCGACTTAGTTAGCGTGCCAAGGTAATATAGTGCCTCAGGCGTCGGCGGGGGCTTCGTCAAGGCAAGATGTTATCGAGCTCCGTTTGCCAAAAGATCTTTTGCGAGTGCAGTAAATCATTAAGAGAGTGATCAAGAACTCATATATGCCAGGCGCATGGAGGACAGAGGCCAGGTGCGTGCTTCTTAAATGTCCCGAGACGGACATGCGAGAAGTTACCCAGCCTGTACAATCCATGTCATGGAGAATGCACGAGGGTCAAGGATGGCCTATAACTAGTACACCGTATCCCGGACAATCCCTTTGTACGGAGTACGGCTCATTGTCTATGTTTGTACTCTGTACAAAGCGAAACTAATGCTGCAGTAGTGGGCCGCGGTGGCTGGGCTCTTAACTGCAACTGCCGCACAAGTGGATACAGTTGACATCAAAGGGCATGGTTTTGGCTGTTTTGTTAGCTGGGGACTAACCAAGCGCCGCATATAAACGAGCCTAGATTGCGGTCGATCGTTAGGAGATTCAGGGTCCATGCGAAACTCTGCTGCGCCATACGATTTACTTTACCTTCCTGTCGCATACCCTTTACAACTCAACATAGACCGATTTTCACGTCCCAGAGGTCGGCCATACCAAGCATTGGCAGGCAGTCGATATGATGATATTGATATAGGAAACTGAGCAGTGTAACAGAACTGATCCCAGCCTGGAAAAATCCACACTTTCTTCCTGGATGAATAGCCAGAGAAGCGTGTCATACTACCTGCCAGCCCTCAAAACCCATGAACAAGAGCCATGAAACCCATATGAGCGAGAAGCAACAATAAACGCCGAAACCCCGCAGCCAACCAAACATAGCGCATCTCCATGTCTTGCCCGAGCACAATGGACATATTGAGTAAGCGATGAAAAGGAAATCGTCACATCATTCTATACCATGCTGATGTTTGAGACGTTCCAAATTCTCTTGCCTTTCCGCCAGGTCCTCCTTCGATCTAAGCATCTTCTCCGGCTGGTGGTATAGAACTATAAAGTGCGAAAAGTTAGTGAATCGCACCAAAATCGACTTTGTCATGGGCCAGACGCGGATACGTACCCACGAGATATCTGTTCTGAAAATTGAATCCATTGAGCTTATCGCATGCCTGTTTGGCGTCGTGCACGTCTTCGTAGACCACAAATGCGGTGCCCTTGGAGTTGTTCGCAATTCCCTGTCGTATTTGGCTACGATCCAGTCAGCGCAATGATAGAGAGTAGTGGAGTGGTCAGGTTGCTTGAGAACATACCGAATAGGGCCAAACTTTCCGAAGAGGTCGAAGAGCTGCTCTGCAGTTACGTTGTAGCTATATCCGTGTTAGCATTTCATTTCATGCGATGGCAAGATTTTGGGCTGATGCCGCAGGAGGCGAATGAATCAGGCAAGATGGTTGGCATACTTGAGGTTCTTGACAAAGAGAATCCTAGGAAAAAGTTAGTACCTGCAAGCTCAACACCAAGATCTGACACTAGATTGATAATAGACGGCCCAGATTTAGGTCTAGTCACTCTTATCGGAGGGTCTTTCGTGATCCCGGAGGGGTATGGTTCGAGACTTACCGATTGGCTTCGGGGGCGAGCTTCCGGCTCATCCTCAGGCAAAAGGGTATCGGAAAAGGTGGGATAGTAGACTGGTAGAGATGAATTCGAAACCCAAGTGGGCTTTGAAATTAATAAGATGAGAAAAAAGAGGCGGAGAGCGGAGAAGTAGAGGGAAGGAAGAGGAGAACTTGCAAGCGTCAAGGCGAGTCGAGTTGGTCGCGAGGTTCAGAGGAGAGCCTTTGTTTCCTCTTTGGGACTAGCGTCTTGAGAGTATCAGCAACGGCAACAGTAGCTGTCGGACATAACAACAACAGTATTAGACAGCTCTCAAATCTAAAGTTGACCTCAATGGACTAGTAACATTCATGCCATCAAGCCAGCCAGGGGCCTATCGCTCAATTAATCTCTTCCTCGCCTATATCTCGGCATTTTACCACCTAGACTGCTCTGCCGCAAACGATTGGGAGCCTGAGGCAGCGCAGCGGACGTCTATTCCCTTCGCGCTCCTGTTGAGCGTGGGTGTTGCCCCCTCTCAATCTCGCATCCTTTTCTCGCCCATCATTTGCAATCCGGTGTTCCTGCCATCCGCAAATTTTCTCGAGTCGTTAAGGCCCGGCACGTCTGCTTCTTCTCCCTCTTGTCTGCGTCCGTCGCTTGGTCCTCGGTGCTGCGTCTTTCCGCCGCTCTCGACGAACCGGCAGAGGGAGAGACTGGAACTTCTTGCCCCCCTCAACTTCAGCGCTCCGCCGTGCGACTCTCCTCCGTCAACCTCTCTTTCTCCCTTCGAGCACTCTCCCTCCCCTCGCGGATCCGATTCCATCTCATTGTATATCGTGCGCCAGTCATCCTGCCAGGAATGACTTTCCATTCACCTGCGGTGGCCCTTCTCTAGCCCGTGTGGTTGACTACCCCTCCGCTTTGCATCTGAGTTCCGCAAGCACGTCTCGACTCCTCCGCGGCCACTTTCCGCTCCCATTCTCCATCCTCCTCTTCGCTGTGTGATTCTGTCCTCGGTCTTCACAATGATTAGTGCTACTTCCTTCGTGAATCCCCTCGGCAGCCGGCCGCCGCGATATCGAACCCCTTCCCCTCCGCGACGCGCCGTCGAACCTATCTCGCCGTGCTCGACCAGCGACATCCATACCTCACAGTTTGAGCGCGAACTTTCGGGCCCTGCACCTTCTAATAATGTCCGCTTCTCACCGAGCAATAAGAGGGCCTCTCCTACGGATGCCGGGCCATCCCACCGGGCGGGTCACGGCCGATCCAGTTCAACCATCGATACTCTCGCGACGATCGCACTAGCCACCAGCCCTACCTTTGCACCTCTCTCCTACCGTCCTCCTTCGCAAAACTCTCATTCTGCCATGTCACTATTCCCTTCCGAGCCTACGGAGCCAGGTGAACGCCCGTCGAAACGACCGCGGTCGGAAAAGGATGAATCCCCGTATCTACAACATCGATCAAATACTGTTCCTGATGCGATTACTTCTTCGATATCAGATAGCATGAAGACCGACGCAGAACTATTGTTGAACTTTGCGCGCCCAATGAATATCTACCCACCCGCCCAATCCTCCAAACGAATTAGTGCGGATGAATCCTATTCCAACTATGACTTCCACACACCTAGCCAACACAAGCCGAGTTCATTGTGGACTTCCGACGTTGAACACCCAGCCAGTAATTATCCCACATTACCCAGTCTTCCACCGTCGCGTCTGAGATCTCAATCAGATGGATCCGTTGCTATGTCCCGTCCCGTTATTCAAGGCATCAGGCCAAATACAAGCTCCTCGACACTTCCACCCATAACTTGGCAAGACGAGCCAGATGGTGGACTTAAAGTCTGGGATTTTGGACCCACCGCAATTGTTGACGATACCCGGGTTGATATTCATGACCCGGACACAGCGACGGCCATGCTCTCTCACAGCCAGTCGCTCAAAAAGGAGGACGACGCAGAGCCCGAAGAAACAAATCAGGCAAGCTGCGCCGCTTGCAACCTCGTTCGAATACCAGTCGATACTAGTGATCAAGACGACGTCACATGGATTAGTTGTGACGGTTGCAAACGGTGGTACCATATTGTTTGCGCTGGGTTCAAGAATGATCGTGAGATCAGGACGGTCGACAAATTCATTTGCAGAACCTGCCGGCCTACGCATGGTCAGACTACCTTTGTCCGAAAGTCGTCTCGCGCTCGCACTTCCATCGATTACGCAGGTCTCAACCAGGGCTTGGTGAAGGCCGCTACAGACTCGTTGGAGCATCATTACATTGAGCCTATCAAACAGAACAAAATTCGCTTCCTTCCAGAGACCTTTCCACGCATGCGCCCCGAATTGGTTACAGCTGAGTACTTCGAGCGAGGCAACGGTATGACAGAACCGATTATCATTCCCGCCGAATACAACACTCGCGAATCGGTCCCATTTATCGGTTCCGATTATGATGCTCTCGTCCAGGGGGCTTCGACGCAGGAGATGTTTGACGAACTTCTTGACAACCTTCCAGATAATGAGTTCGAAACGGTAGTCGACTGTGGTCAAGACCAATTGGATATGGTCATCCCACAGGGCTTGACAGTCAGAGCGGTCTCTGATCTCTACGGCCCCGAAGAAAGAGTAGAGGTCATTGACGTCAAGTCCCAACATGGAGAAGATAAACGGTGGACAATGCAAAAGTGGGCAGACTACTACGAAAGCACGGGCACCAAGGTCGTTCGTAACGTTATCAGCCTTGAAGTTTCGCAGAGTAAACTCGGCAGACTAATTCGTCGGCCGAAGATTGTGCGCGATCTTGATCTTCAGGATGCGGTTTGGCCAGATGATTTAAAGGCCGTGGGGGATTATCCCAAGGTGCAATTCTACTGCCTGATGTCAGTAGCTGACTGCTATACCGACTTCCATATTGATTTCGGAGGCTCCTCAGTTTATTACCACATTCTGAAAGGCAAGAAGACCTTCTTCTTCATACCCCCCAAGGACAAGCACCTGAAGAAGTATGAAGAATGGTGCAACTCGCCCGCTCAGGACTATACCTTCCTAGGAGACCAGACCAAGGAGTGCTATCGTGTTGATCTTTCCGAAGGCGACACCATGCTAATTCCATCCGGCTGGATCCACGCTGTCTGGACTCCTGAGAATAGTCTTGTCATCGGTGGGAATTTCTTGACCCGGCTCAACTACGGAATGCAGATTAAGATCGCGAAGATTGAAAAGGAAACTAAGGTTCCCATGAAGTTCAGATATCCGTTCTTCCAGAAGATCCAGTGGTTTACCGCACTAAAATATCTTGAAGAAGACCCAGTGCCTCAGAGTGTGCTAGACTCCTTCGCCCAGGACGAGAACTACCGCTTCTATCGGCAATACCCTATCTACTACGAATTTGGGGAGCGGGCCAATACTAAGCCCGTTGGGTCGCCTTACCACAATTCGCGCTTTTACTCGCAAGCTGAATTGGAGGGTCTGCCTGACCTTGCCAAGTTCCTTCTTCGAACAGCACTGATTGCGGGCTCTTACCTTGTGGAGGGTGTTACCGCTGAGGCTCGCAACGCTGTCAAGAGATCAATACCCAAGATGTCGGGTGAGCCAATCGACATAATACGAATGTTTGGGGTGTGGACCGCATGGAAACGAGGCAACGAAAAGGCTGCACAGTGGACCCGTCCGGGCGTGGTGGAAAGCAATGCCAAACTCACTCTTGTGGAAAAGAAGCCTGCCGGAAGACCAAGTCGCCGCTCAGAACGTAATGCGGAGAACCAGCGTACGTATGCAGAGAGGCAGGCTGTGCAGCGTCTATCAGAGTTGCCCGTCGAGGAAATTCAGGAAGAAAAGGAAACCATCGTTGATAATGGAAATGCGGTACCGCCTCCAGCTACAGTCTCTCCCCCGGCGCCAGCTACTTCTATCCCAGCACCGCCCGTCACGGAAGAGACAGCTCCAAAATCTCGGATTACCTCACGCGGCTCTGGTTTAGGTCCTAAACGCGTTGCTTGTGATGCATGCCGCAAACGAAGAATTCGATGCCATCACAAGGAAGAGAATGGTGGTGGGCCAAGTCAGCAAATAACAGGCGGAGGCCCAAGCCTGGGAACGCATACCCCCACAGCACAAGACGCAGCAACCGCGCTAAACTCACTAGCCGCAATTGCATCCGGTGCTGGCTTCCAGAACGGCCATGGCATCGTCAAAGGTGCGGACCGGGTAGAGGTCTCGGCCAAGCATGCCGGCAGCATGGCTACACCACATTCGGCGGCAGTTAAAGGCGGTGATATCAGTCCCGACGGTCTGAGCTCAGCAAAAAAGGGTCGCAGCAAAGCCTGTGATGAGTGTCGGAAAAGCAAAGTTTGTTATAGACCCTCGATTGGATGTTCCAGTGCTAATTGCTGCAGCGTCGTTGCATTCACGATGAATATGGGCGTATCGACCCTGTGAAGGCGCAGGAACGATCAAAACCCCGATCGACAAGTCTAGCTAAACGACCACGTCCTAACGATCAAGGGCCAGGTCCGGGTGTTAATAAACGCATGAAACAAGAAAGCACCTCACCATTAACAAAGCCGGCGCAATTGAACGCCCAAGAAGTTGATACCACTCGTGTCCAAGCGGTTGTCGATGCTGGCTTATTCGAGAATCCTCCACACCTAGCTAAAGGCAGCTCACACCACCCAGATGCCATGCTTGTGGACACGGAGGTACTCGCTGGACAAAATTCCTACGCGTCACCACCAGCGTTCCAGACGGATGGCATTGCCAATAAGGAATTGACTGCGTCTGTTTCCAAACTCACTGCTACATTGGTATCTCCACCAACCTCTCTGGCAGATGAAATGGATATTCATGAGCAGGTGGACGGCGAAGGCGAGCACGCTGCCCTTTACACACCATCTTCAGGTTCCCGCCATTCTTCCCGCCAGCCCCGCCAAACTGAGCGGTATATGCCAGAGGTTCATTTCGTCAAGTCGACTAAGCCTGGAGGTAATCCCCAGCCTGCTCGTCGCTCGTCCTTCAGTGCTGCAAGTACCAGCGTGCGCAAGAGTACACCAAGCGCGTCATCTGGACCAAAGAAATCTGCATCTCGCCCTTCCTCATCCCATGGGAAGAAGAGTCTGTCACCCTCTGTGGAGAAGAAGTTCGAGCGTCATGCTGCCTCTTCCACATCACCCAGCCAGCATGGTAAGGGGGGGAATCTGGCAAAGAGTGACGCTGATGCCGAAAGTATGCGGCTAATTCGTGAAATCCAAGAGCAAGAATTCGGTCTACGGCGTCGGGCGGGGCGAGTGTGACGTGATCTTCTCTCCTTGTCAGATCGCGACCCTCTTCGTCGGAGCTACCTAGCCCTCAGCGCCTCTACTTCGTGTCTTACCCAACATTCTCTTTCAACCTCATTCCGTTGTAGACATGCTATATTTGGCGCTACCGAGTTTGGATTCAAAACGAGGTTAACCTCGAATTCTGCTGGTCGTGTTTTGTTGCGTTGCTGGGAAATCTGAATCTGGGGTTATGGAGTTTTTATCATAAACCGGAGTATGATGGATATGGATTGGATTTTGGTTCACTTTTCCCTCCTTCCTTTCTTTCTCCTTTTCTCTTTCTTTGTCCTTGCCATGTCCTCCTTTCTCACTTGCTCTCTCTCGCGCAGGTCTCTTTTACAAGTACTGGCGTTACTGGCTGGCTCTCTTGGGCGTTCACTCTCCATCTTTTCTGCTTTTCATATTCCAAGCTATCCATTCCACTACCTGTTCCGATGGTTTCAATTGCTTCGCATGATATCTCTTTCTATTACATGCCATGCTGAGTTGGGTTGAGTTGACTTGAGCACTTCGAGCCATTTCCTTTGCTCTTTTATTTCCCCTGTCTTCAACTTGTTCCAGGCATAAAGCCTACTATTATCGACAGTATCATATCGGGCGTTACGGTGTGTACCACGAACTCGGGCATTTTTTTATTCTCTCTTTCTGAAGCTGAGATTGAATATTCTACTTTCCTACCCTTAACATGCTTTTTTTTCGTCTTCCTTTAAACTGGCTCATTGGTTTTGTGTCAAACCCGTTTTAGATTTATACAAGTCAATAATTTTTTTATTTGTGCTCATCTCGGCTCCGTCCCTTGCTCGCCTCCTTACCTCTGTGTTGTAGTTTGGTTAGATAATCCAGGGGCCCATTGTAATATATCGATGATATATAATATAGTATGTCGATTCCGATAGCCACCAATCTATTATTTTCAAGGTTTGTCTACAAACATTTAATTTTGGGGACCGCATCTGTACGTGAAACCAAAAGAGAAAGGCTATCAACAAAATCCTAACTCCAACAAGCTCTCAGGGCTCCTTACAGATGCTGTACGTCGTGAAAATCAAATCAGTTCATATGTCCTTATAGCGCTTAGGTCCACAGTGCGCTCTAAAATCCAGTCGTGGAGAACTCCGTCCGAAATCGAGTAAAGATAACGTATGGGGTATACCATGTGCGAAACAAGTACAGAAGCCAGCTGCTGAGGGATATCGAGTACGAATAATCAAAACAACGACAAAGGGGTGTAAAAATACTGAGCGAGGGAGCGGGGATCGTAATAGCATCACATCGTCGACAGAATTGCTGACCAGCGACAGCGTCAAGCGTCATCAGCATCAAAAGGCATTTCAACTAGGGTTCTCTGGCCCAGAGTTGGACCACCGCTTAGCGCGCGCCTGCTCCCCAATGAAATCTTTGATAATACAGGGTGCTTCATCGGGTCCCTGACAGACTTTGTGGCGGTCGAGATGCTTGAACCGGGGACCTAAAGGCCCGTTGACATAATGATACTGGCCTGCAAATCGGTATTGCCGGTGATCTCCCAAGGGATAGAATTTGTCACCCCAGTGACCATTGAAGTAAAACCACTCTGTGGGTGCGTTCGGATTTAGGATAGAGGCGCGAAAGGTATCATTGACATGATCGTATGTGTACGTGTGCGAGTTGAGAAGAGGGTCCCAGAGAGGACCTCGGTCTGTTTGATCATGGAGAAGTCCCCAGGGAAGGATGTATGAATGAATACCTGGGGTAGCATACATAGCATGTGTACCTGTTGCTGAGTATATGACGGGCTATTTGGTAAATTGTCAGCGTCTAAAAATCCAGAGCACCGCGGCAGCTGAGTTAGACTTACTCGATGACCTATTTTCTCTACTGCTTCGTAACTATACGCCTCGCCGCCGGAATGAGCACTGAAGAAAAGCGCTTTTGGCTTTCCGTGATGGAACCGCACGAGACAGTGTTCCCAGTCCCCAATGTGGTTGCCAAACCTCACGTTGAGCACTACATTCCCGAGGTTGAAACTGTAGAAGTAGAACCAGAATGCATCCATAATACCGTTTCCCTTATCAATAACAACCAAAATTGCCGGAGCTTCGCTTCGTCCGCCGACTCCTCGGATAGTTATAGGTTCCCCCCCGTAGCGTTTCCGGAGTTCATCGCGTATTGCCTCATCATCAGACATAGGATAGCCGATATTCTCTCTCCAATTGTCTTCATCCGCCCCGTCCTGCAGGGGTAGCTTTGTGTCATACCATTTGACTCGATCCTCAGGTGTATCGTTTGGGGAGGTTCCGTCCACTCGACCGTCCCAATCTGCCCATGATTGCTCGGGGTCATCTTCTGGTGGAGTTGGGACATTCTTTTCTCCTTCTATCCACGGTGGGCGCTCTTCAACGTTATCGTTGCTGGTCAGAAATACATGGCGCCCGCCCTCCCATTGATTCAGCCGGTCGAGATCTCGCAAGGACGGGTGATGTGTTTGTGACTGAATGGGGGTATAATTGAGGGTCGGAGTGGTATGATGGAGGTGCTCAGCAATGTCACACGGCCAGAATTGTTCGCCTGAGAAAAGGTGTACTAGCGGGGCGTACTCAAAGACATAGTCGGGGATATGCCGACGGGATCGCTCCGCCGCGTCCCAGTCTTCTTCGGGATGGTCGGCTTCATTGCCCCAGTCCTCACGCCAGTGCGGTACGCCTACTTGCTCCTCAGAGGACATAGACACCGAGGCGGGCTGACGATGGCCAAAGCGAGCAGAAACTGGATGGAAATGGGAGGTTCCACAAAGGCCAAGCCAACGACAGGCCTTCCTGTCGACCCAAGAGGAAGAGGAAGCAACCCACGCCTTGTCGTCATGGTCCTCCTCATACCAAATAAAAGCCGACGGGTTCACCGCACGGACGATACTGTTGATGGTCACATAGGCGATGAGTGAAGAGAGTGTAACAATTGCTGCGGTGCTTCTCTGAACCATCTGCTCATAGGTACTAGTTGAAGCCGCAACGTCGGAGTCCCCGGAAAATAAAGGCGATTGCAGGTCTGATGCAATCTCGTTATCCCACGCAGCACTTTTCGTAGTCAACGGAGAAGTACTGGTCGTCAAAGTGGTAGGAACGGCTGGTCTGTTGTATGATTTCCCAATTGGGATAGCACCACCGTGGGGCGATAAGATAGCGGCGGTCAACAGAGCGTCTGCGGGGTGGTCGGCAACGACAGCTACTACCGGAGCAGTGAAGAGGAGCAGCAGCAAGAAGGAGTGAGAGCGAGCATCCAGGCTCGGAAGTGTAGGAGAAGAAGGAAGAGGAGGGGCCACTATAAGAAGGGAGTGAAAACATTGTTCGGTCAGCGGGTGGTCGAGAACATCCGCAAGTAGCGATGACGGCAGTGCTGGCGGGGAGAGAATCGACGACGGGACCAGCAACAGGTCCCGGAAGCAGGAAAAACAATTGGTCAGATGCGGAGGAGCGGCCGGAAGCGACGGAAACGGGTTAGATAATGGACAATGGGCGGCGAAGGGAATGGAAGAGGATGGGAGACAAAAAGTGGGCTGGGAGATGACTGATGGATTGCTGATGACCTCCCTTGCTTCCGCGCAGTGCCGGATCGCTGGAGAAGGACCCAGTGGAAAGAGAAACTAGTATGATTGGTGCGACCGACAAGGCAAAGAGAGCGCTCGGACTTACTGTTGGGTGTTGTCCTCATGCTTGTTCAGGTGAAGGGCAACAACAGGGCTGAAAGTGGACGGGCCGTGATACACTGAGTCTGGAGTACACCACCTTACGGGAAGGTGGAGAGGGGTTCATTGACCAGAGAATGAGATGATTACGGAATCATCGGGGAGAAAGGTCTGTAAGCAGGATTATATGATGGGTGATGTGTTAAGCAGGATTGACCAACAATTGATCAGCAAAAAGGACAAAGAATGACTCCGGGTGCAGAGGAACCAGGAGTCCGATGCTGGATGCGGCAGGGCTGAAGATGTGATCTGAAGCTTTGTCCAGTTCAGATCCACTGACTCGTGATCGTATCATTACTAGTTAATACACTAAATACCGGCGAGTATCAATTCACGATACAATCATAATACCGAATTGGGCTATTCCTGATATAGAAATGTCCACTGTCGATCTCTTGCGGGCCGAGAGTCCGTTGAGCTCACCGCGAACTTCAACCTTGGTCATGCAGGAAGACATCCACAGCAATAATGTCGCTCACCAACCCTCCGCCAGAGGACGATGATTCTGAGTGGGAATACGAATATCATGACACAGAAACAGAGGTAGGTATGGTATCATCTCCAAAGGTAGTTCCTAGTATCCTAATCCATGCAATCTACAGACAATTTTTCTAAACATCGACCTAACAACACATAACGGTCCCCTTCGGCCCCCGCGGCGTCGTAATGAATTCAATGAACCCACTGCTTCGACATCGAGCACCACCGTAGCAACCCCGGTTCCTACAGCCACACCCTCCCGTACCGACGTCCAAGATTCGACACCCATAAACGGTCCAGAGATCGAGATCGCGTCCGCCGACAGAGTCCAGATTCTCGGCCTACACGCTTCCAATCCGATCATCTCCTACCAAAATCAAATCTTCAACTGCTCGTGGGCAGACCAGCTTGGCACGGAATTGTTCTTCGCGCCCTCTCAGACAAACTCTGAATCTGATGGCGCGGACTTGACACCCGCCCATGTCACGTCACTGAAGCACACGAAGGACTTTAACCTTATAGCCGCCAACAGCGTCAAGATATTGGGCCGAAAAGCGAATCTTATATCGAGTTCCGGTTCAGGGGCGGCAGCGGCACCACCACAGCCCCAGGCACAGCAATGGCAGCCACGGAGCTCATTTTCTGCCTCAACGTCAGGGACGCCTGGACTCGTATACAAGCCAGAACATCAGTCGAACCAAGCCAAGTTTTTGGAGCGTCTGAAGGGCGTCAAGAGGCGCAAGGGTGAAACAGACAATGTGCGTACTGTCTTCAGTTCCACCAGGCGGGGTCCAACTCTCGAGGACCGTCTCCGTGGATGGGTACGGACAGACGAGCAATTGGCGACCATTCAGCAACTTAATGAGCGAGCCCTCCAGGGCGACTCGGATGCCATTGCGGAGCTAGAGACTCTCTATTCTCAGCTTGGGAATCCAGATGCCGGTCCATCCGAAGCCCCCTCACGTTCGGTGTGAGAATTCGCCTATTCCTTCCGATATTCTTCAACTGTCCTCCCGGGAACTGTCGTCCAACCCGGTAGCATTCGGCTTCGAACCATGAGGTCATCAAACTGCATCACTTGTCTATCATATCGCTCACCATCAACGTCACGTGAGTCAACCTACGAGCCGAGGCTCAAACAAGTTACAACCTCGCCCCGAACAGAGCCGAAAAGTAAAGTGACTTCAAGGTCCGATGTTCAACTACACCTTAGCGAAGTATCAAATAACTCGTTACACAGCCTGAAGGACCCTCAGGACATTCTGGATTCTTGGATTCCAGGCTCCTTCAAGTCCCGGATTTCCGGAGGAACAAAATATGGGGACTGCCGGGTATTCCGTGCTGGTGCTAGACGACCCACACACCCCTTCATCGCGAACTCGACCCGAGCCGGTTTTCCACGCAAGTTAGCCTCATAAGTTAGCCTCATACGATTATTGCAGGCTGCAGGAACAGTCCATGTGATCGACAGCTATCTACGGCCTGCCAGACTCCCAGACGAGTGGTTTGGGACTTGGAGAAGATCACGGCTTTTTTTTTTTTTTTTTCAGGATGATTTATGGTACGGTGTCCTCATTCGGATTTGAAGTGCGAGGTCGGGTAAAAATTAGTTAGGTCTATCAGCTAGCTCACTACTACTAACAAGCTATCCAAATTACTTGATGGTAAACGAGAAACCAAACCGTGCGACTAGCCCAACTTTTCCCCTCAGTTTCTCCCTTTGTTAACATCCAAAAGTCCCAGCCGAAACAAGGCACCAGGGATCAAGAAATAACCAAGCTCATAACGAGATAGAGCTAGTAAAAAATATGCGTGTACGCCATAGGACTTGGAAAATGTTCGGACATCTGATATCATATGAGAAAAAGAAAGAGGATAGGAAGGGAAAAAAGGAAGAAGAACCCCACAAGGCAACAGAAGTACAAAATGTATCCCAATACGATGTTACCCCAAACTCAACCCGTGACAAACAAGAAAAAGGAAAGAAAACCTATCCCGCAAAAAAAGGACGCCTATACCCCGACCCGATTATTCCCTTGTCCAATGATCCTGTTCCTCGATGCTCCGTGAAGCTTAGACGAATGGGGACACTGCAGCCGCAACCGTGGGAGGATAGAAATTTAGAGATTAGAAGATTATCTCGTCGTCAAGACGAACGGAAGTAGAGTCTCATCTACTCAGAAAGAATGCGGATTTCTCGACTCAACAGGCGACGGGGGCGGCGGAGGCGGATACTCAAAAGCCCTAGACGACGAGCCCTTTTTTTGTGTATCTGTGACATCAATAGATTTGGGGATCTGCGTGGTGGAGGCCATGAGGGCGGAGCAAATATCCTTTTGGCTGTAGGTTGGAGTGGTGAGGGATGGGCGAGTGTGAGTTGAGGGGGCCGGAGATGTCATTGTGATGCTTGTAAGATGTTTTTTGTTGAGTCCGAGCTCTGGTGGGGGGATGGGTCGAAATGGTGAGGTTGTTTTGGTTTATCTATTGAAGTTGTGGTGGCGAGCGAGTATGAGGTTCGTGTCTGTGGGTGTGATGGTCAGTTGGGTATACTTGTTGTTTATAAAACATGAGAATGTAAACACAAGTGTACAGGATGTATAGAGATAGAGTCAGGGGCCTGCTCCGAGAACTGCCGATAAAGTGTAGGGGAGGAAGTCGTTCAAGCTGGGGCTGCATACCTCGCTCTCGATGTTTTCTCGAAGCTCTGCTCTGATGTAATATAGAAGCACTTTGCTGGTATGAGGAACGTAGATCTTGAAGAACGATATGCTAATCAAAAGCGAATGACGAAAGACAGGAGGTCCAGAAGAGACAGATGTGTCCTTATGTAGGGGCCTGGACCAGAACGAAAATGCGCAGAGAAAATCCAGCCCAACTTAAAGAAACGAAGGTTTGAGGTTTCGGGAGTTGACAGCTAATAACACACAGGGCTAAACCTTGGAAGACAAGGACCGGACTGGACAAGAGCTGTGACATCGGCAGAGTCAAATGCAAGGCGAATAAGACTGGACTTCCGGGCAGTAGGATTTCACACAACCTGGGACGGAATCAAACAGAATGCGTCCGATCCCTTTGTGCCTTGGGTAGGGGGGCCACCTTTCTATGGAGCCAGCAACGAGCGGAATTATTTGTCTATAGGCGACCTTGGGCCCAGGGACCTTCAGCTCTTCAGAAGAATCCTCCCGGGGAGGCGAGAAGAGTCAGAGAAGAGTCAGCCCACACCAAACGCCTCACCTTGCCTAGGTATCCGCGGCCCAGCAGATCGGGAGTATCCCCCAAGATTTCACCAAAGAGCCAACTGGCTGGGACGGAAGGGCGGATAAGCGCGCCGGCGACGCATCATCTTTTTCTGGGGAGTTTCGTTAAATAAACCGCGATTTCTCTGACGGATGGGGAAATTATGGGGAAGAAGGGCCAGGAAAGATGACGGAGTACGTGTGCAGGCCGAGTTGTGGGGAAGTCTATGCAGAATAGTCGTTGATTTATTGAAGGAGCTGGAGAAAAGAGACCCAGAAAAGGAGCCCCAGTCCGGCCCCGCGAGACACCAACTTGTTCCTTTTCCTTTCTCCATGGCAACTTGGGAGAAAGGCCAATATAACTTGAGTAAATAGCGGCCAGCGATTGCTGTTTGATTCGAAATCCTGAGTCAGGGATCCTCAATCGCTTCATCGATCCGACTCAGGACCAGCAAAGCGACTTTTCTCCGGCTGCTTCGCTGGTGTAACCAAATGGAGCTGCTCCAGGTTCACCGAGGCTGGTCGGCCCAACGACCTGACCATTAGATGTATTGAATCATTGGCATTTCCCCTGGTGCATGCGACCCAGCAGAGGGAGTGAAGAAGGATGAGCTGGAGGCAAAGCGACAAAAGTACCGCGACTTTGCTGGGGATCACATCGATCAATTGCGGAGAATTCGGCAGGGATAAAGTCGCCGTCCTCGCCTTGCTGCTCGAAGGTTGCTTTGTTTCCAGGTCTGGCAACGGTCATGTTTCAGTACCTGACGATTGATCTCTGCCAACCGGCCTTCAACGCTCGTCCCAAGCGGACGCTAGGCAGCTCAACCGTCAGTACTCAGCACAGTAGTGAGGCTGGCACCGCGTCTAACACTTCATTCTTAAGTCATACCCTGGAACAGCCCCCAGTCTAGGGTATGTGACACAACTGTTGTGGATTATTGACCGCGTGGCGCCTCTTTAACAATGAACCCGCTGCTGATCCGCTACAGACTGTAAATGCGGCCCTGAGACAACAGAAGTCGGTATTGCGTTATCACTCGCCAACTCGCGATAGTACTATGTATTGCAAGCTCCTATTGATCAGCACAGCTCAATGCTTCTAGGCGCAAATCCTCACAACCAACAACAGTCAATCCGGGCGCCACGCGGCTTCACAAACAGGTCACGCTATTCTAAGTGGTTCCAGAGCCACACCGCTTCATCAGGAACGTGTCCCCTGGCCGGAGATCAGGGTCCTTGTGAAGCGGTGTGTACACTGTACATCGGACGAGGTAGGTAGGGCACAGGCGAAGTAAGGCGTGGAGCCGTGAATGAGCTCCGACAACAGTGTTTGCAACTCTGTCGTGTCAGCGCATCACCCTGCGTCAATGGGCGGTTGTTCATGTCGTGATTGAACTCACGGTCCTATTTCTGCCTTGGCTTTGGTTCCTGGTGCTACGCCTGAATTTTGGGCTTCAGTCTCACGATCACCTGACAGACTTTCCACCCCCATCGCTGACCTCTCGCCGATAGCTTACCGTGCAGTTGGTGATCAATGTCCACTCCTCAGAGCTCCTATTACGTGAGTATTGAGACCGGTTAATTTGCTGCGAAAACAATACTGGTCTAGCTAGCCTAGTCTAGGCCTACTAGGTACGATTCTGCAGTGGAGTGTTCATCAACGTTCGGTATGATACGGTCATCCAACTATTCCTCGGCGCCAATCACTATCGCTCTGTACCTCGAGATCTAGATCACAGGCTTGGAAGATCCTCTTTGGAGGGGTGCGTCCCTAGGTCATGTGCTGCCATACGGTCTGCCAAAGTCCCAGACGATCCGAAGGTCATCAACAAGCCGCTTTTGACTTAGGTCTCGGGAAAGGTGCTTCGCATATCTCTATTACTATGGATTCTTAACCTTCCAGGAAGCTGTGGAGACACGCTGATTATATGATTCGGGCCGTCTTCGCCTGCTTTTGAAAGAGTACGCAGGTCCAGAATCGGGTTTGCTTGCTCACTGGTCTCCGAAGCAGGCAGAAGATAGTCTCGTTCAATTCGATAACCTCCATGAGGCGGTGATCGAAGAAATTGGCGTTGATGGTACTGTTGATCTAGGGGTGAAAACGCCGTTTCGTTGGAAGTCCAGCGTTGATACATAGTGTAAAGAAGAACTTGAACGAGAGAGGCAATCAACAACCAACCAAGCTCCTGAACAGTATTAGTAGTAACAATTGCATACTGACTGTGGTCAGCATCTATTGGTATATAACGAGCTAACGAGATTGTGGTAAGAAGGAGCAGAATTGCAGGGGTTGTCAGGTTACCCTTTGGGCCTCCCCAATGTTCTCCAGCTTTGTCTATATACCGGGCCCAGGTGGGTACCTAACTCCAAGCTGCCTTGCGGCGTAGCCACACGATGACAGAATAATAGTTACTGGGAAAGCGATGATTGATTACATCGATCAACCAGGAATATATGGACCAAAACTTGGCAACTGGGTAATTATATATTCCCCTATCCAAACAGCACTACGTCCCTAGACCCTGCACTGTTTTTCAAAAAATATCCCTCGAGGTTCTACCTGGGTTAGATATTGAGATTCGCACGATGGGTCATTGTATTGCATTGCATTTAAAGACTCACACCATAATACCGAAAGATACCCCATGCAAACGAATCAAGTCAGTATGCATAGATTACACCTACATACTACATACAGCTAAATCGATAAGTATCAATTGGCACCTAAGACAAATCATAGCTATGGCATTGACCGTGAGGGAACCTTGCTGCACGTCGTGCTTAGTGCAACTGAGGATATTGAGGTGCGGCGTACACCTTTTTTGACCTTTAACCCATCGCAAGGATGCTATTGTAGGCCCGCAGGAGCGTTTCAATTTCGGACGGCTGATAATGCAATGCACGAGGTCAGCTCGAATACACACGGACAGCAGCTCCAGGCTAGTATTATACTATTCGTCAGACCTAAAAGATGTATCAGATATCAGAAGCACGCCATAAATGAAACAAGGGCTTGACTGGCTCCGCGGACTAGGCGACGAGGCCTAATTCTGCATTTTCTGGACATGTAATTGCGTCGACCAAACAGGTCGTATCGCAATATTCCTTATCGTTTTGAGATATTGCGTTGATAAGAAGTGTACTCGCGCGTTGGTAGAATTTTGGACAAGGAGTGGTGTACTCACCGCATCTCTGGGCCCCTCTCTATGTATCCCCGATATCACGGCGCAAGCTAAGGAGATTTGCTCTTTCCACCGAGTCGACTTTTGCGACGATTGGTTTTAATCACGTCTTGCGCTTGCCTCTTGAATGGTTAGGCCTGTTTGTAAGACTTTTTTTTTTTTTTTTTTTTTTTCATACATACACGGATGCAACTACGTCATTGTTGGGGAGTCATGGCACGCCTCGACTACGCTGGAAAGACTGGGGTCGGTATCACCTGCCAAACTAAGTGGGAATATGGAGCATAAGATAGCAAATTATTACCTCATCCAACCAAAGCCCGAGCGCTCTCATGCAAGAACCGGGAGCATTAACCCCACCTGGTCTTGGTCTTTTCCTGCATGTTCGGGAACGTGTCCGGCGAGAACGGTTTTGATGGGGTAATTGGTTCCAGGCAGATTGAGATTTGAGGCATTTTATGCTGGAAATATTGCAAAATGCGATATTAAGGAGGAATTGCGAATCCGAGAGGGTTCTGGCGGAGTTGGACCGCCATGGTCCACGGTCTCTGGCACAATGAGGGGAGATTTCCCCCCCCGCAAAACACTAAGAATGATTGAGGATAGCCAGCCGCCTCAGATCCAGGTACCTACAGTCAAGATCGACCAACCCCGCAGCCGGCGAGCTTTGTCCTGACAGCACGCCCTGTTCCAGAGGGGTTCCGGCAGTTCAATTGATAAATGCAGAAGAAACAAGGATCCTTTTCTCCCGAGATTCGACAGCGTCGCGATCAGATGCGGCATTTTCTCGACTCTTGTGCAATTACACAGAATATACCAGGGATGCAGAGAACCCCAACAGCAAGCAGCAATGATTTGCAAGGCAGTAGCCATCATGACAAACCGAAATTCCGCTTTGGAAATCTCTTCCAGCCCTCCCAGGCGACTAAGTGGAGGAAGCCAGACCACAAGACTGGAGTAGTCAGCTGATTGGGCCTCATGGTATCATTCTTGCGAATCATGGGAATCATGAGGCCGAAGCGGTGGCCGTTCAGCTCTCCTCATTAGAAAGCTTTGGACGTCTAGGCCCTCAATTGCCCCTTTTCCTTGTCTGTTTGCTGAATGAGTGCAAGGGCTGTATCAAATCGACTCTGTTGACACAATCCATGTCTTCCAGAATCTTGTTGGGAACAACCAGCCACACTCGTGACTTGCGCCTGCCAAAGGTTTGAGGCAATTATTCCAATTTTAGCCCCTTGACCACCAATCACGTTACCTCGCAGTGGAGGTATTTTTCATGGCACGTCTGAACTTAGTAAGAAGCCGCGCTAACTCCAGTTGGGGATCCACTAATGTTACAAAGTGCCTTGCCGGACGGCGGCCTGGGATATTTTGATAGCTCTCAAGATAAGGAATGTGCGTGCAGGAGAGACACGAAGGGGAGGCTCGGCACAAGGGTACAACGTACTAAGTGGGAGGAGAAGCACAGCAAAGCGTGGAGGATAATGATGCAATGATGGCAACTAATACTCCGGGCATCCAGCTGCCCTTGCATCAGAACTGTCACTCGAAGAAATAAAACGTGGAGCTAGCGCCTCCCAAGGTATCATCTGCGATCAGCAGGAATTGAGGTCGAGACTCGCCGCCGGGCCGGCCACTGCTGTGCCTGTGGCTGATCGCGCATAGCACCGGGAAATGAAGCAAATCCGTGTAAAGTTGATACAGGGCCCGTACTAACGTAGTATACTCCGGAGTTTGGAACCATGACTCTGAACTGAACCAGACAGGCTGGCTGGAGATATATAAAGAGCCCACCGCTGCGCTACTTTGACCTTGTTTGTCTGAATAATCAGTCTTCATTTTTCCTTCAAAACCACAAGTCATAACTTCCCTTGGGTCTCGTCACGCCTGAACTCCTCCCCCGATAAGCTTCGACCCATTCTTTCGTCATTGCCCTGGACCATCTTTGAATAATTCTGGGGCACCGCTTTGAGCAATTTGAGGTAGGTCCGGACATCCCTTGTTGGCAGCTGTGACTCAGCTTCTCACCGTATATGTTTATCTCTTTATCTCTGGAGCTTCGTGTTCCTTGCGCCTTCTGTGTATCCTTCTTATCGTCGTCCTCTAGCATCCCAATCTATTTTCTGGACCTCTACCTCCTCAACACCGCCCTTGCTTATTTCTTCGCTAGCAATAATTAGTCCTCTCTCCTCAATTCTACTCATCGCACAGAGTCGCCACACACCTACCTCATCATGGTGTCCCCCGCCCCATCAGACCAATCGCTTCCCGATGTGCATATCAACGGCAATGGCAGCAATCAGCTGCCCGTTCGCCCTGCACCCAAGCTGTTTGGCAGTAATGATGGTGCCTCATCAGGCGCTGGAACTCCAATTGGCTTCCAGAGACAACCGCACAACAAGATTCTCGACAATGTAGCGGGGTCCAGTGTTCGACACCCATCCCCCCAGCCCACTCACCTGGCCATTCCTGGGAGTCCCCACCGGGTTCTCGAAGAGGATCCCGGCTACATAGCTGCAAAGTTTGAGGGTAAAGAGCATCAGATGGAGCAAGGTGAGACTTCCCCTGACCTACCAGCCTACTCGAGATATGCGGTGCTAATGTTCAATGTGTGAACAGTTATGATTGAGTTAGACAAGAAAGGTTTCCTCCCTCAAGACTTTGTTCAGCCGGAGGTAGAATGGTTCTATAACCAGCTCGGAATCGATGATACGTACTTCCAGACGGAGACCGTTGAAGCAATCGTGACGCAAATTCTCTCCCTGTACGCTGCGAAGGTTGCGGCCTACGCGCGGGACGATAAAAAGCTCGAGATCCGGTTAGACAAAGAAGCGGAAGATCACGCAGTCTACATTGACACCAGCAAACCTGGTTTTTCCAGCGTTGACGGCCCGCACTATGAACAAAGGATCGACAAGAAATACGTTGATGGTTCGACCCACGAAAACAGCTACCGGGTTGAAACCTTCCGCTCTCCCACTCCAGTGCCTGGCGATGACGGCCAGCAGCTCCGTTGCTACTTTGTGTACAAGTGCCAATTTGTCAATCCTAACCCAGGTCCCAATGAGACAAACATTGAAGTCATCGGCGAGAAGAGATTCTTGCAAAAGGCCACAGCCAACACCAAAGCAGTCTACCAGGAAATCATCAGCAATGCCGTTTCGCGGGCTGGCCCCGTTATTGAAATGTTTGAGATTGAGAAATCTCGCGAAAAGCGTCTCGTCATTGCTTACCAACGAGGCTCTGCCATGGGCTTATTTAGCGCCCTCTCTGACCTTTATCACTACTACCGCCTGACGAGCTCGCGGAAGTATTTGGAGAACTTCTCTAACGGCATCACTGTCATCTCGCTCTACTTGCGCCCTTTGAAAAACGCTGAAATTGCAGCCAAATATCCCCCTATTGAGGCCGCCATCCATCAGATTATTAAGGAAGTCTCTCTTCTATACTGCATCCCGCAAAATAGGTTTCAACATCATTTTGCCAGTGGACGTCTTAGCTTGCAAGAAACCATATACGCTCACTGTGCCTGGGTGTTTGTCCAGCAGTTTTTGAACCGTCTTGGTTCAGAGTATACTTCTCTAACTGATCTCCTGGATTCGAACAATAGCGCTCACGCAGAGCTACTCTCGAAGATCAAGAAGAGGCTGCGAACGGAGACGTTTACATCCGACTATATCGCAGAAATTGTCAACAAGTACCCTAACCTGATCCACAAACTATACTTGGATTTCGCAAACACCCACTATGTCCAGACCCGTGGCCCGGCTGAGGATGACTTCCTTCCGACATTGAGTTATCTTCGTCTCCAAGTCGATCAGGTCTTAGATGGACGACAGCTGAAGCAGCTCATTTCTAGTACGGCGGCCAACGAACATGATGAAATGGTCATGACTGCTTTCCGTGTCTTCAACGCCTCGATCCTCAAGACCAATTTCTTCACACCCACTAAGGTGGCCCTGAGCTTCCGGCTAAACCCGGCCTTTTTACCAGAACATGAGTACCCCCAGCGTTTGTACGGAATGTTCTTAGTCATCAGCTCTGAATTCCGAGGATTCCACCTCCGCTTCCGAGATATCGCTCGGGGCGGTATTCGTATTGTGAAGAGCAGGAACAAGGAAGCATATAGCATCAACGCCCGCTCACTGTTTGACGAAAACTACAATCTCGCCAATACGCAACAACGGAAGAACAAGGATATCCCTGAAGGTGGAGCAAAGGGTGTGATCCTTCTCGACGTCAACCATCAGGACAAGGCTCGTGTTGCTTTCGAGAAGTATATCGACAGTATTCTGGACCTTTTGTTGCCTCCTGTCAGCCCTGGAATCAAGGACCCTATTGTCGATTTGCATGGCAAGGATGAGATTCTTTTCATGGGTCCTGACGAGAACACTGCAGAGTTGGTCGATTGGGCTACCGAGCATGCTCGGAACCGCGGCGCCCCCTGGTGGAAGTCTTTCTTCACAGGGAAGAGTCCTCGTCTAGGCGGTATCCCACATGACACATACGGCATGACCACGCTGTCCGTTCGCCAATATATCCTTGGAATCTACCGCAAACTCAAGGTCGATCCCTCCACCGTTCGGAAATTACAGACCGGCGGCCCTGACGGTGATCTTGGATCGAACGAGATTCTCCTTGCTAACGAGAAATATACTGCCATTGTCGATGGGTCTGGTGTCATCGTGGATCCCCAGGGTTTGGACCGCGATGAGCTCGTGCGCCTGGCAAAGAAGCGGGTGACGATTTCTGAGTTCGACGTGACGAAGCTCTCGCCTGAGGGCTACCGTGTCTTAGTTGATGAGAGCAATATCCAGCTTCCCAGTGGTGAGGTTGTTCACAACGGCATGATTTTCCGCAATTTGTTCCATCTCCGCAACGATTCCAGCTACGACACCTTCGTTCCCTGTGGCGGACGCCCCGAGTCGATTGATCTCTCTACTGTTGGAAAGCTGATCAAAGACGGCAAATCCACTATTCCCTACATTGTCGAGGGCGCCAATCTTTTCATCACTCAGGACAGCAAGCTCCGGCTCGAGAAAGCTGGGTGCATTCTTTTCAAGGACGCCTCTGCTAACAAGGGTGGTGTAACCTCTTCATCATTGGAGGTGTTAGCATCGCTATCTTTCGATGACCAAGGATTCGTGGAGAACATGTGCGTTGGTGAGGACGGTAGCGCCCCTGCATTCTATGGTGAATACGTCAAGCAGGTTCAAGAAGTCATTAAAGAAAATGCCACCCTCGAATTCGAAGCAATTTGGCGCGAGCATGAGCAGACTGGTCTTCCCCGCAGCGTCCTCAGTGACAGGCTCAGTGTGGCAATCACGCAGCTTGACGAGGAGCTGCAAAAGACAGAGCTATGGGACAATGTGGACCTTCGCCGGTCTGTCCTCAACGACGCTCTCCCTAAGCTGCTGCTTGACAAGATCGGTCTAGATACGATTCTTGAGAGGGTAAGCTCTCCATATGCACCTTGAGCAGTGGCAAGGCAACAGACTGACAGCGATATAGGTTCCCGAGAGCTATCTTCGAGCTATCTTCGGCAGTCACCTTGCTAGTCGCTTCGTATACGAGTATGGTAGCGGCCCCAGCCAGTTCTCATTCTTCAACTTGTGAGTGACTCTACCATGTTTTGGTTTACCTTTCTAACAGCAATACAGCATGACCAAACGCCTTGCACAATCCCAAGCATAATTCTGTTTAGACAGTCGCGGGTGATAGACGCCGCTCTATTTCATATGATGCATCTTCTCTTCCCACATTAATAGTGTATATTTGCAGCGTTACGAGTATTGTTTATTGGGTACCTTTTTGTTCATTTGAGGGGATACAGAAAAACGAAGATAAACGATTTTAATGAACATTGCCATATGGATACATCGTCCTTGTTCCATAAGAGCCTGACGAAATATTTCCCTAGATATCATCATAAATATCTTTTTATATACACACGGTACTATATCATATCTTAGTTATACCCGGACACGACTATCGATCATTGTACTATATACATATCCCCCGCGCGGGATTCTTTTTCTTTTCTTTTCTTTTTTTTCATGGATAGAGGCCCATTGCATTAAACATACCTAGAGAGCCATTCGGCCCCTGGTAGTTCGAAAACCTGACCCTCTTCTTGCTCAGTGCGCTCAAGGACCTCGAGCTGTTTCCAGAGATCGGGATATTTCTCTTTTGCCCACTTCTCGATCTCGTCTTTCCAGTATTGGTATGGGATTGCGTTGTAGAGAAGGCCGAGTCTGATAGCGTGTTAGGCATTGTTTCTTATAGGGAATAGAAGAGAGGATCTTTAGTGAGACATGTCACTTACGACGTATACGTAGGCTCATACCCTGTGACCTCATTCATAGCAATGAATGCCTCCGTCGCGAGATCAAATTCACACTGCGCAGCTAGGGCTTCGACGTACGCCATATAGAGTCTCCGGTCGACGGAGACATCGAGGACTTTAAGTTTCTCCATCATCTTGATCGCCTCCTGAGCACCTGTGGCGTGTTTCTCGCAGACCTTGAAGAAAAACGAGATGGTGCGGTGTGACGGCCCTTCCTCGGACTGCAGGATCTCGCGGAAAATAGCCATGCTCTTTTCGGGCTTTTCGCATTCGGCATACGCGAGCATGAGCCAGTTCAGCAGGCGAATGTTGAGGTCAACTTCAGTGTCGAGTTTAAGCATATTGTGCACAAGTTCGAGGTGTTTCGCGTCCTGGGTTCGGGCGATCCCCTGGAAGCAGCGCGCGTAGGTATCTGGTTTTGGGCGCTGGGAGAAGTTCTCGGCTTGTCGCATATGACCGAAGACAAGGAAGGCGAGGTCGCTGCGCTCGCGTTTGTAGAAGGAGGTCATTATCTCGGTGCGTTTGGCGACCCCGGTTTCGGGAAAGGCAATTTGGAGGAGATTGTAGGCGTTCCAGGCTTGGTCACTGTCTTGGGTGGTGTCTAGGATGATATTTGCCAGTGCATTGCGCACTTTGGCTCGTTCTTCGGATTCGTACGAGCCCAAACGGGGACGAAGTAATTCGGAGACACCTTCCCAGTCGTGACGGTAGACGAGCAGGTGGGTTAATGCGGCGAGCGTGTCCGCCTCGAGGCGCACGTTGGTATCGAATAGAGGGTCAAGGAATGAGGAGACGTGGTCAAAGATATTGTCATCCTGCCCTGACCAGCAGAGCATCGTGATAAGCTTGTTCATCAAGTGGAGGTTTTCAGGAGCCGTGGTATCCAAGTCCTCAAGCTCCCCTAAAGACTGCAGCGCATCGCCGACGTCACCCGCTTGGATACGAGACTCTAAGAGTAATAGTTGGGTCTGGGAATCAGGTACGAGGTCCCATGCGGGAGCTAAATCTGCGAAACCCGAGGCTAACATAGGGTTTTTAATAGAGTTGGCATACTCTATCAAGTCATTCACGTGTGATATTGTAAGAGTACTCATCACGTCAACGTTCTCTACCGCCAAAGATTCCATATTCTTCGCAATAGATGATGCATCTTTTCCGTTGGCGGCGTCCCAGAGCAGTCTGATTCCGATAGTCTGTGAAATAGGCGCAGAGTGCAGAGATCCATGGATAGACTCCAACCCGGTAGGATTAGAGTTTAAAATGGCATATTTTAAAATGGCAATCTTGGTTGACAAGCTAGGCTCCTGGCTTTCAACCAAGGGACATTCGTAGACTGCTTTAGCCGCAGGAAGGAGGTCCTGTCCGAGGAGAAGCTTGACCAACTCTTCCTGTGAAGTGGCATCAAAGTTAACGCCATTCTCATCGAATTTCTCGGCAATCCGTTTGATCTGCCGGCCATCGCTTTCCATCGCAAACCCCCTCATTACCGTGAGCCATGGCGAAGGACTAGCCTTGCGCAGCCTATACCAGAATGTCTCAACGGTGTGCCGTGCCTCCTCCGGGTTGCCATTAAGGGCTTGAATATGGATATAAGCGAGAAGCGCAATTCGGTTGACTCGATTCCGACCGGATCCATGGTCCTCGCAAAGCTCTAGGAAGGCGTAACGAGCAACCTTCCGGACGATCTCACGCGCCTCAGGGAGACAAGTAGCTTCCCAAAGCACGTATAGTACGTTTTCTAGGCTTTCAGCTGAGAAGACCCTCTGCCAATCACCGGGCTCCAATACCTCCTCTTGAGCTCGTAGGTGTTTCCATGTCATGCTGAGCAAACGCGCTTGAAAATGCGTTATAACCCCCGGCTCTCCTGCGCGTGCTTCGAAGAAGTCTTGAAACGCCTTTGACAGGACATCGTTTCCCGGGCCTCTGCTTTGATCACTCAAGGATCTCATCAGATCTGTCATCGGTTTCAGACCGATCTCAGAGGGCAATGTTGCCGGTGTGGGCCCCTTGGGCGGAGCGATGTTGAAAGCAAACAGCCCACGACGCGAAACGTACGAAGGGCTGGAGTTCGTCCTTCTGGATCGATATGGCCGAACAGTGTGTAGGGATCTATGACAACATTGCGGCGACGAGAGCGGCTCATTGTTGAGGATAGCTCGAAAGACCCGCCGTGTAAGTCGGGACTGCATGCTGGCGTATATCGCTGCCAGTAGAAGGTCAATTACCTCAAAAGACGAAGCGCGTGAAAACAAATCGAGACCGATTCAACGTATGTAGTAAGACCAAGTGCGTAGCTTCGAGGATGGGGGCTGTGTTGACTTGGAGAGGTGTAGCTTGAATTGGTTCTAAAACTATTTTCACCGAGTCATGCGGGAGCGGGAGCGTCTGGAAGTCTTGGCGCTTCGAAAAGAATTCAGATCGATCCCTCGTCAACGTCCACCGTCAATCCCCCTCAACCCAAAAACCGAGAGCCTAGTTGGCACAATGTCATTCTACCTCTCTTCTTTCGCCTCATTACGGCCGTTCACGTCGGCTGCGCGATTGATCTGCCGCTTCAATTCGACAGCAAGCAGCGGTGCTACATACGCTGGGCTACAGAGCTCGCAACAATCACATTCTGGACAGAGAACGAGTGAGCCTAGTTCTGTTGACTAGACATCTGGCTGTCAGAACACGCTACTAACTTTCGAATCTCAGTTAATGCAAACAGGAGGAAACCAACTCGTATCCCCCAACATCGTTCCAAATTCAAGGAAGAGCAAAGGATGCAAGCAGAAGGTCGCGCCCTTGAACGCTTTCAAACTCGCGCCTATCAGCCCGGTGATATCTATGCTCCTCATGATCTCAGTCCTGCCGAGATGAAGAAGTGGAAGAGGCCCGCCCCCCCGTCCACGGACGTCTTTGATACCCTCCAACTCAACCCGTTAGACCAATACAAGGTACGACTCCGCCGCAGAAAAGCTGCAGTTCAAAGTAGACTAACCATTACCCCTTTGTCTTGTAGAATTTTTCCATGATGTCTGAATACATGACTCAACTGGGGCGTATCAAGCATAGGTCTGAGACTGGCCTGCGCGGCGTCAACCAGCGCAAACTTGCAAAGGCTGTCCGGAGAGCAATTGGCCTTGGTCTCATGCCTAGTGTGCACCGTCATCCGGAAATTCTGGCCCAGGCGGTAAGGAGCAAGTTGGAGAGGAGTGGACACTGAGAAAAGAATTAAGAGGTGCTGTGAGTTCAGAGTGAATTCGTGGATCTTCCCCCTTTCTTGTATCTCTTTGTCTGTCTGTCTTTTTTGTCGTGATGAATGCTGGCATCGACAGGAGGCAATGTATTATATTCTATCAACTGTGTCCCCGGTGTAGGGATTGATTAGAACAATGTAATTTATTTAACATGACCTCAAAAGGTTCAAGCGAACTTTCGATACAGCGTCCTAATAATCGTTCATCTCCGGATATTTCCAGACTAGCCTGGCTGTGCAGTATGACGATGGCGATCCACAAGGCACCAAGCGGGTAAACAGAGGCCCTCCAGCCTCTCCCTCTTCCCCTCTTCATCGCCCTGTTTCATCACAACTACCCTCACTCAGACCACTCTAGCTGGCCTAGTCATGGCAATTACAAACGGTCAGACTTGTTCCACTAAGCCTGCTTTAGTGCCATTGTGGCTAACGTTAATTCTAGAATCGATATGGGCTGCCAGCCCGTCCACTACGCGGGGCCAACCCACCCAGCTCTCTTCCGATGGAAAGGGTGAACGCCTCGCATATGCGGTATGTCGGATCCCGTTTTGCAGATATCCAAATTCTGCAGAATTATGAGACGTTAAGCTAATCGAACGAATTTCATGTCTCTAGTCGAATAAATCCGTCTTCGTGCGTTCGATTGACGACCCCGCAGTCGCACGGCAATACACCGAGCACAAAACACAAACTACAGTAGCCCGATTTGCGCCCTCCGGATTCTATGTTGCTAGTGGAGATGCCAGTGGTATAGTACGCGTCTGGGACTGCGTCGGTGATGGACTCACAAAAGGCGAATATAGCATTGTGAATGGCCGGATCAACGACCTTGCCTGGGACGGTGATTCGCAGCGCATCATTGCCGTCGGAGATGGAAAACAGAGATACGGACACTGCATTACTTGGGATAGTGGGAACACTGTTGGAGAGATTCGCGGTCATACTCAACCGATCAATACTGTTTCGATCCGGCAACAAAGACCATTGCGCGCTGCCGCCGCCGGTGATGACATGAACATGGTCTTCTATCACGGAGCGCCGTTTAAGTTTAATAATGGTGTCCGTGACAAGCATACTAATTATATATATGGTGTTGGCTTTAGCCCCGATGGTTCAACATTGGTCAGTGTTGGTGCTGACAGAAAGATCTGGTTGTATGATGGTAAGACTGGTGGGGTGAAAGGTCAAATTGGGGAAGGGGGACACAAGGGAAGTATCTTCTCTGTCTCATGGTCCAAAGATTCGCGCAAATTTGTCACTGCAAGTGCGGATAAGACCGTCAAGATCTGGGATGTGGAGACTGGCAAGATCACTCAAAACTGGTATATCGGCGGCGAAGGAAGTACGAATATTCAGGATCAACAGGTCGGCGTGGTCTGGCCCCCAGGAAGAACCGACAACTTGCTTATTAGTTTGTCACTAAACGGAGACTTGAACTACCTTGTTGAAGGCACGCCGGAGCCGAGACAAGTTGTGCAGGGCCACCAGAAAAACATCACGTCTCTGACCACGTTTGGATCGGGGCCAGACAAAACATTGTGGACAGGAAGTTTCGATGGGAGGGTTTGCAGCTGGGATGTGCCAAAAGGGAATGCAGAGGAAATTGAGGGAGATCGCCATCCTTCATATATCGCAGGCCTGGCCCCGACTCAGGAAGGTGCAGGAAGAATCTACAGTGTGGGCTGGGATGACACTATTCGTTCGATTGATATTGGTGCCAAAACTTATACCGGCACCTCGTCCAAGCTGTCTGGACAACCTAAGGGCATTGCCACCGGTAACGCGACTGTTCTGGTGGCGACGTCCGAAAATGTCGAGATTCTCAAAGATGGTCAGAAAGTGGGAAATTTCAAGTCGAACTCCTTTGTCACTGCTGTAGCAGCTTACGGCAACGTAGCAGCAATTGGACTAGAAGACACAACAGTTCAGATTTGCGACATTTCCGGGTCCACTTTAACCCCCAAGAGGGATATCAAAGCATCCCGAGACCCTGTGTCTGCCCTGGCTTTCTCGCCAGATGGCTCCAATATCGCTATTGGAGACTCGCGGGGGCGTGTGCTTGTGTACAAGGTTGCCGATGGCAGCCTAGTGATTGACCGCTGGACGGCGCACACTTCTCGAATCACCTCAATTGCATGGAACAGCAACGGCACCCACGTTGTCAGTGGTGGCTTAGACACCAACATCTTCATCTGGAGCTTGACAACTCCAGGAGACTGGCTGCAGGCGCCACATGCTCACAAAGAGGGAGTGAATGGGGTCGCATGGATTGCCGATGGCACCAAGATTGCCTCCGCTGGAGCCGATGCAGCGGTTAAGGTGTGGCAGGTTGAGGGACTGGAATAGACAGAATCTCGGTTATAACTAGGTTACAATAGGCCTGAATCTTGTCATTCTCAGGGTTTCTTTTTCTTGATTATGTAGAGCAGTGCGTACCCGAAACAAAGATTTATCGTAGCAATAAGGGGGTCGTAAGAAGAGCAGCATAATGTAAGATGCGGTTGATCAAAGCTTCGGCCATGTCATCTTGCAGTTTCACTCGCAACCTCCACTTTCAATCTACAATTCCTTCGGTCGCAAACGCACGAGGAGTAGAATAAGGTGAAAATGAGATGAGACCATGTCTATGTTTGGGGACTCGTCGACCGACTCCCAGCCATTTCTCCGCTCTCAGCAGGTAAGCCATGAGCACGTTACATGACGCAGCTACCCATGACTAGCCTCCTACGCGGGGAGCAATTTTGCAATCGCTGCTAACTGCACACCTTGGGCTAGCTTCGCCAGACGTCCTTTATCCTCCCCAAAACCGGCCAGCGTTTGAGAGGCCTCGTACACCTCCGAAGTCCGCGCGCCAGTTCAAATGGCCTTGCGGACGATGAAGAACGACGTGGGCTTCTCTCCGGCGAGGTTGCTCACCGACCACAGAGCCTCTCGACACAGGTGAAAGGCAAGGCTCGGATACAATGGCTTGCGCTGCGGAAATTTGTCTCATCCGAGCTAGGTATAGGCGTTCTAAAATGCAGCCTGGCCTATCTACTTGGGTCCCTGCCGACCTTTGTTCCAGCTCTCGCGGCGTTTCTCGGTCACCAGGATAGCAAGCATATGGTGGCTACCATAACGGTCTATTTTCACCCGGCCAGATCGCAGGGGAGTATGATCAAAGCGTTGATATGCGCGCTTCTGGCCTTTCTCTACACAACATTCGTCTCGGTCACGAGTATGTTTGTTTCTATGTTTTTCCAGGATAGACTGGGTCTGATTCCGCTCGGACATGCCGTTGTCCTCATTGTTTTCTGTGGAGGAGGGCTGGGATTCATTGGGTGGACGAAACAGAGACTGGGCGATCCGCTTGTCAACGTTGCATGCTCTCTCGCATCGCTCTCGACTATAAGCGTCTTGACGAGAGAAGGTGCAGTCCAGGCTGGAGATCTGTCCTTTACAAAAATATCCCAGGTGCTGAAGATGATTGTCATGGGTGTCACTGCAACCGTGACTGTCTCGTTTTTGATTTTCCCTATCTCTGCGCGGAAGAAGCTACGGTCAAACCTTACTACAGTCACCGAGGCAATGGCAGAGATGCTCGCCCTTATCACCGAGGGCTTTCTGAGCGGGTCGGAGGAGCAGTTTCAAACAGCAGAATTCGTTGATGCAGCTGCACGACATAAGAAGGGGTATGGGCAACTTGATTCCCTCGTCAAAGAGGCGAAGCTCGAACACTACGTGAGAGGAACGGAGAAGGAATACAGGCTGGAGAAACATCTTGTTAGATGGGTGCAAGATATAACGCACAACTTAGGAGGTTTGCGCAGTGCCGCTTCCCTGCAGTTTCAGTGGCTGAAACAGAGCAACCCCATCGATTTTGCGCAAAGTCCAAACGCTTCATTTCATGGCTCCCTTGATTCCCATAGACCAATGAGCCCTTGGTCATTACCTGAGGATCGGTCTCACCTTGAGCCAATTGATGAGAGGCCGGAAGAAGAAATATCAGAGCCCGATACTGTTCGGCCGGTTTTGAGACGGGTACAGACCTCTGAGTCCGAAGCTGCGGTTGATCTGCTTCCCACGGATATATTTGCTATATTCATAGACCATTTAGGCCCCTCCATGGTGAGTCCATTCTCTCGGTACAGTCACAATGATCCTAATGAACAGTAGCGGGCCCTTGCATTTACTCTGAAGGAGACATTTAACGGAATTCCATTCACTCCGGCCCCGCACTATAAGGTCTGTGTCGATAGCAGATTCCGTACAAGTCTAGACCGCGCGCTTGGCCTTTATCGAGAATCTCGAGAAGAGGCACTAGACACTATATATCGCCGAAAGGAGATACTCAAGATTAAAAACTTCGATTTTGAGGCCGATCTTGAAGAGGTTGCAGCTATCTGTGGGCATTTCAGTTTCTCGCTGCTCGAGTTTGGTGAACAATTGAAAGAGCTGCTTGCCATTCTCGATGAACTCCAGCTTGAGTCCGAGGAACGGCCTCATGGTCGGTCGTGGAACTGGTTGAGATTCTGGCGTAAAGGAGAATCTGAGCGGAGGAGGTTCTCTGGTTAGTTGACTTTGATATTCAGTGGTGACTGAGTTAAACTCTCGTTAATCCAATGCAGATCAGCCCTTAATTAATACGAAACCAAGACGCATCACTACCCCCCGGCCGGGTAGCACCGAAAATCTCGAAGATACCAGCGCAAAGCCATCTAGGAGTTCGAGATTTGGGTATCGACTTTGGAAATCACTTGGTGTATTTCGGCGGGACGATACCAAGTTTGCAATCAAGGTCGGCGCTGGCGCAGCGCTTTACGCGTTGCCGTCCTTCATTTCGTCGACTAGACCGTTTTACTCTCACTGGAGGGGCGAATGGGGCTTGCTCTCCTACATGTTGGTCTGCTCAATGACCATTGGATCTTCTAACACCACTGGCTCTGCGCGTTTCCTCGGTACATGTCTCGGTGCCGGCTGTGCCATTCTATCATGGTATATCACTGATGGGACTGCACTCGCTCTTGCATTTGTCGGCCTGATTATGTCAACTTGGACTGCTTATATTATCCTTGTCAAACGTCAGGGTCCAATGGGACGCTTCATCATGCTTACATACAATCTTTCTGTCTTATATGCCTATTCACTCTCGCAGAAAGATGGCCAGGATGATCAAGACGAGGGGGGAGATAACCCGGTAATTACCAAGATCGCTCTTCACCGGGTTGTGGCTGTCTTATCCGGCTGCATCTGGGGAGTAATCATCACACGGGTGATCTGGCCGATCAGTGCCCGCAAAAGGCTAAAGGATGGGCTGGCTCTTCTATGGCTTCGAATGAGCCTCATTTGGAAGTCTGGTCCATTGTCTGCAACCCACGATCTCAAGCAGCCAACAGAGTTCATGTCTGTCAGAGATAAACTCGAGGTCGAACGATACATATCCCATCTAGAGTCACTTCAAACCTCTGCCCGCTCCGAGTTCCAACTGAAACAAGCTTTCCCGGATGCGGCTTATACTAACCTCCTGGCTCGCACACGGAGCATGGTGAATAGCTTCGTCGCTATTAATCTTGAATTGGTCAAGAACATGACGGCCTCGGAGGGAGAGCTTGCCATTCTTGACTACACAGTGCGGGAACGACGACATTTGTCTTCTCGCATTAGTCATTTGTTGTCTTGTGGGTAGCCCAGTATGCACTGCATATTCCCAGCTAATCCGCCCCTGCAGTTATGGCTTCCTCGATGAAGTTAGAGTATCCATTGAACGATAATTTGCCCAACGTTGAGCACGCGCGAGACCGACTCCTCGCGCGTCTTTTCCACTACCGCAAGGACTTGGAGGCGTCTCGGTCGTCTACAGACGAAGATTATGCACTGCTATATGCGTACGGTATGTATTTCCAAGACCATACGTGGATGGCTCTGTCTGACTCAATTAACAGTGCTGGTAACGGGGCAATTGTCGAAAGAAATCGAGGAAATCTCCGAAGAAATCGGGCGACTGTTCGGGGTGCTAGATGAGGAAACAGTCAAGCTATATGCGTAATAGAAAAATAAATGTATCTTCGCGTAGTTGTGGTTAATCATGGAAGTATAAATTTGGCGGGGAACATCATCCGCTTCACCCTCTCAGTCAGTTGAACAGTCGAACTCCTTCCACCAACTCGTCCAACTTCGGCCATCCACCCACCGCCCTTTCCATCGTGACCCATCGATTCGTGCATTCATATATCAAATCCTACATCCTACCTATTTTATTTCCGCATTTTCGGCGTCTATTCTCCTTCATGAAGGTGTAACTCTCCTCCGTCCCGGCTTCGCGCAGCCCGTCGCGCGTCTGCGAGCCTACCAGCCCCCGACCATGCAGATTGACCCTGCGGCGCTGAGTCGAACAGACTCTGGATCTGCCACACTTGCTTCATCCAAGAACACGGCTCCCAGTGCTTCAACAACTCAGAAGTCCACAAAAGCCCTGATATCCGTCCCGCGGCTGGACTTGGAGCCTATCTACACGGAGCTAAAAGCCGCTATCGGCGACAAATGGACTGAGTACAAGCAAACCATCTCCGGCTTTTTATTAGGTACGTATCGCCCTTTCGGAAGCCTTTGGAGTCGACTCGTCTTCAATCCTGTGCACTAACGGTTTCCCCCCCTCGTTCTGCAGGAGTATTGAATCAAGATGAACTCGCATCACGCATCGACTCAATAATATGCGCTGACCCGAAAACTGAGCACCTTCACAATAACTTTGTCTGCGCGATCATTGGGAACCTCACGAGGGATCTTCCAGACCATGGCGTTGCAAGTTGGGTCTCCGCAAACGACAAGCCCTCCGTGGTGTCGAAACCGGCCTCTGGAGATGCCGCAGAACAACGACTCAAGACCGAGGTCATGCAATTGCCTCCCAGGGATCGCCGACGGATTAAGGGAATTCCAGAGGTATGCACTGAATGAAGGCCAGCACTATATTTCCCCACGTGGACTCGGCAATATTCTAACTGCCCACTCTTATTCAGCGTGACCCTCACGAAACGATACCCAGTGAGTTAGAGGAATACCACCTGGCTAAACAGGTCAGGGTACCTAACCAAGTCCCCGCCAGTGCGGGTGGCTTGAACATGACAAGTAAGTTTCATACCGCGCGCTGTAGTTTTGCGAGCCGAGGCTTACACATTTCGTCATTCAAAAGATTGGGAGTTAGAAGTTCGCAAACGTTATGAACAATCGCTCGCTCAAGAAATCGGAGAATTCCCAGACGCAGACTCAATACACGCGCGGATAGTCCCGATATGCTACGAAGAGTCGGTTGTTAATGGTGCGGGTGTCGCATGCGCCGAGTTCATGGCGATCGCAACCGAAACGTTCGTCAAGGAAGTCCTTTCAGTCGTATTCTCGCGGACGAGATCGAACGGTCCCTCTGGGACTATAAACGGCATGATGAAACGGTCGTACAAGCAGCAACTTGAGAGAGAAGAACTTGCTTTCACGCGAGGAGAGATTGCCAAAGACGGCGCGACTGGTTTGCTACCCGTCGAGGCCAAGGAAGCTAGTACTCGCAGCGCTCTTGGAGTCAGAGATCTTCGGTTATCCTTGGAAATTGGAGGAGGTGTTCTAAGCCATATGCCGTTGATTGTGGACCAGATCATGGGAGGCTATTTTGAAGATGAGCTGGAAGCCGACAAACAAGAACACCTTGAGCTCGACAACAAGCGGGTGGGCTACATTGATGAAATGGACATAGACGAAGCAGAAATGAACTTCGAGGGAGCCACATTGAGTGACCAAGATCAACTGGATGCACTGCTAGACGAGTGTCTCTTGATGGCCGCATAAGGTCCTGCTCCATTACTCGCGAAGTCATCTTCCTTTCGTCGGCCACCTTTTAAAACCTTTCTATCTACCTCTACCTATATCCCTCAGTCACTCCGGCATCTGGCCCCGAAAATGGCCTATTTTGCAGCATCTCGGTTTGGGGAAAGGTTAAAAGGCGTCCTGGGAGTAATGGGTTAGCCACTAACGGTGTGGCATCTTCGCTTATTGCATTCTAGGTTCGGAGTTTGATATCAGCTTTTCTACTTGGCTACCACTCATCCCAATCGACTCCATTTCATATTTAAGCCATCCGCCGATCACCTAATCATCTTCAGACTACATCAAACCCCGTCATTGGGGAGAAAAAGGCCCATGAAGATGAAAACAAAGATAGGTTTTTGGATGCGATGTTCACTGATCACTTGATACCCATGATTTGGTTAGGGCTTTTTCTTGACTCCCCCGAATCCTAGGGGTCCCAAGCAGCACCGCCCTTGGATAACCCAAAAGAAAAAAAAAGGCAGACTAGATTGAGACTCCACTAGCTAGCCATTCGTTTACTGTTCCATCATTATTACCCAATTGTTCTCAGTACTATATATATATGGCCTTTTCTAATACGTTATCTAAGCTAATAATAGAGCTGGTTGGTTGCCCCTGTGGTATGCACCCTTGAACTCCCAATCGGTACAGTTACGGACAGGTTCTTTTTCTTTTGCACCTTTATACATTGAGTATTGATGGAGGTGATAATAATATGATATTTATACACACAGGTGGAGCAGAAGAGTATCTCACAACTTATAATGTCAACCTTTGGGAGTCGTAAGTCAGTTATTGTAGGTCAGGTCACATGCGAGTTTAATTCATTGTTGTAGCGTCAACGGCCCCCAAATCAATGATTCGATTGAATTCTCGCTTATTATTCCATACTCCAAACGCCTATCCTGGTCTGGCAATTGGAATGGTATTATACATGCAATAAACAGGGATATGAGCTTGATAGCGGCTCTTTTCGACAGAAGTCAGCATGTCCATGCTCATATCTTCATTGAGTGAGACCGTCAGCAACCATCTCAAGGATCTCCTCGGTCGATTTATATGCGTTGGCTGGGTCTTTGGTGATCGATTGCCAAAGTTCGCCATGCTTGGGCTCGGATAAGATACATTTCGAGATAACGTCGGCACGTTTTTCCTGCGTGGTGCAACGTTAGGAAAGGGGCACTCTTCTATGGGCAACACAAAAGGAAGGGGGAAAGAGTGAGAGCATACATCTGTACCATGCTGTAGTAAGAATTTGTAATACCATGCCCAGGCATCGCCGAGATCGCTATTTGAGACAATCGCTTTCTCAAACCAGGTCATGGCCTTTTCAAGGCGCCGTTCTCCCCAGAAGATTCGCGCCACTGTTATAAACAGAATTGGGTCATTTTCGACCTTTTTAATCGCTTCCAAGCTTCGAGCTTTGCGCTGTGCCCGGGGCTCGAGGTGCCAGATGCTTTCACTCCAGAGTAAACCAGAAGATGGGACTTCCTGTAGAGCTCTTGCCATTAACACCTTGGCTTGTGGGATGTTATTCGCGTGGCGTTCAACGCGGACGCTCTCGGTCCAGAGCTCGGGATTATTTGGGACGGCGAGACGAGCTCTATCAAGGACAGAGCGGGCACGGACCACTGCACCAGCTTTCTCCTCTAGTCTTGATGCTAGAAGCCAAAGGGGAACCGATTTGGGGCATGCTCGAGTGCCGGTCCCATATGCCTCTCGGGCTTGAGGAGTCTTGTTCTGTGCCTCGTAAATTTGGCCCTTCATCATCCAGAGCTTGTCAGCCTTGGGGTACACCTGGAGGCCTTGGTTAACAAGATCAAGCGCCTCATTAATGTTGCCCAATTGTCGTTCAAAGGCGACACTCTTAATCCAAACACGGTCTGTCCCTGCCTCCTGTCGAGCTGTTGCGAGAAGCTCGCGGGCCTGATCTGTCAGGTTTGCGTCCGCCTCAAGTTTAACGGCAGCTAGCCAGATATCTTCGTTGTTAGGGTTCTGGTTGAAAGCACGCCCAAGCACACGTCGGGCATCATCGATTTCTCCAGACTGCCACTTCTCCTTTGCAAGCTGTAGCCACAGCTCTTCGCTCTGTGGGCAAGCTTCGACTGCCTTTTCAAGCACCTGCCATAACGCTTCCTTTGTACCGTGGTTGCGTTCGAGATCGGCGGCTGCAACCCAAATAGACTTGCGATTAACAAAGACGCGTAAGGCATATGCATAGATTGCCCTTGCCGTCTCATACTTTCCTCTTGCAATGGTGGCTTTCGCGTCATCCATCCAAATATCTTTTCGGTCATCATCTTCATCGAGGCTCCATCCGAGTGTCTCACGAATAATCGCACCACAGGTAAGAACTGCCCCTTCTTCTTCGCACTTCTCTGCTTCCGCTATCCATTCTTCTCGTTTGAGCATGGCGTTCTCTCTTGCGAGCGATTGAATAGCTCGCTTCATTACATTTACCTTACTGAAAGTTCCCATCTGCTCTTGAAGTCGAGAGGCAGCAATCCAAATCTCGTGGCTTGTCGGGACAGCTTTTCGTGCAGCGTTCAAGACTTTCTGGGCATTTTCAGGGGTTTCTAAGCGGGCAAGAGCCAGCCATAGCTCGACAGAGAGGGGTATCATTTCGACCGCCTTAGCCAACAAGAGGCGCGCATCTGCAGGATCCTCTTCCAAGTTAACAGCTTCCTTCCATATCGTGACTGACTGTGGAATGTGGAGGATAGCCTGTCTTAGAACGTTTTTCTTTGCCCGTGGTTCTGTCTCTAGCCTCATAGCCTCGATCCAAAGTCGAGTAGACCGGTCATTGTTCTTGATGGCGTTTGCAGCAATGACTTTGGCATTATGTCCTTCATTAAGTCGAATATTCTCAAGCCAAGCATCCTCACTCTTTGGGCATAGATCGCAACCTTTAGCTAGAATATTGCGCGCAGTCACAATCTTCCCCGCAAGCTCTTCTAGCCGAGCTAGGGCAATCCAGCCAGGAGCGTGTTTGGGATTCGTTCTTGTTACAGACTCCAGCAAGACACGCACCCGCTTGATGTCTCCAACTTCGATTTCGCCAGCCTTAAGCTCCGACTGCGTAAGGCTTGTAAGATATCCCTTCGGGTCAATACTAGTCGCGCTACCTGACGTAGTGTCACCGGAGGATCCCATAGCCGCCTGATCAAGTTTAACCTGAAGCACCTTGTCACGAGCAGCACTGATATTGGCAAAGTTTGTTATCATTCCATCTGCGGCATCTGCAGTATGAGCATCTGTCTGAGAGCCATCATCGGCAACTGTGGTGTCGAACTGTGAGGAGTCTCTAGCGCTGGCGAGGACACTGTCAGGTACAGCATAAAACCGGTGCTGCATTCGTAAATTCTGTTTCGTTCGTCTGTTTTTGCCAGTAAGATCTCCGACTTCCGGGAGATTCGCCCATTCATCTTCAGATACTGAGGCAAGCGAGCGCTTTAAATCAGCGAACTGTTGCTGGATTTTTGGGTTCTTTCGCTCGTAATCTTCTCGCTCCTGGCGTTCTCGAGCATCCCTAAAGTTGGAGAAGGAATCAAGTCGGTCATCTATCCAGAAAATCGGGACTAAACCCGTTGAACAAATCACTCTGTCATAGAACTGGGTTGAGGTGTTACTGACCTTCTAGTTTTTCGCCGTCGGTCCATTTTCTCATCTACCTCTCTGTATATGCGATCTGCCTCGTCATCCTCCTGGTCAAACTGGCCATATGCGAAGAGCCCAACTTCGTTGTCAGGATCCTGGAAACGTTCATCATCCTCTTCCTCTGCGGCCTTCTCCTCCCCCTTCCCTTTCTCGCGCGACGCGCCGTACGCTGTTGGAGGTGCTGCACCGAGCAACTGCGCTCGTTTTGCAAGCGCAGCCTGAATCTGCTCTGGGGTTGGGCCCTCTCGAGCTGGTCCTAAATCCGAGCGAGTAGTGAATCCAGTGGCACCTCGACCGAGACCAGCAACGTAATTTTCGGGCGCAGGTTGGCTCAAAAAATCCTTTCGCCCTGACGCCATTCTGGAGAAATGGTGGCTTAACTTTTGCGTCGAGCTTGATGGTGGAGCTTGTGTTTCTCTAGACAAAAGGCAGGCCTTGGAAAATAATTATTCCGTTCCGGTTACGTATCTTATCGCTTAAGTCTGGAGTCCCCAGGTATCTCGTTCACTGCTTTCTTTTGAGTTCACATTGAATAATTCATTCAAAAGCGAGGTTTCATTTATAGGTACATTGCTAGCGTCACCACATTTTTCAAGGCCCCGCAAGCCTAGGCATAAAAAGGCTAGTAAGAGTCATGGAATCGAGATAGACCTTTTAGCGGACAACCTGTGCAATAAGAAATAGACACAAGACGGTTGATAAAGAACGATTGCAAGCAAAATCATATTGTGTAACATCGGATACAGAAAGAAAGCCCGCCCTTATAAGTCGTTGTCGTCCAAGTACAGACGATACCCTAGCCTCGGGCATAGGGATGGAAGCCGCGGTGACCCCCACGCCCTCCTCCGCGGTAGTTCGCACCAGGCTTTCCAGCGTTTTTGGGCCCGGTTGGGGCGTTGGCAGGGGCGGCGCCTTGCGGCTGGGGTGTCTGGCCTGAATCTAAGTTAGGAAGAGATGTAAGCAGATTGATAAATTCTTAAAGGACAATTCCCAACATACCTCGTCCAACGCTCCCAGATCTGTTCATGGCTTGGGGTCCCGTGGGGATATTCGGCTGAGGTACTTCGTCGTACATACCTTCCCATGACGTTGGGCCACCTTGTTGGTACGGAGAGAATCCCCGATTCTCCATTGCCCGACGAGCTTGCTGCTGTTCATACTTTTGTTGTTCGAATGCTATCTGCTCATGCGCATTGTATCCAGGACCTCCGCGGTTTGCAGAGTAGTTTCCCCCCATGTTCGAGCTTCCGCCCATACCCATTTGACCCCCCTGTCCTTGATTTTGCATTTGTTGCATCTGCTGCATCATGGCAGGGTTCATCATGTTCTGCATATTCTGGGGAGTTGGGCTCTGTGCCGGAGGGCTCATGCTTGGCGACTGCTGGTTGTTGCCCATCTGCATTTGTTGCATCTGTTTCATTTGCATTTGCTGCATTAGAGCGGGGTTCATTCCACCCATCGCCATGCCGCCCATGTTTTGACCTTGGGCAGCGGCCACCGCCATTTGCTGTTGCATCAAAGCAAAGTATTGTTGCATGCGTTGCCAATACTGGGCCATCATTTGCGGCGTGAGACCACTGGGCATGCCAGCCTGCCCTTGGCCACCTGATTGTTGCTGGGAACCGTCGGCTCCACCTTGGCTGTTGTCCCTAAAATCTCTGCCACGGCGGCTGCGGTCTTCTTCGCCTCGAAGATTGCCCCTCGGCTGAGCCTTCTTCACTTCGATGGGCTTACCAAGGATATCTAGGGGACGTGATAAAGCAGCTTCGACGGCAGCCTCGCTATCAAACGTGACAAAACCGAAGCCACGCGGGCGACCAGTATCCTTATCAATCATCAAAGTTGCATCAATTACACGACCAAACTGCATGAAGAACTGTTTGAAATCCTGCTCGGTCGCTTCTTGACTGACGCCTCCAACGAATATCTTGCTGGTTTTCTCTTGCTCATCACGCGGGATCGCACGCTTGGGATCAATCTAAAAATTTATGAGTAATTTAGTCAAGGTATATCGGCGCAGGCAACGTTTGAGCGGGCCCTTACAATTTTTCCGTCTAGATAATGCTCCTTGACCATCACAGTATTCACCGTTTTGGGGTCTCTGAATGTCAAGAATCCGAAACCTCTCGACCGACCTGTAGCACTATCACGCATAACAGTACATTCTTGTACTTCTCCGAATTGCGAGAAATATTCCTTCAAGGATTCTTGATAGGAAGTCAGATGCCCACACCACGTAAACGAATAGAGATAAACTTGGGATAATACATACGATCGGTTGTCTCCCAGTTTAATCCGCCAATGAACATTTTCCTATCAAAAAAGATCAGTTATCAGTGACGACAGTTCCCTCTGTTAGCAGATAATCAGGCGTCGAAAGTGCAGAATAAAAGTGTATAAAGTGCATGTGATGGATTGGCGCATGGATGAATATTGCTGGCAAAGGGCGGATGGTCGATGGTGCAGGTAGTCAGCCTCTAGAACCCACGCCACATAGTCATTATGTTCCTAGACCAGTGCGTCGAACTAGTTTCTCAGTTGTTTCAACTTTCACTCTGTTGGAACAAAGACATGACAATCAGAGGCAGAAGTAGGTGTTGGCGATATCCCATGAAAGCTGGGCAACCGATCTGTTTAGCATGGATACATTCACAGATCTGCGTTGACGAGTGTCCGGAGCTCAGCACTTGTGGTGTTATTTCCGATTTATTCACAGCCATCGGATTACAGGTCAACCCAGCAGCTTCAATGCTAAAGCAATGAGCCACAGGGACCGGGCGGTTGCGTGAGTAGTAGACAGACCACAAGGGGGATGATGTATGCCCGGCGAATAAGTCAATTGTTCTCTTCTGTCTCTGACCAAGGTATCTTTGCCTGCCTGTCTATAGACTCCGAAGCTAGGTAAACTGATCGAAGATGCCCAACCAGTCAGTCGAGGCTTCTACTCCTCGCTGGTGGCGCTATATCATATACCGACACGACGCTATATAGTATCAGCCGTACTATAGTCGCACGAAATTGAGGTTCGTATGATTGATTTTCGATACTTGTCCCCCCATAACTGCCATACTGATGCTGACTCGCTGATATATATCTCCACTAGAATTGGAACGACGGAAGGGAACTCCTATCTCCACCAGTGTCGCGTTCAACTCGATAGACCAGGAGATCTCATCGATGTTCATCTGGGGCCGACCTTGATATCGCTCCCCCCATGGACAATGGTTGTTTACCACCTTGATTCGGGCAAAGCCTGTCAACCGCCTTTCACGCTTGAGTTTGGAAGCCCCAATAGTGTTCGTTCACGGACCACCAGCCAGCCACAAAGTTGTCGAGATGCCAACAACCTACACCAAGCAGAGCACTGAGAGCCTAGGTCTCGGAGATGGCGTGCCCTTAAAAAGGAAAACGCTGGTTTAATGTCCTATGGGACAAGGGCTCGGCGTCCATGGGCGACCGGGTTCCATAGCGCCAATCGCACAGCACATCCAGAGCATGAATCAAGAACAAGGGTAGAAAACTCAAGAATGCCGCTGAACAAGGGAAACTTACCCATCTTCCTTTATGCCAGTTCCTTGAGGCTCTGGTTCTGGTGCATTTGCATGGTTATAAGAGCCGGTATCCGGACCAGCTAAGCCATTTTGGTGGCCTCCTTCGTACGAAGAGGCTTGATATGAACCAAGTGTATTTTCAGACTCGTTTCCATAACCTTCGACGGACTGAATTGCCGAAAGGCTAGAGACTGGAGCAGGCGCATCAGAGGGTATGGGATTGGGTGCAGCGGGAGCCCCTCCAGTAGGAATATGTCGGTGTGTTGCTTCGTCTGCATCGTACCTGAAAAGCAAGGCCCATTAGTTTCGAATAATATGCGCCTGAACCAGAGCAACCAGCATACAGATCAGCGAACAGATCCTCCTCAACGTCCTCTGGTTCAGCCATGTCGATGAAAATTAACGGTTTATTGATAATAGGAAAGAGAACCAGAAGAAAATTGCCTCTGTTACAACGACCGATATGCGAATAGCGACGGCAGAAGGCCGGAGAACAAGGGCGAAGTGACGAGCCTCCCGATCGCCGAAGTTCTGGATAATTAGTGATGATATAGCGGAACCGAAGAGTTGAAAAAAGGATGGGACTGGTTAATTGCTGAGAAAATTGGTACAGAGAAGGGAGAGGGTGTGAGAGCGAGAAAGAGCTTCGAGAAAGGAAAGAAGACTGGACGAAAGCCTGAGCCCGGGGGTTGAGATGGGTTGGAGAGCCCTCAGCGCAAATTTACCTTTGTCAGGCAGCTGTACCAGCCCTTTCATTACAGGTTTTTGAGCAAATCTTTGACTCCTTTTGGTTTCTTTTGAGAATTTGTACGTATTGCTTGTTGCAAATAAGCTATCTTTGTAACAGCAGTTGCCGAATTTCCGTTTTTACAATTCAGGTCGTAAATTACAATCCGGCCAGTGGTCTTTTCTTCTCTCTGGCGTCTCTCAAATCCTCAATCTTCAACAGTGGCTATTTACGTGTTCGGAGGAAATAGAAGTAGAAATATAGCTGCTACTGCTCCAGCCCCAATAGTTGGCCTATGAACAGCTCCAACTTCTAGAGTCGGGACAGTGTAAAAGATATTAGTGTCCCTGAAACACCCCGCAACCCCGACGCTTGCCTGCCTCCCTCTCTGACCTGTTCGGTTGACATCATTTCCTCCGCACGAGCAGCCTCACACAATGGCTGCGAAGAAGGCCCAACAGCAGGTAAGCCCTTATTCCGATGCCTAAGAAATTTGGCATTTTACTGATGAAATTATCTAATTCGTCCTGAAAAGGAAATGGTCCAGGTTGGTTCGTACCTCATACTCTCTTTGTGTCGTATATTTAGATCAAGTGGCTGATGGAGATGCCCGTCCCCGTGTACAGGCCGTTCTGAGTAAGTTTTGAATTCTAAGTTCCGGGCTACATGTGTCGATTTCTGATATCCCGAAAGACAATCAGCTTCCCCATTCTGGAAAGCGAGATCAGTTCAGAATAGAGGGGGCTCCCAGACTCCTGACCAGAGCACTGTGGTTGGGGCCTCGTACTCTCACGCCAATATCTTGAAGTCAGTCTTCCCTCTTATACGCTCTATAGGCAGGTGTTGACTGTGCATTTCCTACTCCAGCAGAGGCCTACCGCAACAACAAACACAAGCTCGAACTCCTCCCCGCGCCCCCTCCAATATCTCCCCACATATCTCTCCCCCGCCTCGACGGCCGGGGGTATGGGTCTCGTCACCGCGCGCGTCGTATTCCGGTATTATGAATGAAGAGATCGGGTCATGGAGTCATGATAACCCTGGAGTGGGGGTTGAGGATGATGACGATGGAGAAGAGGACATTGTGTTCGATGACGACGAGGATGAGTTTGGGCTTCCAAGCATTGCAAGTATGCGGAAGAGACAGAATCAGAGAACCGATGTTTTGCAAGCCAAGCCCGTTGAGCCAGTGTCTCGCGCTGAAAGTAGACCTTCAACTCTTGCTGTTGGTCAACCGAACAATAGGCATCGAGCTAATAGCTCGGATATAGCTGAAGAGCGTGACATCCCTTTATATCCGACAACAGCTCGGAAGAGCGAAGGGAAAATTCTTCGGCCCCAATACAAAGACATTCTGAGAGGTATGCGATAATACATCCGAGAGGAGCAAGCGCACGATCTAATAACTTCATCATAGATCCGGCGAATGCTCTGAATCTCATTAATCATGTTGCACCGCCAAAAGATGCTTCGCCTAAGGAGATGGAAGCCCACTCAAGTCGCATCTCAAGGATCAACAAGTTCAAGCGCCTCTTACAAGCAAGTACCGTACCTTTGACGGAGCTGAGGAATCTGGCATGGTCGGGAGTTCCAGATGAAGTACGCCCCATGACCTGGCAACTACTCCTGGGATACCTTCCCACAAATAGCGAGCGACGCATCGCTACTCTTGAACGAAAGCGAAAAGAGTATTTAGATGGTGTCCGTCAAGCTTTTGAACGCAGTAGTGCAACAAGTGGTGGAAATCCACCAACTTCAAATACTGGACGCGGTCGAGGCTTAGACGAAGCTATCTGGCACCAAATTAGCATTGACGTTCCACGCACCAGCCCTCATATACAGCTTTACAGCTATGAAGCTACCCAGCGATCACTAGAAAGGATACTTTACGTGTGGGCTATTCGACACCCCGCGAGCGGTTATGTCCAGGGGATCAATGACCTTGTCACGCCTCTCTGGCAAGTCTTCCTGGGTGTTTATGTCACGGACCTGAACGTAGAAGAAGGAATGGATCCTGGCCAGCTTCCTCGGAGCGTGCTGGATGCTGTAGAGGCAGATTCCTTCTGGTGTCTAACGAAATTGCTTGATGGCATTCAGGACAACTATGTCTACGCTCAGCCCGGTATCCACAGACAGGTTCGGGCTTTGCATGACCTCACGGCGCGCATTGATTCTACTCTGGCCAAACACCTTGAGAAGGAAGGGGTGGAGTTTATGCAGTTCAGTTTTCGATGGATGAACTGTCTGCTCATGCGGGAAATGAGCGTGCAGAACACTATTCGGATGTGGGATACATATATGGTTCGTTTAACCGCCACCTCTAACCGTCAAAACCTTCCCGCTGTTGTATATTAACCCGTATCTAGGCCGAGGAGCAGGGCTTCTCGCGATTCCACCTCTACGTCTGCGCTGCGTTTCTCGTCAAATGGACGGATCAGTTAGTAAAGATGGACTTTCAGGTACATTTTCCTTCCTCTCACAAAGTCCTTTTCCACAACCCTTTCTGACCACGCAATGCTTTCAGGAGATCATGATGTTCCTCCAAGCTCTCCCAACACGAGATTGGACAGAGAAAGACATCGAACTCCTCCTTAGCGAAGCATTCATCTGGCAGAGTCTCTTCCAGGATTCGCGGGCCCACCTTCGCCCCAGTACTGGGGACCATACTCCTGATAACGGCTTCCAATGATGGTTAGCATTCTCTACTCTTCACGCTTCGTCAGGAGAGAATATATTATACCTAATAAACAGCTGTATGTATCCTTTGTCATCCCATCGAGGAACTATCGCAGGGGCTCAATCCGCCAGCCCTCCGGTTGCCTTGCATATGCCCGTGTAACGCATGCCGTGCTTGCCATTCCGGGCCTTAAGGACCTCCTCGCTCATGAGTGGTTTGCCAGAACTTTTGTTCTCGACCCAGTCCACAGCAGGCATCTATGGAGCGGCAATCAACCAACGCACGTGGTCTTCAAGCCATACTTACCACGCCGGTCAATGAAACGGCATGATGGTATTCGTGATTAGCCGCTGAGAGAGCAACGGAACCACTTAGGTTGTGTGGGAAACACTATTTGCGATCTACAATGGTAGTAACATTGTTGGATATTCCTAACCCTTTTTTGTATGCAATATGTATAGAGCAGCGATCTATTAAGCAGCGGCCCATACACTTGCATGTGCTACGGCGAACGAGTCTAGAACAATGGAAGCCACGGCACAACGCACCGTCCCTGCTAAACCAGTAGATCCCTGAACATAGAGTTAGTTGCCTGGATATATATATATTTAAGGATACCAAGAGCTAATTAGATTTAAGGATTCCATTTATACATCTCCAATGGTAAACTCCGGAGATGGACCTAAAGAGAAAAGACTTAGACCTATACTATAAGAATATAAAACAGCATGGGAAGCGTAACCAATTGAAAACTGGAAAGCAGATACACTATCATCATGAAGAAGTATGGAAGAAGATATAACCGTTTTCTAATAAACCATTGACTAGACACTGATACTTCCACGTTGTCCAATGCAATGGCATTTTCAATGATCAATCGGCTGAGATAGCCATATTTCAATTATCAACTGTGAAGATCAACCCGATCCTCCAGTATCATTATTCTGTAGTATACAGTGTATCAATTTTGAGTCGAATTGAAGAAGATCCAAAGAGTTAAAACGATGGTGGGGTTAGGACGCAGAGTTCAAAATCTAATATCGCCAAGCGAACGAGCGTGATGCAAGACCAAACATATAGACAAGAAGAAGAAACGCTAAAGTCATCAGAAATGGCGCTAACAGAAATGCTACCACGCACAAGGAGCTCAGAAGAACAGTGGTTAGAGTAGATATGTAGGAAAACTGGCATTTTACTGGTTCACGCTCATGACTCGGTCGCTCAATAGGCGAAGCCATAGCCAGGAGTCGTCGGCTTACGGCCGTCATGAGAGCCATAGCTGTCACGGCTTCCTCGACTGCCTCGACTCATCCTGCGGCCATGTTGGGGTTCGTCGTGGTATGCAGAGTCGACTAGGCGGTCGGAGCTGTCGCTGAATCCCCGCTTCGTGTTGAGAGGATGTTGGTCTCGGTATGGTTCGTAGGGGCCGGTGAAGTTGAAGTTGCTCGTCTCGGAGTAATCCTTGCGAGGGGGGTGGTCCATAAGCAGCGATTCGCGCGCGTCCAGGGGTGTTAAGTCATCGATATCACGGTTCAGTTTTTCTGAGATAGAGTTGTCAGAACAATACAGAAAGGATCCAATATGAGGCTTGACTTACCATTTTCTTTTCTTCGCTTTGCATAGGGATTCTCCCGCAAGCAGAGGATAATTGCATTGATAGCGATGAGAATGGCGAGAAGGCCCGTAAGAGCCGACTGAACAACGACTAGGACGACGCCGGTGACAGTCTGGGTCGTCTGTGAGAGGCCGAGCTCCTCAACGAAAACAAGAACGCATGCTACAGATAAGACGCGGACTACCTGGATGCTGATGTTGATCCACTGGGTTGACTTTGCAACGTACGGCCGATTCCAGAGCAGAAGGATCAACATCAGTGCCTCGACAGCAAGCTGAGCGCCAGACTGGACCAGTCCGTGCCCGTTGAGGCCAGCAATGATGCAACCCTTGGCAAGCATATATACGATAACGGGAATAAAGAGCCACCAGTAGTCCTTCTTGTAGTTGTCGTAGAAAAGACTATACTTCCGCCATGTTTCCTTGTTCTCGTACAAGGATGATGCGTCGCCTTCTGCTTTCTTGTACTTGCGAGCGAGGTGTATAATGCGCCATGCGAAAAATACCAGGATGGCGGTGAATATCGCCAAAGTCACACCGGCTAAGAGTTGCGCGGCCCAAGAATCGCCTGCGGTGAACTGATAAACGCAATACATTACCCAGATAGAGTAGAGTATAAGAATTAGGTTGGTAATCGTCCTGGCGAGGAGGCCCCAATAATCTTCCCGGAACTCGGCGAGCTTCTTTGGAAATGATCCATATAACGCCCACAATTCAAGGACAACTTTGACGAGCAGAATGCCGACAGTAATAGCTGCCACAACGATGGCGAAAACCAGCAGAACCGTCATGAACGTGTTGGACTGGGGAATAAGAAGCTCTTGACTTATCCTCTCCATTCCATCCACACTCAAAACGCTCTCGTCGTTAGTCGAAGTCTCGTTAGCGGAGTTCTCAACGTCTCGAATAACCAGCCGCGCAGCCCCGAAAATCATATCAAAGGATCTCTTCGTTTGATTAGACTCGGATGATTCGTTGTCAATTTCTTTCCAGTAGTCATAGTTGTTCTCAGTGAGGTTGCCACCTGTGAGCCTTCTAAAGTTGTCAATCGAGTGCTGCATTTCAGCCAACGGAATCAGGCCAGTGCTGAACGCGAAGTTCTTTGAAAAGCTGCGATAAATAGGAGGGTAGCTAACGCTGAGCATGCCATTGGTGGCCATCGTATGGAACCAACCCATAACCTCTCCAAATCCAGGACTCGAGGAAGGAGACCCCGTACTTCCAGCAGATCCTAAAGCAGAGAGGCCACTAAGAGCCAGTGCGGCGCCCGCCATGCCAGCAGCAGCATAAGAGACGGCGGGGAGTTCCACGGATTTGCCATTGGTCAACTCGGACTGAATGCAGGCAACATCAGTATCGTCATCCTTAGACTTTAGCTCAAGCTTTGCCAGGCCATCTAAGTCTGGAATCGAAAACGCAATCGATGGTATCTGGCTCGCATATTCCTCGGGAATCTCCTGTGAATCGGACGCTGAGAAAGTGCCAACCGGAACGGGGCAAAGCTGGGAAACGTAATTGTCGCCATCGCAAGGGTCGAACTCTTTGGTGTACACTTGTTTACCATAAGCAGATACTGATAGAACAGCCGTGACGTTCTGCTCCTTGGTGTTCGTCCCGGATACATCATAGTTGATGGTTCTTGTGGATTTAGAATAAGTTATATCCAATTTGTTGACTTTGATGGCAGAGTCCGCCAAGCAAGTCGAGACACTTCCGGTGCTCAGTGTATCGGTCGCACAACTCCAAGTAGGAAACAGAGCCAATATGGCAAACGCGAAGCGAGTTAAAACTGGGTTGTGCATGTTGAAGATATGGTTTCGTATCTGCAACTCGGGTTTGTATTGCGGTGATGGTGCTCCTAATGGGGCACGCGATCAAGGACAAAGGATGTTGATTGTATGAAAGTCCTTGCGGATTAAAACGGCGTATGTTTTGTAAACTCCAATCTTGAAAATCGCACCAGTCGATTTAATTGGAAAGAAAAGCAGGATCAACCTGTGTAAAAGAGAAAGGAAATACAGCGCCGATTTGTTGTTGCGAGATGCCCCGAGTATAAAGAATGAGATGTGTGCAAGGTGAGTGTTCAGAGGAAAATATCTGCCCAAAAGAGAGTATGACTGTGCCGAAGTTCCTCTTGTCCTCAATTCTGATCTCTCTCTTTCCTCTCTTTCCTCTCTTTCCTTGAGGGGCGGAAGAGAACAAGGTGTTCAGCGAGCAGCCCACAAGGGTCTGGGGAAGCAGCGCACGCAAAAGACAGACAAGGAGAGTCCAAGGGAATGTTATGTGCAAAATAAAATTATCAGAAACAATTGATTAATTAGGGAGAAAAATGCAAAAGAAAAAACACAGACATGGTTGCAGAAGAGGAGTCAGAGAGGATCGAGAATTCCAAGCACAGATGCACCACGCATCCTCGAGTGCTTCATCGGTCAAGAGTTCAAGAAGCGGCCCAGAATCTAGGTAGGCTAGATCTCGCCAAGGAGACGTACGGAGTAAAGGGCCTAATTTAGTCACGCATTAGCCACGGCTCAATGGGCGAATGTCGAATAAAATCGAGGGATGAACGCCTAGTGGCTGGAGCCTGTAACAAGTTGCCCCTGAGTGTCTCAAGCTGTGTTAAAAATGGAAAATCATTGGCGCGGAATAGCGGCCGCTGGTATTGGTACTCCGTAATCATTGCTTCATTCTGAATCCAGTTCTAGGCCCATGAAGCCCAGGTTGTGTGGCGTGCGCTGTCTGTCAAGCTGCATTGCTGCTATTTATACAGATTCCAACAGTAACCGCTAGCTGAAGAAACGGTTGAAGCTGCAGCTGGGAATATATCACCCTAATTGTGAATTTTAGGCTCTATACAGCCGGATAACGGATTGGAAAGGGTTATCATGTGGTTTTTGAGAAGAGTGGAAGTTGGAGCTTTGAAATTCGGTCGAGAAGGGCTTGGCAAGTGGGAATAGCTTCAAAGGCTCCACCAAATGGCCATTGGCGACGAGGATTGCCCCATAGCCAACCAAAGTTTCCTCCATCAGCCCGTTTTGAAATAACCAAAGAGGGTTGTCATCCATGGATCGTTGTCGTTGGCTCGATTTTTGGCTTGTTTGAACTAGCTCTGCTGATCGTTTTCTATTGTCAATAATACATCCCCCTCAAGGCTCCCTTTGAATGAAGTCTCCCCTCCTAGATGTCCACAGTGGCTGAAGTTCACGTATCTACTATATAAGGCAGTTGTAGGCATTTTATCTCCTTGTTCTGGAGAGGTGCTTCTCCATGTTCTGCACCAGTATGCATTATCTACCAAGCTGGATCAGTCAAATCGAAGCCACATTATTTTCAGCAAACACAAGAGCTCTTTAGGGCTTGTAAGTGAAATTACCAAGAATGTTGGGGTATCTTGATAGTATGGTTGTTGTGTCGTCGACTCCGGTCGCATTATTGCTCTTAAAATGAATGACCCACTTCACTCAACTCGAGACAAAAATAATAATAGTTGTGATGGCTTTCCGTTATTTCAATTCCTCTTTCCCCCCTGTGACGTTGCGCCCTTGATAACGGATGTTCTCTGCACAAAGTGGGAGCTGAGGACACCATGGCCCCCTTCCTCGAGGGGTCTGTCAAGTTCCCCTGCCGCTGACTTGTCTCTCGCTTGGGTTGAAAACAAAGGACAAGCTCGAAGAATTCATTTGAGGCTCCTCTCTTCCGGTTCTGCAAAGAGAGGATAAAATGCCAACTTATGCTGTAGCGAACCGCTCAAATAGCTTTCTGTGAGCGGGTGGTTAAGTCACACCGAAACTGCCTAAACAAAGACAAGATAGGTTGTGGGATTCACTTCCGGGTCCCCTTCTCTTGCATCTCGCGCATAGCTGCCCTGGCACTCCTACTACCTCCCAATTTCGGGCCCTTGGGAGCTTCCGTTTGTTTCGTGGCCGGTTTCATCCGAGACACCCGTCGGCGGGACTGTATCGCATCCATAAACTCTCGTCGAAATTGCTCTGCAACTCTGTCATCAGCTGCCTGGTCGTCCGCTGCCACTGCTTCTTCCTCTGGTTCATCGTAAACGTCAACTAAAAAAAAATGGGGAGTTAGCAACAAATCCTATTTCCGGTATATGGTTTTTTGGGTGTATACTTACGCCTACTCTCACGCAGCACTTCCTCAACTAATCGGTCTCTCGCTATATCTTCGTTTGTTCGTCGTTTCCGATATTGAGATGGTTTGTTGGGGGTACGGTAGGTTGGCGGGTCGTCATCATTTCCATTCATTCTTCTCGTCGCCTCCTCTGTTCGAGCAATATTCCGTAGCTTGGTCTCTTGACCAAGATCTATTTCGTGGAGTTTCCCAAGAGCCGCAGGCTCGCGCTCAGGGAGTTCGGATGTGGCGGGTGCGTTGCGGGGTGCGCGCGGGTCAGTTGAATCCAGGCTGTGTGCATTTCCTGGCATTCCCTGCCGGTATCGCTTGGCCAGTTCGGATTCTATATAGTCCATCCTTATCTTGTTAGTTTCCATTGCAGGGGGTGCAAAGCACCGCAGAGAGTGTATCTAAGGCGACGGGGTTCCGTACATGTGTTTGTCAACATCGACTGTCTGGCCGGTGTGCGCCGTAAAGCGATCGCACATGGCCCGCAGGCGCTCGCCCTCTATGTCCACTGCAGCTGTTGAAGAAAGCGTCTGGTTCGCTTGGTTTGCGCTCGGGCGCGAAGTAGCTGAGAACTCTATGCCGCCCTTTCGAGAGCGCTGAAGCCGTCGCAACCGATGAGCTTCGGTCGTTTGTACAATGTCAGTATCGCTTTGGGGGTTCTGAGATTCCGATGCATCGTTTGAAGCTGGCGATTCTTGTTGACTGTCTGTCTCGTCAGGCCGGCGTCGCTGGAACTTCCTTCTCTTGACGGGACGGAAAAGAACCTCCGGGTTTGGACCGACTTCAGTGTCCATTCTGACAAAGGAATAGTTATGCGCAGTAAACAATAATTTAGTTGTGGGGGGAAGAGGTTGAAAATCGGACATGTGTAGGGAAAATCAAAGGACGCCAGGCGTAGTCATCATCGAAGAAATCCGCCACGCCAAAAGCAGCTTCTGAATTTCCCACCACAGCACCACCAGCAGCGTTCCATGTTATCCCCTCCAATCGCTTGGTCTCTGCGGCGCGCCGGCCTTTGAGCCTATTACTCAATTTTCTGTCATTCTACCAGTCAGACAACATTCTAATCCAGCCCAAGAGCATTGTTGGTGAACCCTTCCAACTGAGCTCTCACCCTTGCGCTCCTTCAAGCTCAACAATGAACCCTTCCAATGCACCCTCAGCTGCCGAGTATGGTGGAGGTACGTATATTTGCTACATTTTACAACATCATTCGAATTCTTGAGATGTGCTAATACTTCGCAACGGGTTCAGATGAGGTTTCAGCCATCGTCCTAGATCCCGGGTTCTCGACGACGCGCGCCGGCTTTGCAGGCGAAGATACACCGAAATCTTTGATTCCGACGTACTACGGAAAATACTCTTTCGAGGGACAAGAAAAGCTCATTTACGGCGATGATGTTTTTGTCACCCCGCGTCCGGGGCTGTCGATCCACAATCCCATTGGCAGGGATGGCGCCGTGGAGGACTGGGATATGGCCGAGAAAGTGTGGGAGTACTCATTTACGTCTAAACTTACGGGTGCTAAACCTGGCAACCCATTGCACAACGGCTTGAATGATTTACCTGAGGGCGAGATACCGTCCGAGATGGAGGGCGTGGAATCCGAAGAGAAGCCACTCGCAGACAGCCCGCTTCTGATGTCTGAGTCCAGTTGGAACCCTGCAAAGGCTCGCGAGAAGACCATTGAGATTGCCATGGAGAAATGGGGAACCCCGGCCTTTTACCTTGCGAGAAATGGTGTTCTTGCGGCGTAAGTCGTGAATCTCTTATCTTCCATATTATTTTACTCCACCCTCCAGCAGGACTGACTGGCTGCTCCAGGTTCGCTGCTGGCAAGGCTTCTGCTCTCGTCGTCGATATTGGCGCCTCAAACATCTCCGTGACGCCAGTCCACGACGGCATGATCCTCAAGCGCGGGGTCCAGCACTCGCCCCTAGGCGGAGATTACATCTCTTCTCAGATCCGCGCGCTATTTAAGTCAAACTCACCACAGCCCATCATCATCACACCTCATTACCTCATTTCCGCAAAGACGGCCGTTGAAGCCGGCCAACCCCCGCAAGTTAAATACAAGACCTTCCCTCCGGAGCGAGCCCCCCACGCGTCTTACCGCACATTGGTTGAAGAACGAACTCTTTCGGAATTCAAGGAATGTGTCGTGCAAGTGTGGCCCGGCCCTACGAAACTCTCCTCTACAGGACCCAACGGCACCCCTAACGAGGAAAACGCCCGCAACTCTCCCGGTCGCCCGTTTGAATTCCCCGATGGGTACAATCAGGTCTTCGGCGTTGACCGCTACAGAGTGGTCGAGTCCCTCTTCGACGCGAAAGCCGCTATACAAGACCCGGAATCCCTATTTCCCGCACCCACACAGGCTCAGACGGTCCCTGAGCTCATCAAAGCTGCGCTAAACGGTGTCGACGTCGACATCCGGCCCCATCTCCTGTCCAACGTCGTCGTAACAGGTGCCTCGAGCTTACTTTATGGTTTCACCGACCGTCTCAACCAGGAACTCATGCAGCTCTACCCAGGCCCGCGTGTCCGTATATCTGCTCCTGGAAACACCTCAGAGCGCAGGTTCAGCTCCTGGATCGGTGGAAGTATCCTCGCCAGTCTGGGTACATTTCACCAGATGTGGATCTCCAAGAAAGAGTTCGACGAACATGGTCCGAATATCGTGGAGAAGCGCTGCAAATAGATTTATTCCTCACTACCATGGCGTTGCCGTCATGTATTTTTTTTCCCTCTCCCTAATGCGTTTTTATCCGTCTATTATCAAACCAGGTTTGGACAGGGCTTTGCGGCAGTAGCAGTCTGATGGTGTGAGTATGTGTGTAATTATGATCTCCAGCGTTCGCGTGCACTTTCTTGGACAGGCTAAAGGGCACATTTGGGGAGATATTTCGATTTTCTTTTCCTTACCTTCTTTATCCAAAATCCAGCTTGGGGGTAGATAGCTATATCACAAAATATCGAAATGGGTAATACCTCAGTGAAGTGTTTTGTTACATTATTATTAGCATGTTACCAGGTTGACCATCAAAACTAATTGGCAATATATCACGCCTTGTTTGACAATCATTGTCATTGGGTCGGTATGGTAGGTTTGGACGTCCCTTATGGCATGTAGGTGGCGTCGGACGGATTCGTCCGCATCTTTATACTGCAGAGTGATAAAAGGAACATCAGGGGCCAGGGATTTGACTAGACATGCGTTTATCCTGATTTGCCGTTGACCTTGGTTTGGGGTTCCGAGATGGGTTTATAACAGTGGTCTATGCATACCCGCTTCAAAACGCTGACTTAAGACTTGATCAGTCATTGCTCATGAAATATTGGACTGAGCAGACATGTTTTTTCAACTGGGACCTCTGTTAGATGCTGGTATATGACCAATCTACTCCATATCCAAGACGGTTAGAAGGTACAAAAACGAGGAATCTCTAGATTGCTCACTGGTGGAAGAGGGAAGGCGGGAAGAGCAGTAACGATCGTGTTGTCCGCTTCTAGAGCCTTGAGATAGTTGAAGCCGCCATAAAAGTTGCTCTCTTCGACATCGGGCCGCTGTCGGACGCCCATATCGTCCGTGATTGTATGAACTCTGGGGCCGTTACCCTGCTTAGGCTTCAGGGAGTATGTGTTTAGGTTCTTGGTTTCCTCTTCCAACCACGCCATCTGCGTCTGTACGTCGTTCTGGTAAGGGACCTCTGGCAGTATACCGAACCGTGTACCTGGCTTGGCCTGAAACAAGCTCCATAGACCATCTGTCTTAGACTCAGACTCAGATGGGCCGGGCTTCCTTTCCTTCTCTCGTACGCTTTCCCATGCGTCAAGCACCCGGTCGGACATGAAGTACTGCCTCAGTTGGTTCTTCATGGTTTCGCCCTTAGCTGATGTATGTGATATACCTGGCCGTCTTGAACGGATCGAGGGTCGTGATTTCAGGGAGGACTTTTCCTGTACCTGTGGCTTCTGCTGTTGCGACAGCGCTGGCTGTTCCGTGTATCTGCTCTTCCGGAAAGACTTGATGGTTTGCGAAGCAGATGTAGAAGGGCGTGTTATTGTCTCCTCTGGCACTTGCCCCACGGTTACCTTGGCGAGTTTGGCTCTCGAGAGACGCCTGCTAATTGTCTTCTGGAGTCTCGGTAATATCGAACCTGTATCAGAACCTCTCGAAAGAGCTCGAGCCCCGTTGATAGATTTCGCTCGTTCAAATGTGTCCTTGGTAGCGTAATTATCCCTCGAGGCTCCCAGGTTTGGGACGCTTTTTTGGTGACCGAGCCTGCCAGAACTGCTGAAAGTAGGACGATGTCGTGACTCTGATTTGCTAGCTAGAGCCGGGTCTTGAGGCAAAGGCTTATCTATAGGTGGAGGAGGGTTCGGCATATACCCGGACATTCCGCGGTCGAAAAATCCTCTTATTGACTTAGCTTGAGGAGTTGGAAGCGGAGGAACGAATGATACCTATGCCAACGTTGGAACTGCACAAAAGATGGCCTGTATCGGATAGTAGGGAGATGTACTTACCACATCCCGTCTGCTCGCGACACCCACACGGCGCTGCATCTCAACAATAGCACGGCCGAGCTGAGTGATGGCATATAGCAGAGCGGTGCCCTTTTTGCGGAGCTTGGAAAAGGCCAGGTTCCAACCCTCTGTATTTGCCAACATAGACTCGTATATAGCAGCCAAGTTGCCAGACCGCGGGGTGTCGTTCTTGGCTGGCCGGCTCAGATACTGCCAGAGCCCACTTATTGCTTCCTTTCCCTTTTGTATATCCTTAAGGGAGTCGTTGATGGCAAGGGTGAATCGTTCAATTGCAAGTTCAATCTTGTCATTGTAATCAATCATAGCCAAGCGGAAATTCCGATCCAGCAACATTTCGTCAAACAGATCCAGGTTCTCGAGGGGTAGGCTCAGGTATTGAATGCGGGTGCGCAAGTCAACTTGTGTAATCAGAAAATCTTCCGATGTTCTCGAGACAAATCCATCCATCTCGTCTACGTGAGCTTGGAGAATGTTGAGGACTGCCGCATTTGACTTGGCTGTCCCCTTCACGAGTAAATGAACGCCAAAGGACATTTGCGCACTAAGCTTCCAGAATGGGTGGTATCTATAGTACGTCAGACCGGCAATTGAAGCAGGAGGAGAATTTTGTGTAGAGCGCTCTTCGAACACCGACCTTTCGCCAGATCTCTGGCGCCATTTCCGGCCACAGAGGCGCTCATACCGAGGGCATTCGAGGAGATCTCTGCGTCGCGACTGAGCATCAAGGTCAACGACCCAATCTTTGTTTGCTTCCGGTAGAGACTCGAAGATAGATTCTTCAAAAGGGCCTTGTAATTCTGGGATCGGGTGTTTCGGAGACGGACTAGTATTGAATTGTTCTTCGTCACTCAAATCGGACAGTTCAGGTTGCTCTTCCTCCGTACCAGCGGAAGATATGGATTGACTGTCGTAAGATCCTTCCATATAGATGGTAATGAAATCACTACTGTAACGTGATTCGTTCTGTGATACTGAAGCCATGTGATGTCGTGTAACGCTTTGCAGGCTACCGAGAGCCAACAAGGGTAGCTGATCTAGCAACTATTGCGCAAACAGGATGCCAAAAGGACGGTATGGTTTCAAACTCCATCAGGCTCAGTGAGGGTGAGAAAGATGGCCCATAGAGGCAACTATGAATGCGAAGATGCGATTGATAGTGATGCGTAGAAAATTAGTCTGATGGGCCGGCTTCGGGATGAAAATTACCATACTCGAGGCATTTCCTTGTGACGGTGGTGAAAATATTCTGATGAGCACTCGCCACAGATTTGATAGCGTACTTTTGTGTATTATATGGGGTATTCTGCGTTTATAGACCAGGCAGTCGGTCAAGTCAGAGGCGAGGATAGTCGGTTCGATACAGAAATGGGTTGGACATAAAGCTAGGGGACTAAGATGTGATATAGATCATTAAGGGGGGTGAAAATGTGATGAAATTAAAGAAGAAACGAGGCTATCAGTGGGGAAACAAGAAATAAATCCATGAAGCTAGTTAGAGGCGATGCATTGTGCAGTTTTAATGACCAACAAAAAGCCCAGACCTGTTTGAGCCAATCAGCATCGAATAACAGGCGTTGTAAAGTGTCACTTAGTTGGAGGATTTCAGGCGCTGTGACGACATGCATTTTGTTCCAGCTTGCTCTTTCTGCAAGAATTAATCTTTGATGCCAATAAGTTGTCTTTGTTGAGCATAAAATATACACATAAATAACATTATATGGGTACACAAATAATTAGTTGAAAATAATGGTTCTACCTAGTGCTCTTCAGGTACGCGGCTCGGCACGCATTAAAATTTTCCACACGCTCGTCCACGCTCCGCCCACTGAGCCCATCGAACGTCTCAAACGTAGGTTCTGCGACCAGATCCCTAACCAGCAAACTGCAGCCTCCTGTGATTTGAAGGCTACGGGAGATGTTGTTCACCAAAGATTCAACCCTGGGCCAACTGTGACTGCGAGGGTGAAGAGCTCTGAGGAAGGTTATGATGCTGATGAACAAAGCAAAGATAACGATCGGCAGCGCAGACTCAAACCGTCGGACTTGCCTACAAATGCCCCAACCCAGAGACTACTCGCCTTTCGGAAGCCGCATTGTCGGAGGCCGAGACTCTGAATGGAATTAATCCTTGGCAGTGGCAAATACTCGGGTCTCTACCTTTAAGTTTCGCGCGGTCGCCCGTATCACGAGACTGTTCTTTATTAGTACTTGCCATACTAAATCGAACTTTCAAACGTCCTGGCCGTTTTCTGCAGAGAAGAAGACTGGATCCCAGAAATTTGTGGGTAACGACAGATCTAGGAAGTCGTCAAAGAGCATATCGATGTCAGCAAATCCGTCACCAGCAACGGAGTCCTGTAGATCGCCGTGCTGTTTGTTAGGCGGGGGTGACGCAGGTCGTTCGACATTTAATGAGGGTGGCTGCCGATGTTCTAAAAGGTGGGATTCCTTAGGATAAACTGCAGGCTTCGGCAGTAACATTTCCTGGTTGTTGGCAACAAAAGACAATGGGGGGCCGTAGCCAGGTCGATTGTCTTCGAAAGCCTTCACCTCAATTTGGCGCAGTGCCTTTCTGCCAAGACGTGCCATTGCTTCGGCCGAGTGCCAAAAAGTGGATAGTTCTTCGAGCAGACTGCAGCAAGCTTCCAGGCTAGTCTTGGCACGATCGAAATGAGTGATAAGCTTGCTGTTGCGGAACTGTTGGTACGAAACACCCATAGACAAGGCGACTGCGTATGGAACAACTGGAAGAGGGGGTAATCGCTGATGACATTCAGTAGCCACAAGGGAATATATCCGGACAGCAGCTAGGCCTTGACGGGTATATGACGGCCTCGAAGCATCGGGAGAATGAGATGGCCTGTATCTGCACGACAGAATGCCGATGGCATGGTAAAAGAGTTCCAAAACACCTGGTTCATAAATCGCCAAAATTAGTAACGAAAGGCAAGCCTGGAGATGAATGGTACTCACCGAGTGTTTCATAATCCAAGTCCCCTCGAACAGGATATCCCATGATTTCTTCAAAGCTCGGATAGTCCGTTTCCCATCCGGTTGTATCATCAGTAGATGGTCTATAGAAGGATATCACCGTGGATAGCAGCTCAGAGAGCGCAAACCAAACTTCAAAAGCAGATCTTGGTCCGTCTGACGTAAGGTCAGGCCTTTTGAGCCCAATATCCTGATCTGCCAGGAGGACAGGGCGCCCCCCTATCGATGCATGAACCTTGTCTAAAGTCCACAAGCACCAAAAGAGGTTCGTCAGGGGATCATCTGGGAGGCGATTAGGGCGTTCAAGATGTAAGCCAGATGTCTGGGCCTGGTGAATAGACTGGTAGATATGCATTGAGGCTGCTTCAGTACCTTCATAGCCCTCAGAATGGAGAGACATTAGAGCTAGAATGCGGATCCTGGTGATCCGATCTTGCTCAAGCCCAGCGTCCATAGCACCAACGAGCCCGCTGTATACCTCGGAACAGAACTTGCGTGCAGTCACCAGAGGGCCATTAGAAGTTAAACGAAGATGAGAACAAGCCTCCTTGTCTTTGGCAGCCACAAGACATACTGCTCTTTCCAAGAATACAGAGGGCCGTGCATCTGAGGGGTCGGGACTGAAAGATTTACTATCAACAAGAGGTAGGATGTGGTTCACTCTGGAAAAATAGATTGCAGCCAATGGACGAAGGGTCGAATCAGGAAGATGATCACATGTTTTCAGGGTAGATAGATATCGTTGGTGAAGTATAGCCCCTGTGTCAGAGCCCTCTTTTGATATATTCGCAGTCTGGATGCTGGATGTTTCGGGAATGTCTCCATTTTCTTCATGGTGTTGATTGATAGAAGCATTGATCCAGAGCCCAACACGATCCCGATGATGAGTACCACTCGGTGCATCTACTTTTTCCCGAATAGCGGCTTCTGGGTTAAGATCTCCAACAAACCGTTCGATGCGTGAGGTTTCGGGCGCAGAAAAAGATGGAGCAATCGCTCCTTGTGATGACTCTTGCCGGCGACTTGAGGCGCCTGTCTTCACTGTGTTAGGATCGCATATTCCCGAAGATTGGCTCAGGGTTGGAATTTCGTGACTCAGATGCCGACAGCGTTTCTGTGGTGCTTAGCAACCTTCATCTCAATGATAGAATAACTACCTACTTTTCGTTTCTGGCAACTGGGACATGCGCGCAGCGCTCGTTTTCGTCGCCGTAACTGCGGAGTGTCTGCCAGCCAGGTGAGCTCCATCAAAACACGGAGTTGCTGGAGTGCAGTGTAGGAAATAAAGATGTCGGTGACCCCACATGGGGATCTGTGCCAGCCGTCAGTAAGCCTTCATGATTGCCAGCCAGCTAGTGCACGTGGAAAATTTCACTTAAAACTAATCATATCACTGATGTTCAAACTTTGCATGGGACCAAGCAATTACGTATTTTTCTCGCATCTGCTCGGAGCCGCATCCGGAGACACAACGCCAAGCCTTGTTTAAAACGCGAACGGGGCGCGACAAAACGCGTTCTCCGCGATCAATCCTTCGAGGCCTTGTGAGCTGTATGTCAGGTATTTGCTGCAACACTGAATCTTTTTACACATCAACCTAACTCACGCTTCTCTACACTCAGTCTATACTGAATTATCTGAGCCGACAACGGTCCCTTGAACTACAAAACAACACTTATCTACCGCTCTCACTTTCTCCTTCTCCGCGTGCGGAGACACTACACTATGCCGGGCCCCAGCTTAAAGCGAGGAGCTGGCCACCTAGCTTCACCGGCGGCGGACGCGAAGAAACCAAAGGCAAATGGCAGCATTACATCTTTCTTTAGTGCGCCAAAGTCTAGCCCAACAGCCTCTAGAACGACAAAGACAGCGATCCCTTCGCCTGTTGGCCCAAGTTTCAATAAGGAGAAATGGGTGGCTACATTGACCGTCGAGCAAAAGGAGCTCCTCAAACTTGAGATTGAGAGCATGGATGAAAGTTGGCTTGCACACCTCAAGGAGGAAATTGTCAAGCCCGAGTTCCTGGCACTCAAAACGTTTCTCCAGAAGGAGAAGCAGTCGGGAATTCAGATCTTTCCCCCTGAGGAGGACATATACTCGTGGTGCGGTACCCCCAAGTTTGATCCATCGTGATCTTGTCTAACATATGGTTTCTAGGACTCGTCATACCCCGCTACACAAAGTCAAAGTAGTCATCATCGGCCAGGACCCATACCACAACCACAATCAAGCTCACGGTCTCGCATTCTCGGTTCGCCCACCGACCCCTGCACCCCCCTCCCTCGTCAACATCTACAAGGGGATCACGAACGACTATCCGTCATTTCAAATCCCCCCAAACAAGGCCGGCCTGCTGACCCCGTGGGCAGAGCGTGGCGTCTTGCTCCTCAATACCTGTCTCACCGTCCGAGCACACCAGGCCGCGAGTCATTCGAACAAGGGTTGGGAGCGGCTGACTCAGAAGGCAATTGATGTCGTCACGCGTGTGCGAACTCGCGGTGTAGTCTTCCTAGCATGGGGCACACCGGCCGGCAAGAGGGTTACAGGCATAAATCGTGAAAGGCATTGCATTTTGCAGTCTGTTCATCCAAGTCCGCTAAGTGTTCATAGAGGGTTTGTACGTGTCCACTATTATTTCACGGGATTCCATAAGCACGCTGCTCAGCTACTGACAGGTTGATCCCGTTTTCTCTAGCTTCAAAATCAACATTTCAAGAAGTGCAATGACTGGCTCGCTGAGCGATATGGTGCTGGTGGAGTCATTGACTGGAGTCTAACCACAACAAAGGAGGTTCTCTCCACAGCGCCTCTAACAACTGTTCCGAATTCTTCTGTGGTAGTAAATAAGCCAAAAAACTCACCTTCATCGAATAAGAAACAAAGCGGAACCGACTCCACAAAGGAGACTATTATCGCAACGAATTCGAGCACGGGCACGCAAGACGATGACGAATTTGAAGACCTCGATGCGCTCGAGGCGCTCGCTGCCGCCGAAGATTCATCTTGTAAGCCTTGAAATCACTCAACTTCAACTACATACAACACTATTAAATGGCGCAACGCTTGGACTTTCTTGAGATACCAGCCCGTTCGTCGAAATGAGGCTGTCTCGATGCTTATCAGCGGATGTTGTTCGGGTACATTTTCACTTTCAGACAATTTCTTATTTTACGCCGCTACTTTTCGGCTTTTGTAATGCAGATGAACATGTTTGTAATATCGTTCGTCCCAATGCGTTTAATATTGGTGCCAGAGGCATGGCGTTGGTCTATTCAGTGGGGTTTTTTGTCAAAATATAGCCCTACTATCCCACCCGGAGAGCAGATGGTTTTCCGAGCGGACTAGATAATGATTAGACATATATGTGTTCAGCAAGGGAACAGATTATGGTAAGGCAAAAACTAATCATTTCATTACAGACGGTAGGATACAACTCATAATATCGCAGGATTGACCGCGCTAACCAACGTAAGAGATTACAATTCATCATGCTCCGGCTTCTCAGGAGCAGGTTCAGCCTCAGCCTCAGCCTCCTCAGTAGCATCATCCTTCTCCTCAGTAGCTTCGACAGTCTCAGTATTGAATGCATCGATGCCGTACTTGCCGTTCTCCTTGACGAAGTTGGCAAGGTCCTCGATGGTGCGGGATCCAGAGTATTCAACTGGGGCATCCTTGGCGCCGGCAGGGAACAGCTTGATGGTAGGGAAACCAGTGATGGAGTCGGGGACGTCGTTGGCGGTGGCGTCAATCTTGGCGATGGTAACCTTGGACTTGAACTCTTCGTTGTTGGCGTACAGTTGGGCCAACTCCTCGTACTTGGGAGCAAGACTGTGAATGTATTGTTAGCCAGTTGGTTTTGACTCATGATTTTGTGTGCAACTTACGCCTTGCAGTGTCCGCACCAAGGGGCGTAGAACTCGAGGAGGACATCCTTATCATTCTCGATGACAACATCTTTGTACGAGTGGGCCACAACAACGGTGACAGCATCCTCCTGGGTTTCAGGGATAGGCTCGGACTTGATGCTGGGCTCAACCTTGCCGTCCAAAACGTCCTGGATGAACTTTCCGATATCCTTGGGTGAGATTTCCTTCGTCTGGTCGTAGGGGTACTTGGCATTCTTGGCGGGATCTTGGATGGCGAAGGCAGGGAACTGCTTCGGGTCGAGGTTTAGGTTTCCGGCGTGAGCACCGAATGCCTTCGCATCGATGGTCGCAATGTTGATAGCACCCCTGAGCTTCTCGGCAATGGGTTTGAATTCCTCGGCGAACTTGGTACGCTCCTCCTCGGTCTCAGCGAATATGTAAGCCAAAGGGATTCCAGCCTATGACCAAAAGTTAGCCATATAGATAACAGCGTCTCGAGGTAAGGGGTAAGCCAGTGGTGACGAACCGTGATATATCCTGAGTAAGTCTCAGGACCAACCTCACCCACGAGAGGAGTGCTGGCAGTCTTAACCCAGCTGAGGAGGGCCTCAGCCTCAAGCGACCCTTCATAAGTAGCCTTCTTCTCGTCAAAGTCTTTGTAGAGGACAATCGACGGTTGGTTCACACCTTCAGCGCTGGCAATAGCAGGGTCTTTGGCGGCTCCGAAGAGATAGTTATCCCTCTGGCTTTCAGCGAAAGCGGCGTACGCCTCATTCGAACCCTTATCATCCTCAGAAAAGTATCCAACAACGACGATCTTGTCCAGAGTCTTGAATTCCTCGAGGTTCTCTTCTGTGACGGTGGATACAGCAGGGAGCGATTGCTTCACCATGTAGGAGACGATCCTAGAGCGCACGCGAAATGTTAGTATCTCACTGACAGCCAAAGTTCCGTGCGTAAGAAATTGGACAGCACTTACGCCTCTGCCTGTCGAGCTCCCTGGTACGGTTTTACGGAACCAGCACCGCGGAAGACCTTGAGGGTTGGATAGCCTTCCACACCCTGCTCCCTGCAGATATCCTCCTCTGCAGTGCAATCTACCTTGACAAGAGGAATGTTCTTTGCCTTTAGCTCGGTGGCGGCTTCTTCGTACTTGGGTGCGAGAGCCTTGCAGTGGCCACACCAGGGGGCAAAGAACTCGGCCAAAACCAGTTCATGCTCTGCAATGAAATCGTTGAAGGTATCCTTGGTCAGAGAAATGACGTCGGACTCTGCCTCCTCCGCCGCCGCAGCATCAGAAGCGCAAACGATTCCGGCAGCTCCCAGTAGGGCCACAATCCAGGGAGCAAAGGACCGCATATTGCCGAGTTAGTGGTCAATGAAAACGTGTTGATAAGAGCGAGGTATGCAAGTGCAATCCGGCTGCACGGGTCGAGATCTTCCTTCTACAAAAAGGAATTAGGGTGAAAGAGGAAGGGCGACAGAGAAGGGAAGGAAGAGTAAATAGCTAAGAACAGCTGAAGTGGCCAGTTATATAATTGCAGCTTTGAAGGGGCTGAACTGAATGTAATGTATGGGGTGGAGTTGAGGCCAGTTTGTTCTTTCGGCAATCAATAAGCTGACTGGCCCAGCTGGGTCCGCCACTTCGCAAGGGGCCAATCCCCTGAATCGTTTCTTCATTAGTGAGTTTGTGACAAGCGCTTTTGCACATCCCCGAATCCAACCTGACGCTTTCTGTCACGGGGCTAGGGTTCTTGACTCCGTGATTTTTGACCTCTCCAGCGCGGACAGAGCGGTCCATGCAGCTCTGCCTATAGATCCAAATTATCCAATAAAATTCTGGGGCACAGTCAGTTCCATTCAAGCGTCGAGTGCGAGCAGTGCAAGTGACATGATTACAATTCGCTCGAATTCCGGCATTGGCATTTTCTTCAAAAAATGGTTCCTAAAACATGCACTAGCCTATATGGATAACCATCGTTCGACCTTAAACACGAAAGCTGATATAGTCCTTCGTGTTCCGCGGCATAACTGGGTTACACGATTACAAACCTAATAAGCTGACATCCGTGTGTTGAAGCAGACCGTGCCAAGGAAGAGACAGGGAATCCAACGAACTGTTGACTTTACTGGGAAAAGGTCCCGTAGTCATGAACTTCTGGGCTCTCGCTCTCCTCCAGTTCGGCGGATAAAGCGATAGCATCCCGCTTTCCTCGGTCCACATCCACTAGAAGCATTAAGGGCAAGGGCGAAAGGATAAGGACAGCAAGGAAAAAGAATGCCGGTCGTATCTCGCCGTACCGATCCGTGATAAAACCAACAATTGTTGGCCCAAAGATACTTGAACCCTTGTCAGTGATAGCATAGAGAGAGAAAAACGACGCTTCGTAACCAGGAGGAATCAGCTCTCCAAAGAAGCTCCGGCAGTATGATGACAGCCCCCCCATGACAATCCCGTACACGACTCCAAGTGGATACATCTCCCACGGTTGTTGGAGCCCTAGGTATCCCAGGTTCTTGATGGCCGGGATAAAGCCTAGGAGGCCATATATGGGGACAAGCTCAAACAACAAGATACATGCAATGATGGTCTGGGACGCGCGAAGGTTTAGCGCCCGCGACATATAGCTCCAGGAAAATGCGCCTAAAACCCCCGCAATCATAGTGATCACATTAATCAATCCGAGAGCAGCAGGCCGCATATTCAATTGTGTTTTGGCAAAAAGAACAGCAGTTCCACTAACGGTGGCGATTGCGTCACTGAGAAGAAACCAGGACGCTAGAAATAGTAGAATGTCCTTTAGATGCCGTGCACGCATTGCGGTTCGACCAAGGGATTTCCAAGCGTATGCAATGTAGCCAAGCCATGACCTGTCGGACTTTCCATCCTGAGCACGTAGAAGCGGGGGACCAGGCCGTGAGCGTAGCCATAATGCTGCGGGTACCGTGAATGTTAGCCACCAGAGTCCTATCAGGAAGAGGACCAGGCGCAGGGAAAAGGTTGTCTGGTGAGTTTTCAGAATAACAAGGATGCAGATGCTTTGGAGTAAGACGGCACTTATGTAACCGATTCCAATTCCATAGGATGATATTCGCGTAGAAAGCGCCAATTCCTTCGAGGTTGTCATTGGATTTATTATGGTTGTGGTCGCTTCCGGGGTGGCTCCGCTGGTTTGACCGGGTTGTAAAAGCGCTGTTCTCGCGCTATTCCAACCTGGTGGATCTTGGCAGATAGAAGAAGGATCCTCGTTTTCGTTGTTTCCATTAGAAATATCCTGACCCATGAGAGAAGAGTGGTTGTCGTCCTCGATTAGTGAAGAGTGATGGCGAACCAATAAAGGTAGAAAGGAGTTCAATAATACAAATGATGCTCCAAGGCACGTATTGGCAATGATAGCAAGTAAGCCACCGAGTAGATATACCTTCGAAGTGACTGGTAGGAACGACATTGTGGAGATCGAGCCTACTATAGCAAACGCTACCAAAAGTATCTTGCGGTAGCTTCCGTGATCCGCAGCTCCCGACATTGAAATGATTAGGAATGCCTGAACCAGCACACTCACAGAGAAAGTGTACATTGCATAGCTTGCCGTATTGATTTCGGCGCCCAGGATGTATACAACACATTGGCTTGAGCTGGCTGAAGTCGTTTGTAACGACTCCGGTGTGTGCCATGTTGCGGTACATGGAGTTATCTTGTCTGAGAATAAAACCCCGTTTTCACGAGCCATTTGCTCTAATGTGATAGGGAGAAATGATCCTAAGAATCGTCAGGTACTGGAAGAAAACACAAAAATAGGGTCTTCTTACCCATGGCACACACTGTGAAGACTTCCGCAGCCCAGCCATAACTATACCATCCTGCAAGTTCCTTCCTACTCGTTGGCCGGGTATCGTCACCTGGGTATTGTGGGCGAAGCAGGTTGGACTCCGTAGGTTCATTGTCCTGCATGCTGAGAAGAGGATGCAATGGCCAGCAACGGCCTGTACACCGATTAAATAGCCGCAACCTCGCTTCGATATTTGGTCGTTTAGGTTCGGGACATGGCCGCTACACTGTTGAAGGTTTCAGCATAGGTGCTTAAAGTCTAAAAGTACACATACCACAGCACTGAGTATTTATAAGCTTCAATGAAAGTCGGTATACAAGGCAAACTAAGTAACCGAATTGAAGATAGGACAAGTCTGCCTGTGGGCAGTCTAGGCCATTGTATGGCTTCAGTCGCAGAGAGATACCAGATAACTGAAACGCAGATGAAAGCCTAAGAGATGACCAAGTCTGAAAGCAAGTCACTAAAATTGATATCAAGAGATACACAGGGATGAGAGAGCGATGCCGTTTAATGGAATGTATTGAGCTTGGGTAAGCTCAAGATGAGGTGGTGAGGCTGTGGGTCAAGACTCTTGAACCTGTGGTTTGAGCACAAAGCCAGGCACTAAGGCATTATTAAGGCAGCCAATGTCGCCAACCACGAAGGCTGATCCCGTGTTCCATGCATCCATTTGCATTAAATCGCGCGGGTAACTGTTATCTTTCCATCTTGGTATCGTCATTCCTTCAAGTTCCTACAGATTACCCTGCGAGACTAATCCTTCAGTCTCGCCTCCAACGCTCTGAAACGAATTCTACAAACACCGTCACAATATCAGGCTATTTGGTCGGCTTGGAACCCCTTCCGCAACGTAATCGCGCCCAGCTTCGGCTCGTCGACTTTTCTCTATCAACCAACCCGCACCCGCACATATTCTCTTTTCACTTCAGCAAGACCCACGATATCTCCAGCTTGTACGGAGGCACTTTTTTCAGGGCAGTCTGTTTCCTTTATATGCGCCTAGCCAATCTTGAAACCAGACAACAGTCAATCGCACGGTCGCAGCCGCAAAATAGGTCGCCGACGAAGCTTTGGTACTGCCGTGATCAGCAGTCATCCACTTTCGTACCTGCCCTGTCAATATAAATGGCGTCCCATTGAGGTCCTTTGTGCAAAGAGAATATTCCCAGCTTCCCTTCCTGCCCTGGCGCGGCTTCTCAGTCTCAAGACAGCACCTACCTACGCCGGGTTGCTCACCTCGTGCCGTGCAGGGGGTGAAGGAGGGGAGGGCTAGAGACCTCAGCATTTTCGCAGCTCTTGGACTATGCCAGGCATCGCCATGGAGCAGAGTAATATTGGCGGGCGGGGGCCGGATTTTCGAGATCAGATGAATGCCTTCTCCTCTACACCGTTGAATATCAACCAGTCTGGTTATTCTGTGGATGCGCCAAATGGCATCCTGCACACCAACGGTGTTCGACATAACGATTTACACCAGAATGATGGGATTGGTCGTTCAAAGATGGGATCTTCCGCTATCAGAGAACCCCCCGAATTAGAGCACATTACCCAAGGCTTTTTCCCGTTCTCGAAACTAGTCAATCGTTCCGTTCAACAATGCTGGAATGACCTGTCGGAAATGATTGCCGAGCTTGCAGAAATTCAAATATCGTCTCAAGAATCCGGTAACTCTTCGATATCCACTAATGGAAAGCCTCCAGGGAACCACTCCCCCGAAAATGTGCGAAAAAAGCTTCGCGCTTTAGAGTTTGCACAGACTAAACGCGGGGAATTCATTAAGCTTCTTGTACTCTCCCAATGGAGCAGACAAGCAGCTGATGTCAGTAAACTGATCGATATTCAAAACTTTATCCGTGCACAACACCAAGCTTTTGCTGGTGCTTTGCAATGGATGGGGGATATGAAGAGGGACCTTGTTCGAGCACAAGTCGCCAATCCTGATCTCAAAACTGCCCTGGAGGTGTTGTCAAAGGGTGAGATAGTCTCTATGACAGATGTGAGTACTTTGCAACTGAGCGCATGGCATTCGCCTATTCTATATACTTTGTCTAATTCTCTCTAGCTTGGTTACAGACCTCCAAAACCACTTACACCAAATTCTACCCTGAGGAAGCTGCGAAAAGTTAACAGAATCATCAGCGCAAGACTAGCATTGCACGAGGACCTTCCTCTTCCTTTCCAGACGTATCGAGTCCATGATGGCCGGGTCACATTTGTTGTTCCCGGGGAGTTTGAGCTTGATCTGTCTGTAGGGGAGGAAGATATCGGATCTCAATTCTTCTTCGTTGATATTCGCTTCCTTTTCAACCCCTCATCTTCGATTCCGGCCGGCCGAATGTTCAGCGAGCTGGATCTTAAGATCAACGACACGCTCCGAAACGACGGGTTAACCGGATGCTTCGACTGGCTGCATAGCCTAGTCTTGACCAACAAGATCAATATACTCAGTAAACAAGCTACAGCCTTGTCGAGAGGGCTTTGGTCCAACGTCTTGCGTATTGAGCTATTGCACCGAACGTTGGTTTTACAGTACTGGGCATCCAAGCCTGGCTCAAAAAGCTGGCTAGAAATAGGTGTTCGGCGCCGTGACCGAATTAGAAGTACCAATGGCATACAATCGCCATCTTTAGGCGTACGCTGGATGAGAGATGGACAAGAAGTTCACTCGGCAGATATTGAATTTGATAGAGACAACCTCTCGGTCGAAACTCTCCTTCGAAGTGTCATTGCTTCACATATTTCCCATATTCTCTCATCTGCATTTGCGAACATTAGCGAAAGGGAGCTGTACTCGAGCGGCTCACTGTCCTTGCGCGCTCTTTTAACGAAAACTGAGCCTGGTGACTGTCAGCTTGATGTCCAACTAACGGCATCCCGAAGGCTTCGGGTTGCGATCGAGCCTATGTCAGGGGCCATCGTTCTAGCTACCACACCGAGTACACTGGAACGAGTCGACACTGATCGCAGTGCCGACCGACCCGCCGTTGATGATATTGTGTGTCGTGTAGGACGACTCCGCTGCGCTGCTGCGATCGAGGAAGTGGAATCGAAAGTGAAGATGCTTGGCTTTGAATCCATTAGCCCGAGAAAAGTCAAGGTTGATCCCCGAAGGGTGTTCCCTGCCAATGTTCTACGGTCTTCTTTTTTTGGGCATCGTCTTTGGGAGCGTGACTGGGTGCTCGCGGCAACAAGCAGTATGGATGGTGACAACTGGTGGGTTGTTCAAGCTACACATATTGACTCCCTTGCAAGCTCGGCACAGGCTATTTGCAGCTCCCTGTTACCCGTGCAGGACACGGGGTATTCATCACTTGCCGACCTTGGCCATTGCTTATCAGGTGTGTTGACCATATATGCCAATGCTCGTTTCTTGGAGGGACTGCAGGTTGTCAAATTCTTTCCGCCTGTGGGAAAGCTCAAGATCGGCTCCGATCTTCATGTGCCAGGTCTTATGGTTCGATATGACGCATCCGAGTTACCACAAGCGCTTCGGATGGCCCTGCCCTCTGGTTTCAAAAAGAAAACATTTATCAAGGACACAGTCCGATTGACTTTTCAAGGGGTCGATCGGCACGCTAATGTCTCGATGATGGTTGTGTACGGCAATCTATGCACCTCATCCCGAGCGTTCAGTGCCCTGATCCCCAGAGAGGATCACTCGTTGGCCTTTCATAAGACCGGTAGAGGCTTCGCACTTCGTCTGCTTGCCTCGCCCAGTTATCCCATTATTCTTACTCTTCTTGAAAGCTTGCAAAAGCTTGAATGCGTGCTATCAATCCATGAGACTCTCCAGCGCAAGAAGTTAGAGACTCGTTCTCTATCACTGTCGCGCATTGATTTCACTTACGGGCCAGACAGAGATCTTTCTGCTCGGCTTAACATTGGAACATCCGTGCCGCTGCCTTCAACGGAACTGGATCCCGTGAGACTCGCAACTCAAACAGATCGCTTTTTTCACCTTCGCCTGGACATACAGTTCAGTTACCTCAATCCGCATCGCAGGATACAGGGGCCATTGGCGTCCAATTTGAATCGCCCCAGCGCTGATGCAGGGCTGGACACCATGGCCGAGCTACTGTCATTCACATTGCCGTTAATGCGAGCCCTAGACCAAATTATGGCCAACCCAACGAAGAACGAGCCTTTGAAGCTGCACGTCACTGCGCGCACAGCGACGTGTATGCAACTGCACTACCCTCTTGAAGATTGCCTGTTTCAACTAATCGCCCACCAACACCAAGGTCGACTGGTATGGTTCCTTAAAGATATTTCTAGTGCTCAAAATGCAACTGGTGAAAGATCACCCAAACAGAAGCTGCAGGATAGTCTGTATAATTCCAGGGGCGACGGCTGGAGGGGAATCGGTAACGGCATCGTCGCAGAACCTGATCGTGTTGGCAATCTTCTAGAAGACCTTGACAAATGCCTGGCCGCTATCAGGGCTGATCTCGCATCAAAGTCCTCAGAAACCAAAGTCTCTCAGGATGCTCCACCAGCGACCAATGACCAGCCCCAAGTCAAATCACAACCCAATCAGTCTGAAGCAACGCCGAGGCAGGGCAGTATAACCGTACCGCAGAAGGTTAGCGTTGCGCCACAGAAAGCGGATATCATCATGATCGACTAGGTGATACGCTCCTCGGGTACCGGAAACACTCGAAACAAAATCGTCTTCTATCTTTCCGTCCCTCTTTCCTCGGTTTTACTATGCGACGGGCTGTGATTTGCGTTTAGCGGGTTTATCTTTTCAGCGACTCTTGTGTTCATTAGCCTTCCAGAGAGGTCGGTTCTGTATTTTTAAAAAAAACATAATGTGCACCTACCTGGTGTAAGTGCCTGATAGATTTGGCTCACTTAGGTCAACGATCTGATATACGCCTACTTAAAACCTATCAAACGTTTCGGCGTCTAAGGGAACTATGTACTATTATCTCATAACTATCTATACTTGGGAGTGCCATCTAGATCTGAATGCAATGGGAACCTCGTCTGCTAAAAATGCAATTCATAGTAAACATTCAGTCGTAAAATTGATAATAACTGATAATAGACTCGATCGAGTGGGACCATTTAGAAGCGATCCTCTTTCACGCGCCCACGGTTCTTCAATATATCATATTCAATCCACGTCACGGTCGATAAATTTCCATCTGGTATTAACTTCCCAGGATTCATAGCATGACACCCTTCATACGTCACGCAAAATGGTGCAACTTCCGAATCTGCCAGGATGAACGCGGTGGGGAGAGGGTATAGCTGCAAAGCCGATGCATAGTCCCAGAGGATAGGCCGTAGTGATTGTGGGAAAGGTGACATGGTACCCTGATCTAGAACTGTCTTGACAAGTTTGCGCGCCGATTGCACAGCGGAAGAAGGGGAAAGGGCAGGTATGTTGCCGACGGGTTGCTGCTCCAGAACTTGTATTTGGTCTTCTCCATGGAGGTCTGTGGCGGCACTGCTATTTGGAGCAATATCTTCCATTTCGGTTGTCGTATTGCCGCCAACGCGCACTGCGCTGCGTCTTATCCGGCCTGAGATATCATCGCGGAGAATGGCAATGTCGTGAACCGGCCCGAATAATGAAATGCGGGATGGGTTGCTCGTCCAGATCGCCTCCCCTGGAGGTTCTGACACCTGGTTTCGGTCCAACTGAGAGTTCGCGGTTGCAAAAGCACGTTTAATCCGGGATGTAAACAAATCGGGAACTGCATGGCGCGGAATTGTCGAAGATGCTCCAGAGGAAAAGGCAGAAGACCAGGGGTCGTTGTCACCCGGTACAAAAATGAACGTGGAGCGCTGTATTAATGAAGGGAAATTAGACAAGATCTGAGCGAGCAGGTCAAAGCACTCCTTGTACTCGATACTTCCTCCTTGGCCGCCGCCATTGATTATGGCTTTCTGGACGAAATTTCCAATCAGGACATATACTATAGGCCGATCCTGCAGGGGCATTTCGTTGTATAGGCCAAAAACCTTCCTCAGCGCATCCGGAGTCTTCATATTGTCAAGATTTACCTCCCCAATTACGACAATCTTGAGGCGACGATGTACCTCCATCCCATCGTGAACCTCTCGCAAACATCGCGATTGAATTTGTCTCATCCGAGACCCTCGAGCGCGCTCACTCCCAACCCCTAGAAAGTCCACCCATCCAAAGCCGCCACTCAAACTGATGTCCTGGCTCTTCTCGTGGATATTCATTCCAAGCGATGTTTCTCGTCGCTCGCATGGAGGACCGCAGATGGAGATTCCTACGAATCTACCACCTATTGCACCTCCAATTCCAGTATTACCGCCCAAAGCTGAGCCCCGGACATTCTCCTCCTCTTCGTAGATTCCGTCGACAAGTACAAACATACCTGGAGAGAGCCAGGCGCCATCTTCAGGAATCATATGAGCATGACTCAAGTCGAGAATAATACTGCCCGTAAGGTCGGTGAGAGCGAGTTCGCCAGTAGGTGAGATAGAAAGCAAGCCAAGCAGCAAATGGGACGTCCCACTTCTCCCAAGTAAATTCGCAACCAGCGTCAACCGGTAGGCCTGGCTCCTGGCAAACGAGGACCCAGAGCGTCGCAATACAGGAACGCTACCTGCCGCTATTGAACCCTGAAACGACTCGTTTCGAAGCAGGCGTTGATGTACAATGTTATATCGGTCTCGGAATAGAGCTGTCTTATGGGATGGAATAGGGAATAGGGAAGGTTTGGATTTGGTGACCTCGAAATGCTTCTTCTCAGCATTGTAAGTCAATCTTGGAGTGCCAAATGCCTCAATAACTCTGACCCAGTCCCTGGGGTGGACCACTGTATCGTCTGGCTCGTCTGGCTCATGGTTCTCCGACATGATCGAATTGGATGGCTGGAGGCTAGGAATCCCACCTGCGCTCGCTATTTTCCCTGGTCCCTCCCTTGGTGTGAGTTTTAAATCAATGATTCGGCCACCACTCATATTCCCTTCCAGTGTCTGCAAAATAGCTTTCAAAGAAGCTCCTTTATCTTCCTCAACGATAACGCCACCTCCCGCCTTTTTCCAGTTCTTGGCTACCTCGTCGAGCACACGCTCCGCAAGACCTTCTTCGCGCCATCCTGAGCCACAATTCTTGCCAACGAACGCTGCGAGAGATTGGAGGGCTGGCGAGGACAATGTCAAGTTGTGCTTTCTGGTGAAGGTCCGAAATGCGACAGGCCGGAGTGTGGAGGCAGGAAGGAGAATGGGAAGTATAGATGTCCGGGTTGAAATAGATGTGAGCTTGTTTGGCCGTATGGGATGGGCGGGCGTGCCAAATGCCGGGGACGATGAGCGCACGGGGTCTGAGTTCATCATTGCTTGGAGCTGTTGGACTAGTTCATCCTTGTGGACTTGATAGCCCTTGTTTCGCCTATTCAAAGTTAGTGAGCTGTTGCGACTAGTATTGTTTGTTTAAAACTTGCGTGAATAATTTGCTCAATAATTCAAAAGGTCCAGTTGACCTGACAGGTTCTGTCAAAGAGGAAACAATGGACGCGTGAGTGAAGCGCGCCTGAACCACAAACACGCGTCAGCGCCACCAGAGGGAAATTTAGCCTTTTTTGAATGCTTGCGCTTGTTTCATTCTTTGACCAAGATTCTTCTCAACACCCGCCTTCTGCCCACTGAACTGACCATCTCTGACTGCTAAATCGATTTCTGCCTAGTTGTCTATCTGTCTGTCTGCTGTTCTTTGTCTCCGGCCGCGTCCTTACGTTCTTCATCCCAACGATATTTGACCCCATACTTTTGTGAAGGTCGTGAATTATGGATGCGCAAGGCGTCAACGAAGCCAGCGCATCTCCGGATGTGGTCGCTGAAGGTACCAAAGAGCAGCTTGATACGTTGATCAAACGCGCTGCTACGAAAGATCTCATCAAAGACTACAATGCCGCTGCGGAGCTTTACTCTGAAGCCACCGAGCTTCAGGCGAAACTGAATGGAGAAATGTCACTTGACAATGCCGACTTGTTGTTTGCTTATGGCAAAGCTCTTTACAATGTCGCTATTAGCAAGAGTGATGTCCTTGGCTCGAAAGTAGCAGGCAAAGCGCAAACGGACTCCACAGACCAACCCATAGCTCCTAGGTCCGCTCCTATTTCCGACAACCTCATTCAAAACACCGTCTCCTCGAGTGCCGCGAAGAAAGAAGTTGAACCCCAGAAAGCGCAGTTGGAAGAAACTGCCAACAAACCCCTCTTCCAATTTACTGGTGATGAAAATTTTGACACGGATTCAGATGGAGAAGACGATGAGAATGCGGGTGAAGGGGAAGATGAAGAAGACGACGATTTCGAGAACGCATTTGAAGTTTTAGACCTGGCTCGAATTCTTTATCACAAAAAGCTAGAAGCTGCCGAAGAGCTACCTGGGAAAGGGAAATCTACAGGACCCACCCCTAGGCTAAATGATATCAAAGAGCACCTAGCTGATACATACGACCTCCAGGCTGAGATCTCACTAGAGGCTGAGAGATTTACAGACGCAGTTACAGATTTGAGAACGGCACTCGAACTGAGGCAGTCTTTGTGTCCCATGGAGGACCCGGCAATTGCCGAGTGTCATTACAAACTATCTCTAGCGCTAGAGTTCGGAGCAGTAAAGCATGACGAGGACTCTGAAAATGGGTCAAACCCCGCCCAGGTCGATGAAGAAATGAGGAAGGAGGCAGTGACTCAGATGGAACAAGCCATCGAAAGTTGCCGCCTTAGAATGACCCACGAGCAAAAGAAATTAGAAACCGACGACACGCTGGATGAAGACAGGCGGACAGCGCTGAAGCGCAGAATAACCAATGTAAAGGAAATCGTGTCAGACATGGAACAGAGGGTAAGTTACTTCTAACCTGTCTATTGACAATTGACCTCTTGTTAATACATATACTTAGTTGCTTGATCTACGTCGCCCACCCGTATCCTTTGGGGAAGGAATTGATGAGCAGAGTGAGAGCATGCTCAAGGGAATTTTAGGACAGATCATCGGTCAGTCTGACGGTGAAAAGCAGAATATGCTCGAAGCTGCGTCAAAGAATGCCAACGATCTGTCTGCTTTTGTCAAGCGCAAACCAACAGCCAAACCATCACAGCCCAGCACTGTCCCCAAACGTGCAGCTGAGGAGAAGACGGAGGACAGTGAATTCAAACGTGCCCGGGTGGATGACGAATAACTTGAATACGCCTTGACAAAACTTGATGGTTGATATACCCAAATGTAAATGGTGTGAAACAGGCGTCCCTCCTATTTTTCGTTCTGATACTCGTAAAGGGTATAAGCTCGGGGTTGAGTATTATCTTGATCCAATATGCAACACAATATGATAGAATTCCTGGCGCGATCATGGGGTAATCACTAAGGCTAGGTAAGACGCGCATTAAGCCTAACGTAATGCATGGTATGAACGACAAATTCAAACTAGTCATGAACATGATAGAAGACCGAGGCGGTCCTCCAGCGCCTATGATGAGATGGGGACAGGATTCATGAGCAAGGCGTGATCCCTGAGGAAGAGGGATTTCGACCAAGTTTCCGATCCCTCCGCCGTACTGCCAGATGAGGAGTCCATATTCCACTAAACAGATCCTCGCACTCATCTTCGTCCTGACTATCAAACTCAACGTCGTCCAAGGTCGTTTTCGAAGCTATTGCCCCCTTTGACTTCGCAGGCGTGGCAGGATATTCCCTCAAGTGGGTACCATGGGTGGTCGCATCCCACGCTGCCGTCGTGATAACCTTCCTCGTCTCCAGTATAAACTTGCCAACTTTGTACTTCTGCGAATCCTCTTCCGCACCAATATACTTCCAACCAAGGACACTCCCACAGGATACACAAGTGATGTCGCTAACTGTGTGCGCGCCTGTAACTAGGTTACGGGATACGGGGTCCTGGAGTAATGTGTTCGGGAGAGTCTCTGCTAGGTTGGTCAGCGCGTTAAGCGTGGGCTGCGCAGACACAAGATAAGCGCGGCCGTGGCGGCCGGTGAATCCCTTGCTGATGATTTGGGAGGTCAAGCAGAGATGAGCGGCACAGCTCGAGCAGCGAATGCATGAGGTGTGTCCGTGTCTAGAAGACTTGTCTGTCGAATGGCCGGCTTCGAGGTTACTGGGGTTGGTTGACTCCCCCGCATCTCGACGGTTGGAGAACATTGACGGTGGCAGTAGGAACTTTGGGAACATGAATGATGCCGCAGCTTAATTATATATTATAGATACAAGACAAAGGATAAACCAGAACCAAGAGTAAAACAACTAAGTTCAGCTGTTCGCTTGAAGTAAGTGATCTGTCGGAGAGGGAGGCCGACCGTGTCGGAGTGGATCCCATTTTTCATAGTCTGCGGAGTATGCAATGTTGCATGACAGGAGTCTTTCGATCATCAAGCACCAGAGGTAGCTTCCAAATTACTAGCCTCCATAAGTTCAAAACGTAGAAGTGTTCTTTCAGATCAACCCAGCCCACCAAGGTGAGAGAGGAGAGTCTCAGCCATTCCAAACTTTGTAGTCCCTCTTCTCTCTACACTGACGTCACGTCAAGCTTCCGATAAGATACTAGCGGCTGATAAGGAGCTTCATGACAAACCCTTGCTCTGTACGGGAGTAGTATGCAAACACCATGATAGCTTAAATTGGATACAACAGCAGAATGAAGTTTAACGATGAATAGAAAGAAGCGGGCGGGGTGCGGTAGTCGGGCGGCGTTATCCAAGGAGCGTAAGCCATATTGCAGGATAAAAAAACAAACAAAACTTAAAGCGGTATCTCAAAAGATATCTCCATCCAGAAAAAGGGTTTTAGTAGAGCAAGTTTTAAGTCATTTCTTAAACCTCGGAGCTTAGAAAAAGCCATTTAGTGCTGATCGGGTTGTCGCCAAGACAGCATTTGGTGTCCCACGGTTTCAAAGTGGTCAGGCCAAAGCCACACCAGCCAAGATTCCTCGTGAACTCAATCTCAATACCATCTTGCGTTCGGGGGACGCACGCAACTATCTGCGAACAGTTAAAAGCCGGAATGCTACCTAGTTCAAACAAGGCGATTAATCTGATAAAGCGTTTAGTTGGGGAAATACACGTGTACGAAGCATCTCAGCATACCCAGATTTCAAGCCGTGGCCGAGCGCCGTTTCCTCGAAGAACACAAACAGTGTTCGTTCGCCGCCTGAAGTAGTTACGAATCCCCGGTATATTGTGTCACTGGTATAGTCCATAACTTCAATCCACCGCTGGATTCGTCCATTGTCGAGGCCGGTGCCATTCGATCGATGATGGGACGCATCTATTCCAAGTGACTCTTGTCTGAACAATCTCCTCTCACCACGAAAAATTGTAGACAATTTGTCACAGAAGAGCCTCTCACACTCCCCCGGGATAGTATGCGTTGCCTCCCCTTTGTGTTCCAGTAGGTTGCCTACTGGATAACTGCTTCCGGCGATGGAAGCGAGTGATATTTCGAGGGGAGGACTTGAATAGGTGGTTTTAGACCCTGAGGGGACCTCAGGAATACCACTGTACTCCTAGCAAGAGATTTAAACGTTAGTAAATCATTACTATCAGTAAGATGTTCTTCGGGGATCTTTGATAGTTGCTCACCGGCACCCATGGTAGTGCAGTAGTGAAATCCATCAACGACCGAAGCGGAGGTGTCAACGCTGTAGCAGCTAGCAAGCACGGTGGTCTTTTGTTCTTGGTCCATGAATCGATGTATATTACTTGATGTACTACTGTTATCATTCATAAACCTAGCCATGGCGATAGTCGACTTTCGAAAGGGCCACTGAAACACTAATCGTGGTAACTGATAGTCGTATCGGTTCTGACGAAGTGGGTCTGTTGAAGACGGCTGGGGTATTGAAAAGTAACCTGGTGGAGAATATAATAGATCAGTTATGTTGGCGATTTGGTGAAACGAGCTCGGAGCGATAGGCTTATGGGGGATTCAGGAAGAATGGTCAATGGTGGTCCGGAAGGTGGTGAGCGAATTGGTGCGGCCTTTCTAACAGTCATCTGATCGAGGGATCTAATTGCCCCAGGCAACCAGGCAACAAGGCCCCCAAATTGCTTTAATGTTGCAATTCCAGAATGCTAAAGGTATTCTTGATTCGCTAACCGGCTAAAGTAATTCTATTTACAAGTGTAGGAATACATCTATATACACACAATAGAACATGAGAATGGGAAGAATGAAGAATGGGTACCGACTCTCCTCTAATTGTGGAAAGGTAGCCAATGATGCCACCCCGTAGGACCTCACAATATCTTCAGTTCCCAGCACTATCATCACTTGATGCTTAGAGCTCTCGATAATCGCTTGGCCTTACCCTTCGGTGCCTAGCTTGATGCCGTTGAGGATTCACTGGCTGGCGGAAATACGGAGAGTCCTCCTCTCTAGAAAACTGTGTGCTGAATGTTGTCCGCTGCTGATTGGAGAAATTACCAGCCCCTACTCCTTGTCCAAACACCGTATTTTGTGCCATGGGTCCGGACATTTGAGGCATAGAGAACATGTTCAATGTGGGCTCCCCATTACCTGTTAACCCAGCGGGCCCACCAAAGCCATTAGGAACTCCTGGGTTATTATACACGCTGTTTTGGAGCGCATCAAAGTTCATCATATTAATCGGATTCCAAGTTGGGTCCACATTAGGCGGGAAGCCGTTCGGTGGAAATCCCATAGGATTCATGAAGCCCATTGTTTCGCCAAAGCCATTAGGGGGAAACCCCATCCCTGGAAATCCCATGGGCGGCATGAACCCAGGCATTCCGAAGGGCATCTGTTGGTTAAAATGCCCTACTTGACCGGTTGATTCTTCCATATTTCGTGGTTGGGATGTCTCGGTTGCTGTTTGGCCCTCATCGGATTTCTGTTTCTTTGAAGATAAATCGGGCGTTGAATCGGCAGTTGTTGCATCAACAGCAGGTTCCTCGGCGGGCCTTTTCTTCGGATTGGTCGTCGATGACCGCGCACCATCTTTCCTTTCCCTAAAATCGCCATTGGAATCGGAGGTTTTGCTGCCAGGTTGGTCATCTTGTGGCGCTTGTTGTTTCTCCTTCTCTTTCCTCAAATCGGCCTTTTCAGCCTCGTACGCTTTTATCTTCGAGGCGGCTTCGTCATTCGCGGTGAGATTATCAAGTAAGACTCCCTCTGTCCCACAGCCAGGGCATACGAAATCGCTCTCAATCAATGCATTTGTTATACAGTCATTGCAGTAAGTTTTCTGACAGCACGGTGTTTGTGTGGGCTCTAGGAACATCCGCTTGTCAATGGGACACTCTAACCCGCGAGCTTGTAGTTCTTTGCTTTGTTCTGCTGCTGCCGCTTCTGCTGCCGCGGCCGCGGTTGCTTTGACTTTTTCTTGATATAGTTCCCAGGCCGCGTTATCGGGTTTAGTAATGATAAAGTCGCCATCAGCATTGACCATAACACCAGTATTGCGTAGGTCCTCGCTGGACCCATCAAGAAGGAGAGATTCTGGCTTTTCAACCTTTGTTTGCAAAGACCGAGGGATCCCGGTGGACCGCTTGACCCTGTACTTGCCGTCGAACTTCGGATCATTATTCGTGGGGCAGGCTTGGATCCAGTGGCCTAAAATACGAATTAGCAAAGCTACATTTTTTTTCAAAAACTGGCATTTTGAGCTTACCTTTTTCACGACAGCGATAACAAAGATACCCCGGCGGAGGGGGGTGGTCTGGAATATTTAGAGGCTTGCCTCTGCCACGGCCGAAGGGTACAGGGGTAGCACTACAACCAGACATCAGCATAGGAAGTCTCGTAGAGAACTCATGTGTACTCACTTTGCCATCTCTTGCTGCTGTTCTCGCCATTGGTTCGCTTGAAGATTGAAAAGAGCATTGATTTTCTCTTCCTCTGTTTGGGCATTATTTAGCTCCTGGACACCGTTGCCGGCCGGTTGGTTGGTACTGGGTGCCCGGTTCTGCATAGATTGGTCGTTACGCGGAGCACTGCGGGCATGAACTGGCATCTTTCCTGACACATATCGAGCAGCACCACCTTTCCCTGGTCGAGATGCAGGAAGTCTTCGCGCAATGACAGATGTAGAGCGCGGTATAACACTGGTATCATCATCATATTCTAAAACAGCCAACGTTAGCTTTGGACTGAATGAACCAAAATATGCAGTGATAGCTTACCTTCACCAGTATCTTCGTTATAGATAGAAAGCTCAAAATCAGTCCCGTCACCCAGTCTACTTTGATTGATGATTTCCCGCTTCAATTCGAAGACAGAGATACCGGTGCCATCAAAAGTGACCCTTGAGGGTTCTCTTTGAGACTTGAACTTGAAGTGAACAGAGGATGACATTGTATTGAATTGAATGTCCAATGGATGTGTGAAGTAATTAGATCAAACTTAAGCGGTTTAACCACTTTCACAGATGAATGAAGGATACACGTGAAACGGGTCGAAACAGACAGTGCAGTGAATGTCAAAAGGGAAGGGCAGCAAATAACGGTCGCAGTCAAGGGCTCAAGGGAGAAAAATCTTTATGAAACCTTTGACATCAAAGTCTCGAATAATATCGATGATATTGCTTGAACTGGTAAGGCCACAGATTCTGTTCCACTGATTCTGGCGCCGGGCGATTCAGATCACTGCATACAAACAAGAGCAAGTTGTTCGGTACAATTGCGGGACAAACAGTAAATCTGTGGCGAGATAAGAAAGAATTGGCTGCAATGGGTTCCTGAGGACTCTGATAGTCCTTTAGCACCGAGCGCTTCCCGATCCCCGTTTTACCTAGTCGGCTGTATACAACAGCTCGAAATCGTTGATCGAGACCTTTACTCGAACAGATAGATGTGAGAAAGTCGTTCCTTGGAAGATGCTATTTTGATTGGAATGGAGAGACGCAAAAATCAAAGATGGGCCTGGAGGGGATTGCAGGCCTCTTCACGATGTTGGTACCAGCGAAAGATAGTCAAAAATGAAGGGTATCGAACTGCAAGGGCTAGCAAGGGATTATAAGCTCAAGGTCGATTGCGTCTTTCGATTAGTGTAGTTTGCAGGAGATCAAAGGGGTGATTCTCATCGATGAAGGTTCTTTGTTGGAGAAATGGCTAAGACTGAGGCTTTGCGGAAGGCGCAGGTTTCTCCGTGGTTATGGTGGCAAGGCTACATCATGTGACTGTATCAAGTTCATTCAAAGAACGGCTGAAACAATGAGCCCGCTTCATTTCCTCCCTTGACCAGAAGCACAGGTGATGCATTTACTAGAGGCACAAAGGCAGTTGATCTCTGATGATGATTCCATCGACGAACATAGTCGTCGACTCTAATAACGTGTCTTCATTATGCCTTATTGACTCTTCCTTTTTTTGTACTACACACCGGCATTCCTGGCCGGATCACCCTCCGCCTTTTGAGGGCGGAAAAAGAAAAAGTCTTAGTATGAGTCAGCCCCTCCTTCCCACTTTGGTGGGGCCGGCTGGGAAGATATCATATTCATAGCACGGTAGTTGAGTCACCACAAATTCGAGAACCAGCCATTGGGTTTCGACATCTGTCTCTTGGTGCTGCTTGTTGTCAGACGAACATCTTCCTGCTACGGGGATTGTCCATCTGCCACAATGCCTACTGTTCATTTACTGGACTACGTCGCTGGAAATGTCCGCTCCTTAGTCAACGCTATTAACAAAGTAGGATACGATGTTGAGTGGGTAAGATCGCCCGGTGATCTCAGGGATGTCGAGGTATGAACAGCTTATCGATCAAATTGCTCTCGCTCTTCTCGAAACAGACCCGGCTGACGCGGAGCCTATAGAAACTCATCTTGCCAGGAGTCGGCCATTTCGGCCATTGTCTTTCGCAGCTTTCGAGCGGCGGTTACCTAGAACCAATCAAGCAGCACATAATCTCGGGGAAGCCATTCATGGGCATATGTGTTGGGTTACAGGCTCTCTTTGAGGGCTCCGAGGAAAATGTCAATGTCCCTGGGCTTGGTGTGGTCCCAGTGAGGATGCAAAAGTTCAATGCTGAAACGAAGAGTGTTCCTCACATTGGTTGGAACTCCGCAACGAACACACGGGTCGGTTCTTCTGGAGGCCAGAGTTTCTACGGACTGAATCCAAGCAGCAAATATTATTATGTTCATTCATACGCTGCACTGTACGAGCCGGACGTTCTCGAGCGTGACGGCTGGTTGGTCGCCACAGCAAAGTATGGGGAGGAGACATTTATCGGAGCGATCGCACGAGACAACATATTCGCCACTCAGTTTCACCCTGAAAAAAGTGGGCAAGCCGGCCTGCGTACTCTTCGCGCCTTTCTGAACGGCGATAAGCTTCAAACTCTCACACCGGAAGATTCGATCCGTACAGAAGAGAAGAACGGGCTTACTCGCCGGATCATTGCTTGCCTCGATGTGCGCACTAATGATGCTGGGGACCTGGTCGTCACCAAGGGTGATCAATACGATGTTCGGGAAAAGGATGGCGCAAGTGCAGGAGGCCAGGTGAGAAACTTAGGGAAACCGGTTGATATGGCCAAGAAGTACTATGAACAAGGGGCTGACGAGGTCACATTTTTGAACATCACGTCCTTCAGAAACTGCCCAGTGGCTGACCTGCCAATGCTTGAAATCTTGAGGCGAACATCAGAAACGGTCTTCGTACCTTTGACCATTGGAGGCGGCATTCGGGACACCGTCGATACAGACGGTACCCATATACCGGCGCTCGTTGTGGCAACGATGTATTTCAAATCGGGCGCCGACAAAGTCAGCATCGGCTCGGATGCTGTTATCGCCGCAGAGGAGTTCTATCAAGCTGGACAGATGCTTTCTGGCAAAACAGCCATTGAAACTATTTCGAACGCGTATGGAAATCAAGCCGTCGTTGTAAGCGTTGACCCGAAACGCGTATATGTGGCCAAACCTGAAGATACAACCCATCACACAATCAAAACAAAATACCCTAACGCTGCTGGACAAAACTTTTGTTGGTATCAGTGTACCATCAAGGGCGGGCGAGAGGCGCGTGACATTGATGTTTGTCAACTAGCGAAAGCCGTGGAAGCTATGGGTGCCGGGGAGCTCCTACTGAACTGCATCGACAAGGATGGAAGCAACAGTGGATTTGATCTAGAGCTCATCAATCTCGTCAAGGATGCGATAACAATACCCGTCATCGCTTCCAGTGGGGCTGGTGTGCCGCAACACTTCGAGGAAGTGTTTGAAAAGACAACAACTGATGCCGCTCTAGGTGCTGGAATGGTATGTGTATTCTCTTCCCTCATTACCGCCCAATACTAATTTTGCCATAGTTTCATCGCGGTGAGTTTACTGTCGGCGATGTCAAGAACTACCTTGATAGCAAAGACTTTCTCGTCAGACGGTTCGAGCCAGATATCTGAGCCGACATCCTACGTGGTTTGCAGTCCCCCGGTCGCAATAATGATCTATTCCAGAAACATCAAACTTGATAGATTTTTATGTACATCATCATCATATACACAGTATTGGGCAGTCAAATCCAGAAATCAAGTAACTTTGACGGGTCGTGTCGTGTGTTCGATACAACGCTACTACTCTTGGCGTAATTCATCTCTCCCACGGCAGACCCGGACATGGTCGTCAGGTTCTGTATGCAAAACAAGACCATATAGCCGACCTCAATCAACCATGAGACCTGAGCATTTGAGGGGTAAATTGTGTCGTTCTGTGAGACATGGGCGTCACAACTAGGCGTATGGGCTTTCCTCAGCCGGCAAACGTTGGTTCCTCGTTCATCTGGTTTCCGATTCTTCGAGGTAAATGAGTCCATTCCGAGGCTACAAGTTGTCAGGATCGGCTCAGGCCGCGCAAGTATTCTGATTTCTTACGGGAGAGAACTGCCTTAACCGAATCCCAGCTGCTTCTAGGAGTGCTGCGCTCTGCCCCTTGTCAATTTGTTTCACTCAAAGCATCAAGGTTGCTCACATCCTTGTCCATGTTATACCCTTGCGAGTATACTACCTCTGAAATTCCGACCTGGGCAATCTTAACGGTACAGGTCAAACATGGGCACCTTTGTCCATTATATTAGCATACGTATTCTGATCCAAGAAAAGCGGCCGTCTTACGTATCGCAATACAATATCGAGCCCTCGCGTATGCGTTCTCTCCCAGCCTCTAGTAACGCGTTTTCTTCGGCATGTAGGCAGAGGCACGTCGACAGGCCCACTCCTCCACCCTCGCCGCGATTACACCTCGGGCCTAGCAAAATGTGAGTATGTTATCTTCGGCGCTATCACTAAAGGGTCATACATCCACCCTCGTTGCAGTTTTGAAGATGTCGCGGGGTTCCATTATACCCAGTACTGATAACGCGGCGTTCCCTAACAAGCACGCAGCCGACTCGGCGTTTCATGCAGTTGCTTCGCTGTGCGGCAAGTGATGCAAGTTCCATAAAGTATTGGTCCCAGTTTGGGCGTAGCCGTTGCTCGTCCGCCAGGTTAAGCGCCTTGAGAGCACCGTGCAGCTCAGCAAGCGAAGAGGATGAGTTGAAGAGCCGGAGTTGCGCTCGGTCCGTGAGCACTGCCCGACCGACATCCTTTTCGTAGAGCTGTTTGTCATTCCAAAGAACAAATTCCTCTAGGTGAGGGGGGTCAAGCTGGCTTTTTCGACATCTAAGGCAAGAATTAAGAGGGCTATTCTCAGTGAAAAGCTATCCGTGGATGCTCACCTTTCTGCAAAGCGCTTCCATCGCAAGCTGACCGGTGCATCAACGCTCACCAGGAGGAAAAATGGGCGTTGTAGAAAACGGTCAAGGGTTGTGATATCCCAGATGTGCGTGGTAACCCAATGTTCTTGCCATCTCTTTGTGGCGAAGTCTAGAAGAGATTCAGCAGTTTCAAACTCCAGCCGCAAATCCGTGCTGATTGTATCGTTTTGGTCCCGTAGCCGGGGGTCATTATCGGTACGAGAGGAGCCGTTGTTCTTCAATTCGAGAAGTCGGAAGTTCTGCTGCTTGATCAAGTACTCCGCAACGGCATGCTTTCCAGAGCAGATACCTTGAGGGTTAATCGCCCGTTAGCCTGTTTTCAAAGCAACGTTGAAATCTTCACATCAACCAACCTCCACATAACCCAATGAGCATTGTTACCCCCTGGCGAGAGCGAGGGTAGGTAAATGTAGGTAATGGCGGAGCTGGTGATCACGCAGAAAGGGACCTTGAGAGAGAGAAGGAAGCCCAATTGGTTTGGGGAGGTCTACCCAACTTCCACCCACGATAAGAGAATTGTAAGTGGGGATTTGCAAAATCCCCAGATACAGGACCAGTAACAGCTTCTAGAATAACATTCAACCAGGTGACTTTGAACATTGAATTTGGAGGTAGGTTTAGTTAGATTAGAACTTTTGAGTACCTACTCTACCTATTGTGAATTAAAGGATAAAGCGCGCGGAAAAAAGGCCAAGTAGTAAATATTTATCTACATTTTTTGAAGAATCTGTGTACTCTACTACTGTAAACCATGGTGCTAGCGCCTATACAGTCTCGTGGAGCATCATTTCAGCTGGGCGTCCGAAAGATATGTTGTAGTCAGCATTTAGTTAAAAAATTTTCCTTTTCTTCTGATAGAAGAACCATCTTATCCACGGGTCTACCCACGGTTGCCGGAGAAGTCAGCTACCTGTGTCTTGTGTTAGCGTGACGTAATGAGCGGGGTCGATGGCTGGGCCTTGTCAGACGATCCAACAGTGCTCGTCCATGATCGAGTAGATATCCCAGCATCATCTATATTAATTCTCTGTTATATACCCCTACCGCGCATTGTCACACGCTGGGCAGCTTGAATGAAAGGGTCTGCGGATTTGTGGCGAATACTATAAACCGGGGTCGAGCTACCCCGCTGTTGTACATCACTCCAAATCCATCAACCAGCCATCCATCTGACTGGTATTCATAATACAACCCCACTATAAGTACTAACCTAGAGTTCTAAAGAGCTACCACCATGCAGTACACCCCGTTCGCGTCGGATATAGAGCTTCCGTTCTATACTGCTCTAGCATCGCTAAAGATCAATCATGATAAGCTCGATGACTCAGCGCGTAAAGTGCTGGGGCTCTACGAGGTTCGCCCAACAGACCCCCCGAATGCCTCCTGTCGAATGCAGATACATGGAAATGCCCTCACTAGCGACGAGTAAGTCTAGAGACATTCAGATACTCTGTATATATTGGCAGGATATAGCTAACGCTGCCATACAGGGTACCCGCAACTCTCTACCGCGCGGAGGGAATGATAAAGAATGTCAACACCATCGAGGAGTATGCCAATGCCGACAAAGTTGGCATGCTCCAACAATCTGGGAGAACGGTCAGTCCTAGTCAAGACTTGCCACCTGGACAGCGCTCATTATTCCCTTCTAGATCTGGGATGCCATCAACGACGGCACCATTTACTCCTGTCCCTCTCTCCTTTCTTCATTCATCGTTCTATCATATGCCGATCTGAAAAAGTACAGGTTCCATTACTGGTTCGGATTTCCTGCCCTTCATTCTGAGCCCTCCTGGGTCCCTATTGGGGTGGCGAACAAGGGAGCAAACCCGAGTTCGGCTGGAACACGACATGCACTACCCAAAGGTCTATCGAGTACCGAAAACTCAGCTCTTAGTGAGTCAGTACAAGACTGGGCCCAAGAAGTTGATGCACGACAACGGGGTTTCTTTTTAGCTCGAAGGATCAAAGCTGCCAATGGCGATGGTGCTTCTTGGAAGATTGCGCCGCTTTCAAGCTTTGAGAATGGTTTCTTCATAGACGCGACTCCCGAGGATTGTTTTACTTGCTTTGTCGACCCATCCAATTATGATGAAGCGCCCGGTTGGATGTTGCGCAATCTACTCATCCTTGCGAAACGACGGTGGGGCGTTTCAAAGATACAAATATTACGATATCGTGAAGGCCTATCCCATCGAGACCATGGCCGAAGCCTTGTGATGACACTGGCCCTGAAGGAATCAGAAACGCCAAAGTCCGCCGAGTCGCGCGACACTAATGACGAATTGCCCAAGGTGACCGGATGGGAGCGAAATCCGACAGGCAAACTGGCGGGGAGATTCGTTGACCTCACAGAATACTTAGATCCCAAGAGGTACATTAGCCCTAGAGACAACCAGTACCCACATCACTAACCCCAAGGTCCAATATCCAGACTTGCCGACCAGTCCGTCGACCTCAACCTCAAGCTGATGAAATGGCGGATCAGCCCTAATCTAGAGCTCGAGAAAATAAAGGGAACAAGATGTCTCTTGCTCGGTGCCGGGACCCTTGGGAGTTACGTTGCTCGGAATTTGATGGTACGGAATCTCATTTGACTCAATTCGGTTTCGATACTAATAGGCCCAGGCTTGGGGAGTGAGGGAAATTACATTCGTAGACAGCGGAACTGTTTCTTTTTCTAACCCTGTACGGCAACCGCTCTTCAATTTCAAGGACTGTCTTGAGGGTGGAGCGAAGAAAGCCCTGCAAGCTTCCCAGGCTCTATCAGAAATCTATCCAGGGGTCAGGTCCGAGGGCCATGTGCTCTCTGTACCCATGGCCGGTCACCCTGTACTGGACACGGAAAGGACACGGTCGGAGTTCGAAGTTCTCAAAAAGCTCATAGATGACCACGACGCTATCTTTCTTTTGATGGATACACGGGAATCGCGCTGGTTGCCAACAGTTATGGGCAAGGCGGCGGGCAAAATTGTGATGAACGCAGCTCTGGGCTTTGACACCTTCGTTGTGATGCGGCACGGTGTTTTAAATGACGGAAATCCGGGGGAAGAGCTGGGCTGTTACTTTTGCAACGATGTCGTTGCTCCCATGAATGTGAGTCACTGCGCCAAGTTCCGCGTATCTCTGCTGAAAGACCCTATAGTCCCAAAGGGATCAGACACTTGACCAGCAATGCACTGTCACACGGCCTGGCGTAGCCGCTATAGCATCAGCTCTTTTGGTCGAGTTGCTAGTCTCTGTTCTGCAACACCCTCTAGGGGCAGCGGTCGGGGCACCCCAAACCCAGGATAGTGATCAGCATGATCACCCGCTCGGTGCTGTTCCGCACCAAATCAGAGGATTTCTCTCCACATTTGAAAATGTCTCTGTGGTTGGCCACAGCTACAAGTGTTGCAGTGCGTGCTCCGGAAACATCGTTAATGAGTACAAGAAGGAAGGATGGAATTTCGTGCAAAGGGCGTTGAATGAGGCCGGCTATGTCGAGGAGTTGAGTGGCCTCAAAGAGGTAAAAGAACGCCCCCTCGTCCTCTTGCCCTCTTGTTGTAGATACTGATTTTTCAAAGGTTCAAGCGACGGCAGAAGCAACGTTGGACGACATCGAGTGGGACGAGGGTTCCGACTTAGAGGAGATACCGCAATGAGACCCATTATAAGGTCTAATTTGTCGAGCAATTTTGATATCAAATCTAACGTCGCCGTCGGCTAAAGGATTGTGAAGACCTCTTCTTTGGTTGCCCGTGGTTTACGGTCGAGACCAATGAAAAAAGCTTCCTTGGATTCCTATACGGACGTCAGATATGTATCTACCGTGGGGTCCAATATGAGGGCCACCCATACGCTGCGCGACGACTCTGGTTTGAGCCTGTGCACCTTATTAAACAGTGCCTTCAGTTGCTTTTCCAAGTCTTTATCTTCAGCCCCCTGGTAGAATTTGCAGACGAAATGACCCCCATTCTTGAGAACTTCATAGCTGAATTCTAGAGCGGCACGGCACAGGTCCTTTGTATGTTATTAAATATGTACGTCAGATCAACAAGTAGGGAAGCTCACCATACTACCAGCGTGGTCTCTGAAAGCCACTCCGCTGGTGTTCATCATCCTGTTGTAGGGATTACTTAGACTTCTCTTCCAAAATCCAGCTGTTTGGGCCCAGGGAGCGGACATATCACTGAGAACTACATCTACCGTTCTTTGGGTATTTGTATCACCACTGGAGCGTGAATCGCCGGACGAGTTCGCGTCTACTATAGACTCTGCGACTCCCTCCTGGTTGCCGATATATCGAGGTCGACCTCTCTGAGGATCACGCACAAACTCCCGGACATATGCTTGCACCTCAGGATCTAAGAAGTTTCCTTGTATAGTAGAGACACCTTTTGGCGGCTGGCTTGGAATTATATCAACTCCGAGAACCCTCCCGTTTGGCTGGGTCCGCGTCAAGGCTACCTGGGAGTAAAGTCAATATATTGTAGAACAAACTGTTCTGAGGGACCATCCGTACTTGAGACCAGGATCCGGGAGCATATCCCTGTATTCGAGTCTAAGTGTTAAAAATGTCCATGTTCGAGGCCAGTATATTTGAGGGACATACTAAATCAACTACTGTTTGGCCGTTTTTGAACAGGCGATGTTTCTCATCTATCTGGGTTAAAATGGAGAGTCAGCAATCGTATGTCAATAGAGAGCCGTAAAAGAGCTTCAGGCACCTGTAAAAGCTTAAAGGCAGCCCGGCTTTTAAGGCCTTGCACTGCTGCTTCGCGAGTAAAGTGATCCTTGAGCTGGCGCGCCTGCCATCTTTTAGAGGACGAAAACCGTCTTTGTAGGCATTGCTGAACCCGATAAATACAGCTGACGGTCTTATTAGGCCACAGATGAAGTAGTGATGCCATGGTTAGAGGTCTAATAAATGCTCAAATGACGCTCACAAGTGTTCGGTCGATAAAGTAGTCTCAGACCCTCTTGCCAGTTCCTGGTGGTTACGGCAGGCCATATCAACACATCCGCAAAAACCCCGTTTTCTGCCGGCAGATACATACAGTGGCACGACAAAAGTTTGAATCACCGCTCAGGGGACCGCTTGCGACATCAAGTTTAGCGAATATGAATACAGATATATCATTGACTAAGGGAAAGTGGGGGGACGCAAACTTTTGTCATGCCACTGTACAGGAGGTCAGCGGAATACCAAATGTACATCGCCTAATATGGCAAATCCCATACAAATTAATATAATTTTGGGGTAAGAATAATTAAATAAACCTTCCCAGCGGTCATGGGCAGTAGTGATTAAGGGCAGCCTCAGGCATCGCATCGAACGATGCCTCAGTAAGCAATTCAGATCGACGGCCTCAGGCAGTTATCGACGTTAGAAGCCTTAGGCTGCAAACAAGGACCTTGGTAAGCAACTAGGATTGGTGGCTTAGGGAAGTATTGAGGGCTTTCCTGAGTGAGGTAGGCGGTTGATGTTGCGGTGAAGCCGAAATGGCTTTTTGCGGATGTGTTGATATGGCCTGCCGTAAATGGTTCTTAAAATCTTGGCATACCCACACAAGTTTAATTGAATTACTCTTGAGTCTCTAATAGCTATGGATACAAAGTACAGCTAAACCCAACATTGGCGCCGCTCTTAATATGAATTTAGACATATTCGATTACATCAAGAAATATATCAACAAAGCCTGTGACAGCCCTAGAGCCGTTTCTTGTCACGTTTTAGAGGTGAGAATCCTGCAGGCCCCGTGAACGCGCGGGACCCGGTTAAATTTGTCTGGCCAACACCAGCAAGCTTCCGCCCCGGCTTTCTACTCTCTTGCAGAGTAGTGTCGCCCTCATCCTCGTCAAATAAACTCCTGTCCCGTTGCGATCCTAATTTGCGCTTTTTGGGTTGGGCTTGTTTTTGTCCCATGGGGCGAGAAATGCTGTAGCCCCCAACTTTATCAGGACTATCCAATAGGCTAGGTTTTTGTATGTTCTTGCTGATATTTATGCCGAGAGCGGCTATTGTGGAGCCCTCTTTATCTGGCTTGGGAATATGTTTCGGAGCAAACGCCTTCGGCTGCTTCGACGTCGTAGGCGAGCTATCGCGACGTCGCGCAAGGTCAAGCTGTTGCTGATCCCTGCCTCCACTCTGAGTTTCATTGAGTTCATCATCAGAACTCATAGTCGAGTCAGCAAGGCCAGTGGCGCGATTTAGGAATGGCGTTATAGAAAAGGAGGATTTCTCGCCCGGCATCGTAGAGATTTGCTTTTGTTGTTTTTGTGCACGAACAGCCCCGGGTGTTGCAATATTGAGCTCGGAGGGCAAACGACTTGAGGGACCTCGAAGAGGGACCATGGTGGTTCGCTCTGAGAACATTCTTTTCTTAGCGCTGTTTCGATTGTCATCCCATGGAGACAAGGAAGCGTCGTCCTTTTCCCCTACCATATTCCTGCTAGTGCTGTCGGTTTTGTCCAAATTATGGGCATGATTTTCCATCTGCTGGCTGCGGCGGCGTTCCAGGTCAAGTTCCCGCCGAGCCTCCTCGAGTTTTGCGGCAAGGGCCGTAATATCTTCCGTTTGCTGAGATCCTTTGGCCAACGTACGTTCATGGGCGCGTTTCTCGGTTTCAAGCTGAACTTCGAGCGCGTCCAGCTGGCGGGTGAGAGCTTGTTTTTCGGCAACGAGAGCATTTGTGGGAGTGTTCTGAGTTTTCAGCTCCTCAAGCTCTAACTGAATTCTCGATACTTCTTTTGACAGGCGAATATTCGCCGCTTGAACTTTCTGGGAATCTGAAGCAACGGTATTCAGGGATGCAAGCTCACGCTGAGGGATGTGTCAAAGAGAATCTGATAAAGGTATAACACATGGGCCACTTACATGCAAATTCTCTACTTCGCGCGACGATGTTTGGGTGACGGATTGCAATCGTCTAAGTTCTCTAAATGCGCCGTCAAGCTGAGATTGAGCATCCGCCTCGGCCTCCCTTGCCAGCACCAATTCCTGGCTAGTCTGGTTGAGCCGCGATTGTAAGGCTTCATTTTCGATCCGCAGAAGCAATTTCTCCATACATTGCACCCGAACGCGTTCTGCATCCAGAAGCTGTACTGTACGGGTATAGACTTGATCATATTCCTTTTCAAATCGCGCGGTCGCGAGGGTCATCCGGTACTAGAACATGCGCAGCGCGGTCAGTCTGGGTCATGTTTCTATAGATTGTTATCAAGGTTCATACATCATCTTCAACCGCCAACTGAAGCTCTTGGCTAGTGCGATCCATTGTGTATTCTGGAGGCCAACGTAAAGGTTGTGTTATGATGGGGGTACCAGCGGACAAGGAGCAACTTGGCCACCCTGTGGGAGTCAAAACACTGGTGGGGCCGCCGCGTGTAGCGTAGTGAACACCTATATGTATCTACAAAGCCACTCGCACAGGGTGATGAATGATACTACAATACTTCCACCCCTTCAATGAATCTATCCAATCTCACTTAGCAAACCTCTCAACAACTATTACATGAATCTTTGTTAATATGAAGCTCTTTACCCTCATCTTCTCGCTCTTTTACCTACTCACTTTCGCCGCCGCTGCTTCGCCGATTGTTGACAAGTTCGAGCGCTATCAGTCGCTCTCTCGCCTTGCGCCCCTCCAGCTCGATGACTCCTCCTACGATGAGCTTACCGCGAAACCCCGTGATTACTATGCGGTAGTTATCTTGACAGCTATGGAAGCTCGATTTGGATGTGCTCTGTGCCGTGATTTCCAACCCGAGTTTGATCTGATTTCACGAAGCTGGAACAAAGGCAGCAGGCCAGACGAGCTGAAACTATTGTTTGGTACACTCGACTTTGCCAATGGGAAAAACACTTTCCAAAGAGTATGCATTCAGTCCGCTCACGAAGATCCTCGGCTAATGATAGAAAACAGCTCATGCTTCAAACCGCGCCCGTCCTGCTTGTTTTCCCTCCAACAGTCGGACCATATGCGAAAGTCAATGACAGTCCATTGAGATTCGACTTCAGCGGGTGAGATATAGCTTTTATAGCGCCAATACTGCTGGAGACGTTTGACTGACTGGCTTTGCGCCTAAACAGTCCCATTTCTGCTGACCAAGTCTACGCTTGGCTCAATCGTCAACTTCCTGATGGACCAAAGCCGCCTCTTGTGCGCCCAGTCAACTATATTAGAATCATCTCAGGTGCCACAATACTCATGGGTGTGGTAACCCTATGTACTGTGCTATCACCTTATGTGCTTCCAATTGTGCGGAACCGAAACCTGTGGGCTGCGTTCAGCTTGATTGCCATTCTTCTATTCACCAGCGGCCATATGTTCAACCACATCCGTAAAGTGCCTTATGTTGTCGGTGATGGAAAGGGCGGTATTAGCTATTTCGCAGGCGGTTTCTCGAACCAATTCGGAATGGAAACCCAGGTCATTGCTGCTATCTGTGAGTAACCTATGCTCCTGCGTTGCACCTGCTACTCTTTGCTTCCTTGCGCCTCGTACATCTTGTATACATACTAACTATACTCCTACAGATGCCGTACTGTCCTTTTCCGCAATTGCGCTAGCTATGAAGGTTCCACGTATCGCAGACACCAAGTCCCAACAAGTAGCCGTCGTTATTTGGGGGGTCGTGCTGTTTGGCACATACAGCTTCCTCCTGAGTGTTTTTAGGGTTAAGAACGGTGGTTATCCTTTCTTTCTCCCGCCTTTTTAGGTTAACACAGCGTGTTTCAACAGCCTATTACAAATCTACAAGTTGGGACTCGGTTTATGATAGCTTCTATGTTGGCTGGTCTATATAAATGCTTTGCAGGGCTCATGAAACCGCCTAGGAGCCGTGTCCGGCTGGCCCATTGAACCTGAACTGCGGGGTGGCCATCAGATTTACAGAGAATAGAACAAAGAGCGTTTGGCTTTACGGTTCCGGGTTTGTATTCTCGGCAATAGAAGTGCTAAACTCAATCCACTTTCTTGTTAATATGGGTAAATACCTAGAATTTTGAGCAGTCTCTTGTAGAACGGGTCTTAATAATCAAGCTATCAGGCAGTGCAACAAAACTGCCAAGTGTAGAGTACAGTACCTATTATGGTTATTATTAGGTCATGCGGCAACAAATGGTTGGAAATCCCAAGGTGTCTTTTACTTCCATGCGACTTCTTCTGAATGGCAACCCACTACACCCACACCCAAAGGACAAAGGACAAAGGACAAAACGATCAATTTTCGCTTTCTTTGAGCAGCGTTTCGCTCTGCCTGGCCATGTCACAGGAAGCTGGAAAAGCCAGCAACATGCTGGCATCAGCAACGTCTGGGACCACGTCCTTGATATTTATTCAATTGGCATCCAGACTCTTCATTTTTTCTTCGAACCAATTGATTTTGAGGAGCTTGTCACCCTCTATTTTAGGAGTTTCAGCGCAATTGGAATTGTTTATGATAACAATCATATACTTTTCTAGAGAGAGCATACGGGCTGCTATTCAAAGGCAACCTCTGTTGCCGCCCACAGCGTCTCCCGCTGATACCGATCAAGATGCAAATTCTCCAATCCAAGAGCAGAGGCTACAACGTGCCCAAGCAAAATCGTCTCAGTCAGTGGTAAACATGTCTTACCTGTGCATAATCATGGGCGTCGTAATGGCCGCGGCATTCGGTACCTTCTATGTGCAGTTTGCCTCTAAAGAAGTCTTGGAGACCCCATTATATCATCGAAGCGTTGCAGTCACAGCTCTTGCAGCCCTTATTGAACTGAGCTCCGAGCCATTCTTCTCCGTGGCACAACAGCACATGCTGTACCAAAAGAGGGCAGCTGTCGAAATATGTGCTGCTTTTATGAAAAGTCTAGTTACATGTGGTGTATCCATATGGGCCTTCTGGACTAGTCACAGCCTCGGGGTTCTGCCATTCGCATTGGGTTACCTGATCTATTCGACTGTGATTGTTTGTGGTTATTTTCTGGCTACCAAACAACTGTCAAGAGTTCGGCACTTTTCGTTTTTGCTCTCTCGTATCGAATCGAGGTAAGGCAGACGCACAGTCTCAAAAGTATCATCGAGTGGAAATTTACAGTTTCTAGTACAAAATCCGAATACCTCTTGGACAGATTTCCACGGCTGCTACTTTCATTATCTGCAAATGTTTTCTTCCAGGCTGTGGTGAAGCACCTGCTAACACAAGGGGACTCTTTGATCCTGGCAGCCATGACGAGTTTACAGGACCAGGGCATCTACTCGCTTGCTTCAAACTACGGTGGGTTACTAGCTCGCATCCTGTTCCAACCAATTGAAGAGAGCAGTCGAACAATCTTCTCCGCGCTTCTCAGCTCCACGGGAGCCAAGGGTCAGGATGGCAATATTAGAACCGCTAGGGCCCATCTGCTCAATGTTTTGCGAGGCTACATGGTGATCTCAGTCCTGGTAATCCCTCTGGGCCCATCCCTAGCCCCCAGGGCTCTTTATATTCTAGGTGGTCGGCGGTGGGCGGTACCAGAAATCGATAGCTTGCTCGCGTCTTACTGCTATTACATTCCTTTCTTAGCCTTCAACGGCATCAGCGAAGCATTTGTCTCATCAGCCGCCAGTCCGTCGCAGCTTCGAAAGCAAGCTGCATGGATGGGGCTGTTCTCGGCATGCTTCGCTCTGGCAGCTTATTTATTCCTAGCAATTGGTAGTATGGGCGCCCGCGGCCTCGTCTATGCCAACATTGTGAATATGTTCGTTCGGATAGTTTGGAGCATGCGCTTTATTCGGCGATACCTGTGTCAGCACAATTCCGACATAACCTTTAATGAGTTCGCCTTGCGACCACAAACATATGCTGCTGGCGCTGCAGCAATGGCCATATTTTCTGCTGCAGAGGCCAAGCTTCCTTCTTACGGAAATATCCTCCCCTTCGGTCTTGGGGGCGGCTATGTTCTTCTAATGTAAGTTGATTACCCCGTGCCGAGAACAGGTTCTAATCTATCAATACATGTATGTAGGCTGTATTCTGAGAGGAAGCACATCATGACGCATTACACGAAACTCCAGAAGGTCATAAAGTCCAAAATCACGAGGTCTAAAACCGACTAGACAGGTCGCTTAATCGTCAAAAGTTATTTTTGTGGCCGTCTTACCCGGCTCGATATCCTTGAAGAAGGCGCCATAGGCGTCATGTTGCTTCTTCTTCACAGTAGAACCAAACTTGAGTAAATCTTCCGGTACTTCTTGATTCGCAGCTTTCAGGACGTTGATTAACCTATAATAATTTAGTAGACGTTTGAGTAATGTTTAAATGTTCTTTCCACTTACGCGCCGGACTGAGCCTTGTCGGTTTCCGTGAAGAGAGTAATCGCATGCCCATCAGCGCCAGCACGGCCAGTCCTAGAGAATAAGAATGCGTTAGCTGAAAATATGCACGAACAAGACAAGGTATCCTACCGGCCAATTCGGTGCACATAATCCTCGACAGTGAGAGGGAATGTAACGTTGACGACCAATTTCACATGAGGTATATCGAGACCACGAGCAGCCACGTCTGTTGCAACGAGAACAGTCGCTGAACCTGACTTAAAGGCCTCAAGACTCTTGAATCTTTCCTGCTGACTCAAATCACCGTGAATTCCCGCAACCCTGAAACCCTTGGCCCTCAGCAGACGTTCAACTCGCATTGCTTCCTTTTTGTACAGACAAAAGGCCAAAACTTTATCTGTTCCTCGTTGGTGCTTTTTAAGGATTTGCACAAGCCTTTGCTCTTTTTCAACCGGCTTGACCACTTCCACAACCTGTTTGATTCGGGTATTCGCACGAGGGTCTGCAGACGGCTCACCACCAATAGTAACTGTGACCGGCGAAGCCATAAACGTCGATGCAAGCTCTCTCACAGCAGGGGGCCAAGTAGCGGTGAACATGACGGTTTGACGCTTGGACACTGGCATCGGCGCGATAATATCCTTGATATCCTGTTCAAACCCCTTATCCAACATGCGGTCTGCTTCATCCAGAACGAGGTATTTGACTTTGCTAAGATCCAAGGAGCCGTCATTCTGAAGATCCTTAAGCCTCCCCGGTGTTGCGACGACAATAGAGGCAGACTTCAAGGCCTCGCGCTGCTCATCTTTCCTCACACCGCCAAAGATACAAGCGACTTGTACACTCACGGCGCCTGCAAACTTCAAGAGCTGGTCGTATATCTGCATGGCAAGTTCTCGGGTTGGAGATATGATTACCGCAATCGGTCGGCATGGTTTTTGCTTGCTCTTCTTCCTCGAATCAAGGACCCTCTTTAAACAAGGTAAACCAAAAGCCAATGTTTTTCCACTTCCGGTCTCTGCGATTCCAATCACATCGCGGGCTGCAAACAGGAGCGGCCATGTTGTTGACTGAATTGCGGTCGGCGCAGGAAATGCATCTAACGGTGTGTACAGCGCACGATCGCTTTCGGGCAAAAACGAGAACGAGATAATTGGACGTAGGTTATGGGCGTCGGGTAAAGAATCAATTATCTTGATAGAATGTTTAGAGAGAAATTGATCGATCTCCGCTTGAGGAACATTATCCAGAGCAGAAGACTGGGAGTAGACAGAGGGCTTGTCTGGAGAATCCCCCTCTCCATGTTTTGCGCTCCTTGACTTCTTCATCGGTTTCGAATCCCCCGACTGGCCTTGGCGGTCTCGTTTCGCCATCTTTCAAGATTTTGTCTGGGTTCTTAAATAAGAGCTGGGGTGTAGGTCAGAACTTTGCGAGGGAACTCTTTTGGAAATACAGCGGCTTTTTTTTTTTGGCATTTCTTAACTTGGTGGGTCTGAAAATAATTCCTTGAGCCAGTTATAATGCGCTAGATCTTGGCAGCACCGGGCTGTGACCGACTACCTCTTGGACTTTGGGAGACTATAAACTTACATGGGCATTTTAATACGATCTCCCAACAGCTATCTGAAGGTGCAACAAGAAAACAAATGCCATTTACCTCCGCAAATATCCTGTGGCTATGAAATATGGTAACTATCTATCAAGTTTGCGAGACGTGACGCTTCTTCGGAGTAATTGACAGGGTTCGCGTATGACACTTGGTAGCGAATACTAAACGGCCAAAAGTTAGCAATGGTACAGAGGTTGGGCGGCATAGTGCACCTACCGCTGTTGGTCTCCGTAGTGGTCTGTCTTTGCTCGGCACTTGAAGGTCCAGGTGCGACAGTTGGCATTCCGGAATATCTCATCAACTGACTTGTCGTCATTTTGCTGCTGCATTTCCATAAGTTGACCCGCGGTGATCCCCATCATCATCTTGCCAACATCGTCAAAGCAGCTAAGCCAAAGCTGTCCCGTGTGATCACTGACACCAATAGACATGATATACCGATATTCTGGACGGGGGTGTGTCTTATCACATCGTTCGCAGCGCCACTGGCCGGGATCAAGTTCGGTAACCTTTTTATTGCAACCTTCAGACAAGCAAGCAGGGTAGCACATAGTATCACGCTTAAACCAAGCGACGGTTGCTCGGAGAGAGAAATAAGCTGGGTCCTCAGACATACCCAACATCTCTTCACGAACTTGGGCGACTGTCTTGAACTGATCCGGCCTGGTAGTGGACATTGTGGCGGTCGACATGCGATCATAAGTGGCAAAAGCCTCAGTTCTACCTTGCGCGTCATACCAGCCTTTGAGTCTATGGGCCTCTTCGATATCCGGGTCGACAGTCACCGAGCCCGAGCTAAGCAAACTCAGACTTCTGCCTCCAAAGTCCGAAACTTTGACCCCCTTGAAGGCGATAACAGACTCTGGCGACGTACCAAAGTTCACTGCCGTGTTACCCCAGATGGTCAAGCGAACTGAATAGCCGGTGTTGTCCACTAACGTAAGGTCACGCTTGTCGTAAGGCTTTTGTGTTGACTTTGACACGATTTGCGTGGCCTCGCCAACCTCCTTTAACACTCCTATCACGTCGATTGTGGTGTCTTTTTCGACGGTTTGCAACTCCCCAATCGTAGTAAAGTTGAAACGCACTTGCGGGACGTCATTCTGGTCCTCGGCCTATACACCCAAGTTAGCCAGCTTAAAACTACCGACATTTTCATGCGTGCCAACCTTTTCCACGAGGGTTTCCCTTTCAAAAGTAAGCTCGTAGTCGTTGTTCAGGTTTGTAAACTGCTTCTTAGCGAGTTGCACTCGGCATGGGCTAGATATGTAGTAAACACCACCCTCTTGGAAGAGCTCATACAGCGCTGTACACTGGTCGTTGAACGCGGTGGCGCGAATCTCGCCACTGTCATCCAGCAAGTTGACACTGAACAGGGTGCCATCGCCACTTCTTCCATGCCAGGTTTTGACGGGAGATTTGCTTGTGCAGCGTGCTTTAATAGTCCACTTGTGGGCATAAGGCGAGAGCGCTTCGATGGGATAAATCGTAGCCGACGCAGATCCTGGAGCAGGACGCACTTGCTGGGGCCGAGTATTGACTTGTGGTGCATTCTGAGCTTTGGTCCCGTAAAAGCCGTTGCTGGATATCGTTGTGGGTTGTGGCTTCTCATCATCTTCAAGTTTATTTTCTAGCGGTTTCGGTTCACCTATCTTCTCTGCCTCGCCGAGCTCCCTCAGAACTTCAAGGTCAAGAATTATGAGAATCCTAACAACGTATGATGAGTAACTCAAAAGGCCAAGAGACAGGAGATACGACATACTTTTTGCCCTTCACCGAGTTCGCCTGGAATGACTTAAGTCTCACGAAGCATCCTTTGCGAAGTGAACCATCTGTCACGAAGTGGTTGGCCTCTGAAGCCTGTTAACCAAAGACAACTGACTTTCTTGGACTTTGGTTCCTCGACTTACGTATTGCAAGCATCGTCTGGACATAGTTGGAAATATCGCTGAAAACGACCCGAAAACGTTCCTGGTGATTGTTTGCTTGAGGCGGCAGAGGTTTGACTTGAACACATTGAACTATGGGTTCTCGAAATTGGGGCTTCGTATCATCAAATATGGCACTTCAATACAAATGACTTAGCACATGCGGCGATAAGGCACACTCAGAAGGCTGAAGGATAGGAGGTAACAAATTACCTGAGAGCTCCCACGGAGATATGTGATGCGGGCGAGGCCATGGTTGGTATAACGTAGGCTTGTTTGATGTATTTTCTGTGTTCGGGCTTGGGGATAAAGACGTCAAACCCTAGAGAGTTGTGTTAGGAGTTATGGCCATGAACGCGTCCCGCGAGCAAGACGCGTTAAGTGGTACAAAAAGTGGCCCACCTGCCTTGATCCGGGTCCCGGGCCATTCTCCGCGTGTGCGCCGGGCACTTGCCCCGCCAACTTATGCCATCAAGCATCAGCTCTCGAGGCAGAAGACCTGCGTAAGGTGAGATCCAGCTACCAGCCCTCACCAATATCTATTAACATTCTTTTAGTAATCTTGACACTCATTACTATTCTAAATTGTCCCTTGCCTTCTTTTCTATAAATGCACCATCACACTTCATATGAAGGGTCTCACAATGCTGCCTTGTTTTCATACTGATGCACCAGGTCAGTTGGGTACACGTTTCATGGCGCTCTCAATGAGGCTAACATTACATATGCTGTTCCAGAGCTACGACCTCCGTCAGCCTCCCAAGCTGTATATCGAGAGGACTGCACTCAATGTTTCGATTCCATCGTCTGTACCACCTCCCCTCTTCCCTTTCATACGCCCTTTATCTTATACTTATCTAGGATGATGAATTCGGGCTCAATGTTTGCCTGTCCTGTTTCAATGGCGGATGCGCTGGGCCAAGAGATCACGCTCGCTTGCATTTTGAGCGCTTTGGCCACCCTCTCGCATTGAATATCAGAAGGACTCGAAAAAAAGTCCAGGTATGCCGTATCATCTTGATTTAAGACGCGAAACACGTTCGATGTTACTAAGGGAAAACAGCGAGAAGAACCACCTCAGAAGATCTCCAAGCTTGCAATTACTGCGGAAACAGATGAAGATCGTTATGATACGAATACGCATGTTGTCTGCTTTTCCTGCGACCAGGATAATGTGGAGTTGAGTAGCGGACTTCAGACAGTTATTGACGGAGTCTTGAATGCCACAACATTTTCCAAAAAGGAAGAGATAAAAGCGTGGGAGCAAGAATTCGTTCCTTGCGAACATACCATTAGCTTGGTCCAAGAAGAACCGAAAGGGATAGAATCACAAGGTACTTCACATAACCCGTACTCGCTTTCGCTCAGTCTTTAACTCAAACATGCAGATCTCAGTCAATGCTCTATGTGTGATTTGAAACAGAACCTCTGGCTATGCTTGGTATGCGGGAACCTTGGTTGCGGCCGTAGCCAATTTGGGGGCACTGGTGGTAACTCGCATGGCCTTGCTCACTCTGACGCCACATCTCATACCGTTGCAGTGAAGCTGGGCTCGATCACTGCTGATGGCTCAGCGGATATCTACTGCTATGCGTGCAATGAAGAACGGACTGACCCTGATCTTGCCACACATCTCGCTCATTGGGGAATAAACTTGGCAGGCCGGGAGAAGACAGAGAAAAGCCTGATGGAAATGCAGGTCGAACAGAACCTAAAGTGGGATTTTTCAATGACCACGGAGGATGGTCACGAACTCAAACCGATCTTTGGAGAGGGACTCACCGGCTTGTCCAATTTAGGAAACAGCTGCTACCTTTCGAGCGTCGTTCAGTGCCTCTTTGACCTGCCAGAGTTTCAACGCAGGTATTATCACCCTAGCGAGCAACCACCCTATGCGGAAACTCCCGCTGCAGATTTTGAAACCCAAATGCGGAAGTTGGCAGATGGGACGCTTTCTGGACGATACTCTCGGCCTAACAAGAATGCGGTGGCATCCCCTGAATCTCATGAGGTTTTGCATCAGAAAGGCCTGGCACCGTCAATGTTCAAACATCTGGTAGGTCGTGACCATGTCGAGTTCTCGACTATGCGGCAGCAGGATGCATTTGAATTCCTACTTCATGTCTTCAAGCACATAACGTTGTCAAAACACCCCGCCAGTGTGAATAATCCGGTCGATTCGTTCAGATTCTGTATAGAGCAGCGGCTGCAGTGCCTCAACTGCAAGAAGGTACGCTACAGGCTTGACGAACAGGACAATATCTCAATTCCCGTGCCCGCTCGCCGAGTGGGTCTTCCAGATGATGCGGATGTCGGCAGTTTGTTTGAGCCGGTGACACTTTTCGACTGTCTGGATGTTTTCACTGCCGAGGAAACCGTAGACCTTCGTTGTCCATCTTGCGCTAGGCAGGAAAAGTTTTCGAAGCGTTCATCCTTCAAGACAATGCCCACGCAACTGGTAATCAACGCGCGACGCTTTGAGTTGATCAACTGGGTGCCAACGAAACTTGATATTCCTGTCGAGATCAACGATGAGCCGGCTGATTTAACACATTACCTTTCCACTGGGCGGAGTGTTGATGAAGAGTTGCTCCCAGAGGATGAGGCCTCTGATACTGGTTTCCAGGTCAATAAGGATCTTCTAAGTCAGCTGCTCGGGATGGGATTCCCAGAGATCAGGTGCGAAAAGGCACTCTATCTGACAGGTAACTCGGACATGGAAGTTGCTATGAACTGGCTTTTGTCCCACATGGACGATCCCGATATAGATGAGCCCATCAATAAAAAGCAACCTGCTGAGAATGCGGCGGGTCATGCACAGGACCCTCTCAAGATAGCTCAATTAAATGAGATGGGAATTGACAATGCTCGAGCCAGACGAGCACTGGCTGCCACAGACGGCGATATCAACCGCGCAATCGATTGGGTTTTCAGTCACCCAGATGACATAGCTGAACCTATCGACGACCTGCAACCCAACTCAGGCGGCCAAACTATGACACCCGGGTCTGACGCTATCCCGGCAACCTACCAATTGCGATCGATCATCTGCCATAAGGGGTCATCAATTCACGCGGGGTGAGTCACTGATCCAAGGGCATCGTGCAGCTCGTTCTAATTCATTATAGACACTACGTGGCATTTGTGCGCAAGCAATTACCCGGGAAACCAGGTCTCTCGTGGGTTTTATTTAACGACGAAAAGGTTGTGGAAGTGGAAGATGTGCAAGAGATGAAAAAATTCGCCTATCTTTACTTTTTCTCAAGGGTCTAGCTGTTTTGTTGGATACTTTGTCCCTGTTCGACATCGGTTTGACCCGCGGAACAGTGCCCTATATGCGATACAGTCATATTTCACTCCTTGTCTTCGCAGAGCTTTTTAATTAGTGTGGTTGTGATTGTAGAACCTTGCAGTACGCTGCTGGCTTGTACAGCCGCAAGGGCCCGATGCCATACCCCCATTATACTAGGAGCTAGAGTTGTTATGAGGCTGGTTTTTACCCTAAGCAACTGTTATGAACCGGGCAAGGCGGTGTCACGGGGCAGAAAGCGCCACAAGAACCACGCTCCCCTCCGGGACCAATAACCATGGACTCGGGGCCCGCGGGGGCAAGAGGCCATGGTTTAAGGGCCAGGGAAGATTATGATCCGTGGTGGATTATAATCCTTAGGTAAAGGTCCCTTGATAATAGACTAAGGAGCAGGTGCCTAAGAATATATACTAATTATTAAGTACTAAAGTGTTTAGAGTTGTTCAACCCACCCCAGAAACCCCGCCCCAACCCGCCCCATAATAACTTTAAGTAAAATATTAATTTTTTTACTATCCTATATATATATATATATAAAAGTAATAAAATCCCTTTATATACTTTACTAGTATATAGCTATATAATAATAATATAATAAAATTATAATTATAGGTATATATAAAATTATTAAGTATCCTAGTAAAAGTATAAAAGTTTTACTAGGTAAATAGGTTTATACCTTAAAACTTAATAAATAAAATTATATATTAAAGTTTAAGGTATACTAGGTTATTTATAATAACTAATAAAGGCCTAGTATTAACTTTAATATTAATAGCTTACTAGTCCCCTTAGATCTAGCTATTTAAATATTTTTAATAATAATTATAATCCTAAAAAAAAAATATTAATAAATTAATATAATTACTACCTATCTACACATAATTATTACTAGAAAAAGAATTTATATAAAACTATTAATAGGCTTTAAACTAAAAGGTAATAAGTAAAGATACTAGTTATAATTACTTTTTAAGGCTTTATATAAACTTTAATAAGCTAGCTACCTCTAGTAGTATAAAATATTAAAATTTTTAAAAAAAATAAAATTTAACTAATCCTAGAATAAGGCATGTATTTTCTAGAGGATAACTATATATATTATTATATATATAAATAACCTCCTTATTACTAATAATATAAATAAAGCTATTAACAAAGTTATTAAAAAAATTAATAATACTTTTAAAATTAAGAAACTTAGTAAACCTATAAGATTCCTAGAATATACCTTAATTTATAATTATAAAAATAATATAATAATAATTAGTTAAATATTTTACTTAAAAAACTTACTAAAAAAATATAATATATAAAATTATAGTAGCTTGTATATCCCTATATATATAAGCTATAAGTAATATAAAAATAAGCTTACTAAAAGACTAGAATAAAAAAAAAAAAGGTTAACCTAGTAAAAAGGCTTTTAAATACTTTATTTTTAACTTTTCTAGGATCTTTAAACTAGCTAGTAATAAAGACTTGGCTAGATATTATATATACTATAAACTACTTATAGTAATATACTATAAATCCTTTACCCTATAATATTAAAACTATTAAAAGGATCCTATAATACCTCTAGTATAATAAGTTTAAATTACTACTTAGTTAAAAGCTAGATAAAATAAAAAAGGTCTTTATTAATACTATATTTTAAAATAATAAAAATAAATATTTAACTAAAGGTTTTATTATTTTTTATACTAAATACCTAGTAGTATAGTTATTCTATAAAAAATTAATTATTACTATATTTTTAATAATTATAAAGCTTATTATATTTAACTATATAATTAAAAAAAAATATATATAAAAAAGCTTATAGTTATACTAGGCCTTTAAATAAATGATTTAATTATAATCCTAGTATATATAGATAGTAATAATACTATTAAGCTATTAAAAAAGCCAGGATTTTTATTAAATCCTACTATTTACTAGCTTAAAAATAAATATTTTTTTATATATAAGGCTTATAAAATAAAAAAAATTACCTTTTACTATATTAATAGTAAATTAAATCCTATAAATAGACTTACTAAGCTATTTAATATAAAAAATTTTAAGGATTTTAAATTAAGACTAAACTTAAAAAAATATAAGACTATAGAAAGCTTTAAAATATTTATAAAAAAGGATTAAATATATTTAGCTATACTATAATCCTATATTCTTTACTTAATTAGGAAATTAAACTAATATTATAATCCTTTACCTTACTACTAAGGGGGGTATATTAGTAGTAGGATTAGTTAGCAGCAGCGGCAGTTACATGGTGTAACACTATAATGACTTCTCACTCCAAGCCCACACACAGAATAAGAGACTAGGCGCTTCAACACAGCCAACAGTACCTAAAGTAGTCTTTATGTAACCCTTTAGCTATGGCACTTGCTTGAGCTTAGTCTTCGGGGAGACCCCGCTGGGCGCTACAGGCATGGCTGGTGCGTGCTTTCCCCGGGGCTTGTTCCTGCCGTTATGTACTGCCCTGGGCAGGTCCATAACACCGCCTTATCTAACTATTAGAAATAGACAAGTTATAATCTAATATCTTAACACCACGCTCCTTTAAATATTAATATTATTTAAATAAATAAGCTACTTTTATAGCTACACAGGCCTGCTTGGCTAGAGTAGAGGATAGTTTATCCTCTACCTTTTTTTAGTCATGCCTTAAATTACTCTATTTCTAATTACTATAAAACCTTTTTTTATATCTTTATCCAAGACAAGTGCAGGTAGCACAGTTCTAGCTTTTTAAGTCTATAATATATAGGTAATTATAAAGGAAACAATATTTGCAAGGGAACTTAACCTTAGACCTATTTTTAATTATCTTATTAGCCTAGGAGGTAAATTAGTAATAATAGTTATAAATAAAGGGTGGTTTAGGCTTAACAGCACAAGGTATAGTAAGCTATTAAGGGAAGGTAAAAGGAAATAAGAAAAACTTACTAGGAAAATACAGGGACCTACAGGTACTTAAGCTTTTGGGGTTGAAAGCTAAAAGAGGGGGGGATAATATTATAAACTTGCCCAGGGCGGTATATAACAATAGAAACAAGCCCCGGGGAAAGCATGCACCAGCCATGTCTGTGGCGCCTAGCAGGGTCTCCCCAAGGCTAAGCCTAAGTAAATACTATAGCTAACAGGTCACGTGAAGACTACCTTGGGTACTACTACTAGTAGTAGTTAAGAAGGTAGTTAAAAAAGGAAAAACTACTATAGGAACTACTTTTAGGGTAGTTAGGATAGTAGCTAGGCATAAAAAATATATAAGGATACTTATTACCTACTATATCTAGTTTTACTTTATTCTTTATAATTAATACTAGTAAATATTACTATAAGTATATAGGAGATATTTCTAGTTCTAGGCTCTCCTTTCTTTTTAGAGATAATAAAAATATTAAAGAGATCTAGTTTTATTTCTAGGAAACCTTTATTTAATAATAATATAAAAAAAGTAAAGTTATAGTTTTTATATTATTCTAGTACTATAATAGTACCCTAAAAGGTTACTAACTAGCTTAAGTTTTTTAGGCTAGAATAGCCTTATTACTCTAATTTATATTTTTAAATATTATTTTATTTATCCTAGTTATTATATTATAGTAATAAGTTAAAATACTAGTAATATTATATAGTATAGCTAGTACTAAGGTAATAAAAATAATATTTATTTTTAGTAATTAATTTATTTTTAAGTAAATACTTTATAAAGTTTATAGTAGCTTAGCCCTAAGTTAAACCCTTTTAAAGTTTTAATTTATTATATTTAATACCTTTATTTTTACCTTTATCCCTAGTATCTTTTTCCTTTTTATTATTTTTATTATCCTTTTTTTAATTATTTTTTTTATTATTAGTTATACTAGAGGTTTAGGAAGTATATCCTAGTATACTACTTATAACCTTTTTTTTAGTATTATAATATATAATTATAGATTTAAATAGCTTTATAAATTTATTTTATATATATATATTAGGCTAAAATAAAAGTTATTCTTGTTAATTTTATACCTATATAGGTAGGTTATATTATATTTTATATAATAAGAGTAGTATAGAAAGGTAAGGGCCTATAAAAATATTTAGTTTTTTTACTATAGTTATAGTATTTTAAAAGTTTATAATAAAGTTTTTTATTAATCTATATTACTCTTTAGTTATATAAATTAGTTTTAAGCCTATATTTTTAAGCTATAAAGTACCCTAACTAAGTATAAATCCTTTAATTATACTATATATATTATTTATAAATTCTAGGTTTATAAATATTACTTATAGCTATATTTATATATTTTTAATAACCTAGTTAATAAGTTAATAGCCTATCTAAAGTAATATATTTTTCTATACTAGGTATATAGGATTATTAGCTATAGGGTATAGGATTTTACTATTAATTATTTATTCTAGTTATAAAGCTTTTAAAGTATAGCTAACTATAAAGCTTTATAACTTATAGTTTATTTTACTAGTAAGCTACTTAGGAATACTAGGAATATTTTTTAAAAGTTTAAAAGGGATTTATTAACTATAGTAGTATACCTAGTTATTAGTATTTAGTACTTTAGCTATATTAATAAATTAGATATATATAATTATATTAGGATATTTATTAAATAACTAGGTAAGGATTCTAGCTAGTAAGATTATATACTTATTTAAGGAAAAGGGTTAAGGTATAGTACTATATAGGATAAGCTATTAACCTAGTTTTAATTAAATATAGTAGAGGAACCACTAGAATATTATTAATATTAGTATTTTTAAAAAGGAAATAGAGTTAAAATATTAGGGGACTATTAAATTATTAAATTATTATAGTATAGGCTAAAGGGCTTATAACCTGTTAGCTATGTTAAAGCGCCTAGTCTCTTATTCTATATATAGGCTTGGAGCAAGAAGTCATCGTGGTGTTGTACCACGTGACTGCCGCCGCCGCTGACTAATCCTACCGCCAACAGTTCTTTATTATTATTCTAGTAAAATATTAATTTTTTTATTTTAAAAGTCCCTGGTAGTACTCCTAGACCTTCTAAAAGTAACCTATTAGGTTTTTAATAGGTTCCTATATATTTTCTAAGGTATTATATCCTTTTTACTTAACTAGGTACTATACCTAACTACTAATTTTTTTAAAATTTAGGATTTTTTTAATTTTATATTTTTATTTTTTTTTATTTTTAATTTTAATATTTTTAGTAAGTTTAGTATTTATTAGTATAGGTTTTAATAAGGAAATATAAAATATTAAATATAACTTTTTTATTAATTTTAAAAGATTTTAAATAAATATAGTCTAGTTTCTAGCTTAGTTTTTTTATTTTAATATTTTTATAAAATAAAAATACTTTCCCCCCTTTTTTAAATTTTAGTAGCTTAGTTTAATATTTATTATAATAAATTTTTATTTTTAAATTAATAAACTTAAGCTTTTAGGTAAGTTATATTTAAATATTTTTAAGTTTTTTAATAAAGCTATTAGCTTTTTTTATAATAGGTTTATAATTAATTAATTTATTATAAATACTTAGGTAATAACTATAATTAGCTTTAAAAGGTATTATTTTTATTATATTATAAATTAAATTATTATAAATAAACTATATTATTAGTAGCTAGTCTACCTAGTTATTTTATATATAATTTATATAATATTATAGGTATTACTTAATTACTTAATTAACTTTTTTAGTTTATTTATTTAACTATAATTTATAAATAATAATTATTTATAGCTAAATTCCTAGTTTATTAATAACTAATTTTTAAAATTTAAATATAAAAAATTTATTTTTATTAAATATAATATATTTTAAAACCCTATAGTTTATTATAATTATATTTATAAAAGTATTTATTATATCCCTAGTTATAATTATTATCTTTATAAGTATTAAATAAATATATTTTATTAATTTATTTATTATTACTACTAAATAGTTATTTTATTTATTTATTATAGGTAATAGTCTAATAAAGTTAACTATAATTTATTTTTATAGTTTTTATAGGACTTTAAGATTTTAAAACTTTTTATAAAGTATATATTAAAATAGCTTATTTCTTTAATAAGTTTTATAGTTATTAAAGTATTTTTTAACTTTTTTTTTATACTAGGAAAGAAGTAGTTTTATTTAATTTTTTTATATATTTTATTAATATTATAGTATCTATATATTAGTATATTATAATATTTTTTAATTACTTTTATAATAAGTACTAGTAGTATATAAACAAGTCCTTTTATAATTAAAATACTATTTTTTTTAAAGTATTTAATATTATTTTAAAAATCTTTTATATAAGCCTATTTTTTTATAACTTTTTTAATATAATCTAGTATAGTTCCTAAAATCTTAATTATTATTATAAGGATTATAGGGTTATTACTAAGTATCCTATCCTTATTTACCTCTAAAATTACTAGTTTAGTCTCTTTTACCTTATTTATATAGTCTAGCCTTTAGCTAAGTATATTAGCTTAGCTATTTTTACTTCCTTTATAATACTTTATTTTATAATTATATTATAATAGTAATTTTACCTATCTAGCCTACCTTTTTATTAACTTTTTAGTTATTATAAATTAGGTTTTTATAATTTAATTTTATAAGTATAGGAAACTATATTTTTTATAAATAAACTTTTTAATACTTAAATATTACTACTATAGCTAGTAGTTTTTTATTATAAATATTATAATTAACCTTAGCCCTAGTAAGTTTCTATAATTAAAACCCTATAGGTTAAGGTTTCCTGTCTAGTCTAGGCTATATTATTTATACTTTAATAGCTTAGTTAGATATATTTAGTTTAAGTATTATTAGTTTTCTAGGACTATATAATAGTATAATTAGTATAATTATAATTATATTTTTTATTATATTAAAGGGTTTTTACTATTTATTTATTTATTTAAAAATTCTTTTTTTAAGTAGCTTGTACAAGGGTATTATATAAAATATAAATTAATTAATATATTACTTATAGTATTTAACTATACTATTAAATTATTATATATTTTTAATATTTCTTAGTTCTAGCTATTCCCTAATAACTTTTATTTTAAATTTTTTAGGTTTTAAATTATTTTTTATAATTTAATATTTTAAAAACTTAATTTTTTAAAT